>OU015498.1:175147406-175671262 GCA_907164885.2 Dolomedes plantarius | reverse complement strand
AAGCGATGATATGCGACCATGATAAGCGATTGAATATGGCTTGCAATCCATTAAATTTAGGAAATGCGCAATTTTCGAGGTCTGTTTTTTTTTTGCATCTGAAAGCAATATATGAAAATTCTGAGCACGGGTTCCAAATTTTAGTTTATTTATAATTTTTTTTACAGGGAACATAAACAACTGATTCCGTCGGCTATAAATTTAACCGCATTAAAAAAAACCTTAATTTTTCTGATAATTACAAGTTTTGTTTCACGCATTAATATTTTAAAGGCGAAGAACTAAATACAAATACAGGGATTTTTCTCGTGCTACCGGAAAAATCTTTTAGCATAGCGTGGAATGAGTTTTAAAATCTCTGACGTCAATTCCAAACTGCTTTTAAGTTGTAAATATAATATCCCCATAAATGGTTTGTTTGCCCTTTTACACACGTATACACCTAATCCTAAAACTCATTCCCAGATGATTCTAAATTAAAGAAGAAAATTTAGAATAAAGTAGTTTTGAAATTAATCAGATAATGTTTTCGATAATGAACAGTGTGCATATTTTATTGAATTTTATCCAACACGCAAAATATGCATGGGATAAATTTTGTAGATTCTAGAGCAAAATACTGCTTCTTTATCGGATAGTTTCAGACAACAACAAAAAAAGCGTTTAGTGTAAAGAAAATTATCTCCCATAAAATGCGTTGTTAGCAGGTTTTAACAGAAATTTGTAACATAGTAAGTAACTGTATCTAGTTATTCTTCAAGTTAGAAATGGTGATTCACTACGAATATATAACTGCAGTTCTTTCTGATTGTATCAGCGATGGCCGAATTCTGGGACGCGGCTAATGGCCTGCGTTTATCTCTCCATTTATTGTCGGAAAGAGATAAGGAGGAGGAAATTTTATGGAGTGGTAGTTTAGTGGGAAAGAGATAATTCATGAGACTTAAGTAAATGGTTTCACCAAGTAATTCATGATTAACAGCCCTTTTGGGTTTCTATTTATATTAAATAGTACTTAAAAAAGGCGAAAAATCTACCAGCAAATTTTACTCCTAGTTAGCATTATAGAGGCATACATGATGTTTCCCATGCTGAAAATTTTCCCATGTTGGCCTGGGTTCGTATCCCGGTTAAGCGAATCCTGATTAAGGACATCCGTTCCTTTGCCGATCCCTCCTATGGAGTAACGTTGGTTTACCCACAGCGTACGCTCATAAAGTAACCAAAAAAATTTGAGATGTGTATGGGGGTGTGGGTATGATCTCAGGATAGGTTACTCTTGTGTTACTGCATAAAAAAGAGCAAGGCAGAAGACACCGTAACACACGCTGAACTAATCCTCGTTAAGGCGTCAACGTTCTTTTGCCGATCCCTCCTATGGAGTAATATTGGTTTACCCACAGCGTACATCCATAAAGTAACCAACAAAATTCGCGATGTGTGTAAGAGGAGGGTATGTTCTCAGAATAGGTTCCTGTTGTGTTGCTGCATAGAGCAAAGCAGAACACACCGTAACATACGCTAAACGAATCCTCGTTAAGGCGTCGACGTTCTTTTACCATCCCCTCCTGAGGAGTAACGTTGGTTTACCCACAGCGTACACCTATAAAGTAGCCAAAAAAAAATTCGAGACGTGTGTGAGGGTGGGGATTTGATCTCAGGATAGGTTCCTGTTGTATTGATGCATAAAAAGAGAGTAAAGCAGAACACACCGTAACACACGCTAAACGAATCTTTGTTAAGGCGTCGACGTTCCTTTGTTCATCCCTCCATTGCAGTAACGATGGTTTGCCCTCAGCGTACACCCTTAAAGTAACCAAAAAAATTCGAGATGTGTGTGGGGGAAGGTGGGTATGTTATATTGATAGGTTGCTGTTGAGTTAAATAAACGTAATGTAAAGCAGAAAACATTGTAACACAGACTGAAGGAATCCTCGTTAAGGCGCCGACTTTCCTTTGCCATCCCGTCCTATGGAGTAACGTTGGTTCACTCATAGCGTGCACCAATAAATAAAGTAGCCAATAAAATTCGACATGCAATGGAAGCGTAGGTTCCCAGGATATGTTCCTGTTGCATTGACGAAAGAAAAAGTAAAACAGAGAACACTGTAATAAATGAAACTGTAATAGATCAAATTAAGAGCGTATGATTAAAGGGTATAATATAATAATCTAATATCCCACTTTTAACTTCAAGAAGTCTACAACCCTAACAGGGAGGTATGTATTTATAAAAGCAAGACAAAAGGATAATAACTTGCTAGAAATAAAGCGTTTCATTTCAGATAGATACCTCATAGCAAAATTTAAAATTTTTTCATTCTTTTTCTACAGAAATATAAGGTTTATTTCTAAAAATGTTTACATTGACATATTGAAATTTATTCAGTTAGAAGCCAGACACGAATGAATGAAAAAACATTAAAAAAAATAAGATCTCTGGTTCTTACCAATTTCTTGCGCTAACAAAAATTCGAATGTGGAATTAGATTTGCTTAAATGTGAAGTCTCTCGTCGCTTTCAATAATATCCTACGCAAACAGCAATTCAAATGTCTAATTCAATTGGCTGGAGAGTTAACGTGTTTCAGACGGATGATAAACTTAATTTTAGATATTTTAAGATGTAAAAGAGAAAAACTTATACTTCAATTTTTTTTCTCTTGCTCCTAAACCTTACGAACAATTTTAGTATTAGAATATATATATATATATATATATATATATATATATATATATATATATATATATATATATATATATATATATATATATATATATATATATATATATATATATATATATATATATATATATATATTTATTTCTTCCTGTAAATTAGAACTTTGAATGTTTGACAAAATTCAGAGGTATTACAGAATGCTTGTGGAGGACAATAGCGTACTTTTTCAGATTTTCTGACAGACTTGCAGCTTTTATTTTTCTCCTCTGCTGATGCATGGGGAGTTCTTCTGGAAAGCTCTATTCATTTTCAAATTTGTATTAAACAGTTTAAGGTTTTTTTATATTTTGTAATAATTCCTATTCTCAAATGTGTTTTTACGTCTAGACTGTTATACATAAAGAAGATGCTTTAGAATTTGAAAAGCTTAAAATTCAAAGCTTAAATCATATGCTTTTTAAGTAACCGTCGAGTCAATATGATTTTTACAGTTCTGTGCATAGGAAGGGACTGCATAGAATCCTTTAAAAGAGTTTTTATATACACAGAATACTCCAAAAAGAATTTGTTGGATGCACAAAAATTTTACAGAAAGAAAATCATTTTTCGTTCAGAGTAATTTTTTGGGAAAATACTTTCAGAATTTTAGTCTAAGTAAAAAATCCTAGATAACTATTTAAGGAAAAAAGATTAAAATTACGCGAAGTAAAATTTCATAAATATACATTGAGGTGAAGTTTAGGTGAATCTTTTTAATTGATACACTACTTGCCATTAAAATTGCAACACCATGAAGGAGGGATGATACAAAAGTAAATTTCGCATGAAAGGAAGAAGAATTATTAAATCACAAAATTAAATCACAATGACATAATTTTCAATCCTTTATTTAATGAGATTTTTATTTTATGAAAATCCTACCATTCTAGATTGCGAATATTGTCGAATATAATTAGATTTTTTAAAACTATTTGTCTCTTTTAAGCCAGTAGGCAGGGGGGAAATATAACGCATTCAGAAATAATTCAAACAAAAGTGGAAACTTTTTTAATCACTTTATTTTAGGTCAAATTGAATATCTTGAGTTTTCCTCTTCCGCCGAGGCGAGCGCTGGTGGTTAGATAAAAAATTGAATGAAAAAGAGGTATTTTTTCAGTTAAAAAAATTAAAACTGGTTCATCCAATCAAAGAAACTGTAATATAAAATTTTTTGAACATTAAATTCTGCGTAAAATGAGTACGAATACATAAAAATTACTTCGGTTATAAGGTTACTAGCTTCTCCTAAAGTTGTCGTTATATTTTCAACTTTTGCTAGTAAGTGAGATTTTCTGTATAATTGTGTTTTTTTTTGGGAAAGTACCTATTTGAAGAAAAAAAATAGCTCTAACTAAATGTTCCGGAGCATTTAATTCTACGTTCAATGAGTACTTTTCAGAACGCCGAATGGTAAAAAAGCCGTTTTCAACAAAATTCTTGTATTCTGTAAGAGTTAGCTTATGCTGTAATACAAGCATGTCCTGCAAGTACAGTGTTACAGACTTTGCGTACAAAAAACGGCCTCTTGCAGGGAAGTAAATCAGAATTCTTTTCACATAAAGTAGATGAAGCTTCCAGTCTCCACTTCTCTCTGCTTAGATGAATTGCTTTATTAACGTTACCGTTCGAAAATATTGCACCCATAGTTTTGCTGTAGGTCCATTATTTTCGAGCTCTCCTAATTTCTGAGTAAACTTCTGCACAATACTTTGCACAGCAGTATCTGTTTCAAAAAGAGAACAGCCTACGTCACTGGTGGCATCTCGCTCTTCATCTGAGATCTCAATCTTTGAAAGAACGATCTTTGCAATTGCTAAGTGGCACATCATGTGAGCCGTGACAGCTCTCGAATATGCATGACCCGTCATCATTTTCTCAACTGATGCCCGAGCATAGGAAATTCTGAATAAGTCCTGCAACCCATTGTCATCCATGATATATCCTACTGCTCCCATAAAGCATGAAGGACATTAGTAGATGAAAGCCCCCCAAACGGACAATTACGGACCTAATCTCAGATTCTACGGAACTTGAGGAAATGATCTCCCGAGTTTTCCAGTAAAGGGACTGATCGAAGGTCACAAAACAATGGCTCTGTTCTAATGTCTAACATCATTAGCTGCACTAACAAGAGCACTGTACACGGTGTCATAGTTTGAGGGAGGAGAATTGATGAAAGGAAGAAAAATAATTTGTGATTTACAGTGCTGTTTTGCACATGTAACGTCTTCCATAAAGTCATTCCAACCTGGGATCTCATCGTATTGCCCTTTTTTATAAATCCACATTAAATCGCTTGGCAAAACTTCAACTGCATAATTGATTTGACCAAGATCCTCAAAATGATGCTACTCTGTGTTGTTCTGCTACTCAGTGTTGTTCTGCAGTGAAAATGTAACAATGGGATAGCACCAGATTTCCCTACAATCTCAGCGCTTGGCATCACTCCCACTCTTGCGATTGGGCCTTGTGAAGAAAGAAAAGAAGAGGGGGTTATGCACTGAATTCCACCCATTGCGTGAAATGTGTTTGATCCGTCTAAAGTATCTACATTAATATCTACGTTATCAAAAACAAATTGGGAGAAGGATCCACGCAGTGCACTGATTCTTGTATGTTGTAGACAAGACATATGAAACATTCTGACTTTATCGTAAGAACAGCAAAAGCCCAGTGCATGAACTACAGTACATGTTAAATCTTTAGAACCATAAAAGGCACCAGTACCTACTTGTATAGATGAAATAAAAGATCTTGGCTTTGTTGCAGAAATTATTGTGTGTGAAATTGCAGTTATCTTGGTTTTACATTTTCTATTTTCCTTTACATGTTTGCCTTTCATGATAATTGAATTTAGGAGATACTGCAATGATTCTGGATTATTCTGCTCAGCATTCTCCAAAAAATTTGGTTGATCAGGATACTTTTCCATGTCGTACAACTTGGATCTTGTCTTCCCTTATTGTATCTGCAGCAACTTTAACAATACGAAAGCGCTCTTTTTGTTCATAAATTTTTCGAGATCTATACCAACTTACGCTCAAAATTGTGTAACCAGTGTTACGAAAACATATAATGGGTTGTCTATTGTATCCTACTGTAATAATGATGTCATCGCCATATTTTCCCACCAGTCTTCTCTTGAGAGTTTTTTTTGGACGGATTAGGTCCTTTGAAATCTTTTAATAATTCACGCAGGGAAAACTGGTATTCATTTTGATTTTTATCCAACTGCTTACGAATAAGCTGAAATGCAGCTGTCACATTTTCATCCCCAGGTCTTCCAGAAGTGTCATGTTCTGCAGCATTGGCCAGGAACTTTCTCAAACATGAATTGTGATATCTACCGTCAGTAGCAATCAAGTCGCTGACATGGCGGACGCGAAGACTCACTTCTTCACCCCATCTGTCTCCTCTTCCCGCAGCTTTTTCAAGGATATTTTTCTTGAATTCTGTGGTTGTAACAAGACTTACTCGGTTAAGATTTGCTTTTGTTTTTTATTTCTTTTTTCTGAAAATCTTCTGATACATTCTCAGCACACAAAAAACAATCCCTTTAGAAATTGAATGTTGGTACTTTAGATCGTCGAGCACCAGCACCACCAATACTTGCTTTTGCTGAAGCAGCAATGGATTTTTCTCTTGTGTAAGCCTTTTGGCACTTGACATTAATTTTAACAGTCGTACAGTTTTTAAAAAGATTATGCTTACTATCACCTCTCATGTTGCTGTATTCTATCAATGTTTTAGCCTCTCTTTCTATCACAACTATTGTCTCACCTTCTCCAAATGTTTCTGCACAAACTGGGCAAAGGTCCGACATTGTTGGTACTGATTAGAATACTTTGTGAGACACATAAATTAGCGAAATGAAATAATAACGCAAGCAAAATGAAAAACACGGAACAATAGCGGACACAAACCGTACCAAATGGCAACTTGGCATTTACTGGAAGACGACCTGGTGGGGTGACTGGTCACCTCGAACGCAGCGGATATCCTTTGACCTAACCACAAGCGCTCGCCCCGGCGGAAGGAGAGAAACTCAGAAAATTCATATTTGACCTAAAATAAAGTGATTAAAAAAGTTTCCACCTTTGTTTGAATTGGTTCCGATTCCGGGATTCCTCCCCCCTGCTTTTTCCAACGTAAAACACAAGTATAGCGAAAATCGCACTTACTAGCAAAAGTTGAAAAAGTAACGGCAACTTCGGGTGAAGCTAGTAGCCTTATAAAAGAAGTAATTTTTATGTATTGTTACTCATTTTACGCAGAATTTAATGCTCTAAAATTTTTATAGTATGGTTTCTTTGATTGGATGAACCGGTTTTAATTTATTTTGAAAATACTGAAAAAAATACCTCTTTTTCACCCAATTTTTTTACCTAACCACAAGCGCTCGTCTAGGGGGTGGGGGAAAACTTAGGATATTCATTTTTGACCTAAAATAAAGTGATTTAAAAAGTTTCCGTTTTTGTTTGAACTTTTTCCGAATTCAACTTCCTACCTTATCACCTATTTGTTACATTTCAAATTTTTTTGTTTGAAAGGATTCATTATACACTCAAACATGTTTTTGTGCGATTTTTTTCTATTGTTTTTGCGGTATATGCAAAAAAATTTCCATGAAAATACATAATATGAATAAAAGGTAATAAAAAGTAAAAAATTAACTAAATTACGTAAGTTTACCAAATGGGAATTTTAAGTTATTTTAAGCAATTTTTTTGCTTTTTTTTAAAGCGGGCTCTATCCATTGCACAAAAATAGGTTTGAGTTTATAAGTCTTTGCTATTACAGGGCAGGGGTCCATAACTTCCACAAGATTCAACAACTAAAATTAATTATGAACTAATAAATAATTATAGCATATTAGAACTTTGACAGTTAAATAATTATAATTATTTTTGTCGTGGACCTACGACACAAAAAAGTTTAAGAACCAATGCTCTAAACTCCTTCGTTACTAATACGAAATTAATTTAATTTTTACATAAACATTTTATACTTTGTTAATATCAGAGAACCATAAATGAGTAAAAATAAATCCCTTTTTAAGTATCAGAATAATGATAATAAAAGACCGTTCGTAATAACGTACTTGTCAAAATGATAGGTAATAAATGACTCTTCGCATCATAGTAGATCGTAAGTGAGTTTAAGTAAAATAATAACGTTATAAAATTCTTTATAATAACCAAAATCATGAAAAATGATCTTTTCTAACGAATATCATTTGTTATAAAGTTGAACCGAATATGTCCATAAAGAAATATTAATCTGAAAAACTCGATATAAATTGATATACACATTTAAACAAAGTCATTTATTTTATTGTAATTTGCTCCCTGCATTTGGTCAAAGAAATGGAACAAAGATGATAGTGAAAATTGATTGTACCTAAAAGTATAAAAGGACTATTCAATTGTTAAACTTAAATAATAGTTTTGTTTATACAGTGGAAGTATTAAAAATCGATTGTTCTGCATGCATTTAGAGATCGACTCTAAAGTGTCTGAAACAGAAAATATACGTGGGTGGAACTGTCAAACGTAACTTGGATAAATACTGAAAGTTTAAAATCTAATAAAACGACTCAAATAAACAGCTCTTTCTACAATAGTTAAACTTTTTAATGCACTTTTTAGTTTAAAGTGCATTAAAATGTTTTGTTAAAGCAAAATAATCCTATTAAAATTATTAACTAAGCGGAATTTCTAATTAATTAGATTTTCCAATTTTGAAGGTAACTATTAGAAGAAGCATATAGAATGTAATTATTGATGCTAAACTATTTTCACAATTAAATTTCTAAGTAGTAACCATGAATATGGAATTCTATTTAACATAGCAGAAATTATTGTGGGTAAAGAATTTATTTTTTAAAACAAGTACATAAATATTCAGACATGCAAGGAATATTACATGCTGTATCCGAATTTAATTGATAGCAACCATTTTTTTAAAAAGGATTGTTTCCTTTTATAGTAGAATAAACTTTCAACTGTTAACTTATTTTAGAAAATATATGATTTCCAACTGCAAGTGTTTCTATTCCCTTTAAAAATTTCTTTCCAATGAATTAAATCGATGACTTCTGTAAAATTTGCTATTTGAATTTCAGATTCATCGCTATGCGAAATTTCCTTCTCAGATGTTGTCGCCTTTTTCTAGGCTATTTATTATAACCAGTCTAGAAAGGCTAACTTTAGGCAGGAATTGCAGATAGCTAATTCAGAAAATTCCAACAATTAAACTGTATCTCTTGTGGAGTCGGTGATTCGGAGACCACTCTAACCCGAATTTCACATTTAACAGCTTTTTTCGCCAAATCTTGCGCCAGGGAGAAAAATAATCCCCCTAGTGGAAAAAAATAGGAATTATTCATTAATTTACTGTTGTGTGAATGGGAGACTTGTTCTGATTTTTATATTCCCCCTAAAAAAAGGAATGGTGCACTCTTTGTGTTATGGAACTTGACTGACAGAGCCGAAGTGTTAGACAAATCGTCGGTATTCTGTAAAAAGGGTGAATATGTATGTACATCTCTATAGGTATTCGCCTTTTTTGCAGAACAACGAAATGCTTATCCGCAGTAATACCACTAAATCTTATGTTCATGTTATAAGTCATAGGAACATTTCGCTAATTTAGAATACTGCTTATTCATTATCCAACAAGTCATATGATGAATAGAGGTGTGCATTCTGAGGTACTTATCATTTGTAACAAATGAAAAGAAAAAAAAGCTTTTCTTCCTCTAGTTTCACAATAACACGAAGCGTCTTGCCCTACTTAATTTCATTATTCTTTAAAAATTATTAATACTTAATTTCATTACTTTAAAAAAATATACACATATATATTCTGTGTATATTTTTGATACATTGATATACCCCTTCCGGGATTTACATGTTGAGAATCGTACAGCAACTATCAACCATAGTTAACATAACTAACTTTTATTTACAATTGAAACAAAATAGGATCCGTCTCCAATAGTATCTACAACAGCAACTTCACACACAACTTTCATTAAACTTCTCGCCTGATCTAAAATGACATTCAACTTCTGTTGCCCCTAAATCGTCTGTTTAGGGCAACGTCTTAAACCTATCGTTTACGTTACACTCAAACTCCCGTACACTGACCCGTCTATTTAGTATAGCGTCATCTCCTTATTGTCTCTCTATAATACTGGAACTCTCTTGCCGCTAGACCGCCTATCCAGCCCAGCGTCCTAACTCCTTTCTTACATCACATTCAAACTCCCGCTCACACCAAACTGTCTGTTTAGTACAGCGTCGGCGCTGGTCGACCCTACAACCTGATGCGAATTTCTGATATCATATATATATAGTATATATATATATATGTGTGTGTGTGTGTATGAAAGATAAAATTTAAAAAAATCTGAATAGTTAAAAGCTAATCACTTTATCGATTTCATAAAACATCAATCAATACCAATACAGGGAAAAGCAACTCCAGGTCCCGTAATAAATCTCTTTGTTTCTAAATCAAAGATTCGAAGTTTTGGGAAAAACATTTTCCCTGCTTCGAACTCGAGTTGACTGCTTCAGCTATATTTACAGGATTTGTCTGCGAAGTGTTTTTGACATGAGTGGAAGGTTTACAAATAGGATTTCCTTTCTGGAAGGGTGCGTTATGTCATCCAAACCGAAGATTGACATATCTGAGCTTTGCAGAGATAGTACAATGAAAATTTTCATGGTAAAAAGGAAGAGGTTTTGAAAATAAAGGACTCTAGCGGAGAAAAAAAATCATTCAGAGTGGAAAAGAATTATTCGTATAAAAAAACCAATAGGTGCAGAGTTTAGTCCAAATATATTTCTCAGAGAAACAGATGAGAATGCTAAAGGGGAATTTAAAATTATGTATGCTGAAGTGATAGAAAAACTGGGATATCTGTCTATACGACGCGACGTTAGGAATCGGCTGTTAAAGCAAATATTATGCAGTGAACGTTGTAATCATCACACCAATGTTAGTAGAGGCTCCAGCATTTAATTGCGATGTTATTTGCGCCAGTGTTGCATAGCAGTTTGATAGGATTGTCGACGGACGACTCCGGTAACGACCATCCAGAATCTTTCGATGACCACACTATTGTAGTAGGTCCGATGTAAAACCGGTATTCTTCTATTCAAAGTACACCTTTGAAATTGTCGAAGTTGAAAATCTAAACCTCGCCTGTATCTTCGAAATGCCATGACTCATCACACGAGCACCCATTATCAGCCACATGATATGATGAATATCCTCGCTCTCCAGACAGTCCCGAACAGCGTTGGTGTTGTTACAGGACGTGTTATCATCCATGAACAGAAAGTTATCGCCGGCAGCTGCATGGAAAAGACGAACGTGAGGGCAGTATAACTTCAGCAATGTACCGTGCAGCGGTCATGGTCCCTATTTCAAGCACATGTAGTGGTGTACGGTCATTGACCATGATGCCTGCCCATACCATGATGCTACAAGTATCATATCGGTCCCTTTCCTGGATATTTTGTGGACGATAAGCACTACCAACTTCATGCCATATCAGTTGCCGTGTACTATCAGATGAAAGACCGAAACGGCTCACATCTGGGAAATGGACATTGGCCCAGTAGTCCTCGGTCCAATGGCGATACAGATGGCAGCTTTGCAAACGGGCGCTACAGGGAATTCTCCTAAGTGGGACTCACATAACAGGTCTTCGGAGTATAGTCCTGTCTGTCGCTAACACCTTGTAATAATTTTCCGAGATATCTGAGTTCCTGTGGTTGCATAGAATTGACTTGCCATTTGACCGGCTCCCTTTTTCCGTTAGAACGATGTACCGACCGTCTTCGACTGTCTTATTGTGACGACGACCTCCTAGCTTGCGCCTGCTACACTGTCCACTTGTTTGATACGCTGCCCAAAGCATGGAAACAACACTATGGGCAATGTCGAATTCCCTATCAACATCTGTAATTTATCGTCCTTCCTCCAGCTTTCCAATTATCGGTCTGCGTGTAAAATCATATAAATGATATCTGTTAGACATGATCTCACATTCCAAAACGTAACGTTCTTCCGACCTGTTCAAATGGAACTCCCAACATTCACTGGCTGCACGCGCCGAATGCTTGCAAACCGATCTGCGTGATCCACACGTGCAGTAATCAAAAATTTGCTTCGCCACCTTCATTCGCATTGCATCACGCCTTTATGCAAATTCTTACAAGTTGCGGCGTTCGATTCTGCGCCTGTTATCGTTTACCAAAAATCCGTCCTTAGGTTTTGTCCCCCAGTATATATATATATATATACATATATATATATATATATATATATATATATAACATTCACAGAGTGTACTCAAATTGCCTTTTTATGTTTATTTTGACAAAAAGTACGGAATCAGTTTGTATTTAAGCCAGATTTCAGAAATTAAACTTTCCTTAGTTTCTCATTACGTTCAGTTTTTATGTTAATTTGAGTAACAGAAAATAAAAAGAAAATTATATTAAATTTAGAGGAAAAACTTAAACAATTAATGAATTAAAGAAGTTGTATCTTCTTATCTACGGTATAGTAAGAAGCTGTTACCAATCGTATGTAAGTGGAAATCGAATTATTGGGAGTGAACATTAAAAAGAATACGCGTTATATAAATTTATTAAAAAAGTAATACCCTAATATACAGGGTGTCCCAAAATGTCGTTTACAAACTTAACATGCTGGTCTGTCATGTCATAATGAACAAGATTTACATAGGAACTTGTGTCCGAAAATTCAAACTGCGACCGCTAGAGGGCGATAATTGCACGAAAACGGGAGAGTGGGAAAAACAATCATTTCAGGCGTGGACGTTGAAGGAGAAGGATGAATGAGTTTAGTAACGCAGAAATGGCCGACATGCATTACGTATACGGCGCCGCTGATGGAAATGGACGAGCCGCGGCACGGAACCTTGAGCGCTTCCCAAACAGACGTCAGCCAAGTCATGTTTTGTTTGGACGATTGCACCGCAGGTTACGTGAATCAGGTGCTTTCGTAGTACGTAGCCACATCGGTCGAGAACGTGCTACACGCACGCCTGTCGTAGAGGAAACCGTGCTACAGGAGTTTGCCATCAACCCGCAAACAAGTCTCCGAGAAGGCGAACGTGTCTTGGGTGTAGGTCGTTCCACCATAATGCGCATACTGCACGATGACATGCAACACCCTTACCACTTCCAAAAAGTACAGGCATTGTGCGCTGACGATTATCCCAAACACATTGCATTCTCACGCTGGTATTTGCAACAGCGGGTCGCACAGCCAGATTTTCCATCGTGGATTTTGTTTTCTGATGAAGCCTGCTTTACACAGGATGGTGTCGTGAACCTGCACAACATGCACGTATGGGCGCATGAAAATCCAAGATGTACACGTGCCCATGCACATCAACAACGTTTCACCATAAACGTTTGGGCTGGTATTATCGGTGACATGTTGATTGGCCCTTACCTTCTACCTGAACGCCTCGACGGAAATACCTATCGCATTTTGCCGGATCTGATGGGTAACGTTCCAGCCGCTACACGCCGAAACATCTGGTTTCAGCATGATGGAGCGCCTGCCCACTTTAGCTACGCTGTTCGACAATACCTCGATAGGACTTATCCTAATCGCTGGATCGGTAGAGGCGGACCAGTCCAATGGCCGCCGCGAACTCCCGACCTGACTCCCCTGGATTTCTACCTGTGGGGACACATGAAGTTCATAGTGTACGAGACACCCGTAACTTCGGACATGGATCTTATCGCCAGGATCGCGGAAGCGGCAGCACGGGTCCGTGACACTCCTGGCCAATTTGAACGGGTTCGTGAATCCATGCGCCGACGCTGTGAAACGTGCATTGTGGCGAATGGAAGGAATTTTGAACATTTGCTGTGATGTAATGATGTTTTGTAATAAAAATCATATTAACACCGCTGTCGATATCATTTTTTTCTCCTCATCCAAACCTACACTTATCGCCCTCTAGCGGTCTCAGTTTGAATTTTCGGACACAAGTTCCTATGTAAATCTTGTTCATCATGATATGACAGACCAGCATGTTAAGTTTGTAAACGACCTTTTGGGACACCCTGTATAAATTGTTCAGACTATCCTATCTAACGAAGTATTTATTTGACGTATATAAAATCAAAATATCCGTCGTTTCAAATACACTCTCTTGAAGGTCTTATCTCAGAAGTAGAGTTGAAGATGCTTATGATATACTAAAGCGGACGGAATGCACTTAAGGTGCTGATGGTCCGCGACTATTTTACGTAGAGAGCAGAAAATTTATGGGGCGTAAAAATGTTTGCGTACTGTTTTATGACTTCTTGGTGAATTTGTGTGAAATCTTCAGATCGCACTTGACTGAGTACTTTTATTGAAACCAGAGGGTAGAATTCGCGTTCGAGGTTCTGACTTTAACAGAAAGATCCAGTGCTTAAATAGCTTTATTCCCACCCGTTTGACTGGGAATATCTCCTCAAAGATTGTAACTAAATATAATTAACAGCTTTTGTAAGTAACACTTTACTTAGAGTGAACGTAAGTGAAGCGACATCTTGGTCATCTGCAACGAAATTTTAGCCTATAAATGCGACTACAATGGTTAGAATTATCATTAAGTATCTTCATTCCAGTGATTCTTAAGAATGATTAATTAAGTATGGAAGGTCAGAATCCTATAATAAAAACTATTCAAGTAAAAATTTGAAATTTTCCAATGGCTAGATATATTCCAATAATAGAATAGGACTCTAGCCTAAGATCTTAGCTTAGCGTAAGATCTTTCCATAATGTAAAGATGAATAGAATATGATCGCAATAAATGCATTGAGCCCCGACCTGCCCCCTGAGGCAAGTAGCCTCCCACTTTTACCCCTTTCCACTGTCTCCCAAAAGGCCGATAATAATAGTATTGTTAGGCATCTCTGTATTTTATAGTTATAACTTCATTTAAACATGAAACATGAATTGCAGTATAAACCGAAAAGTTCTTTAGATTTAATTTGATTTTTGGGATTCGTCCAAAATGTAACTTGCTTCTCGTAGCATTTTAATTTGTCCATAGCACAGTAGAATAAGAATTTTATTGCAGATAAATTTGTCACCTCAAATATTGAAAGACAGCGCCGGTTGAGAAAATAAAATAGATATATTGATAGCCCTCAAGGATTTATGGTTTTAATTCCGATTAGCTATCACTTCTATGTTCTATTGTGATTTCTTAGTTTTGACTAGACGGGATTCCGACTTAGAGGTGTTCAGTCGTAATACCACGAATGATAGCTTCGCCCCACTGGCCACTCGGCCAAGGACATGTACCAAGTGTCCAAACCTGCGGTTCCTCTCGTACTGAGCAGGATTACTATCGCAACGACCAGTCATCAGGAGGGTAAGTCTAAGCTTAGCATCGGCCCACCGTGAAGGCATCCAACAAGTTTTTGATAACTTGGTCATCGCGATGGAGCACATCCCTCGCTCTGACACTTGGCTATTTAATTAGAAGTTATTCAGAATAGCTCCTCTCTCGCTCTTTGATATTGGCTACCAACTCAGGCCTTGGTCCATGTCCTGGTAGTCATCCGCAACTATATCGAGTCGCCCCATAGAGCCAAATCCTTACAACCTTAACAATAAACATTACAACAATAATTGAGCCATAATCGCTATTAACACAAAAACTTTATTCAAAGATAATACAGTTCACATAAATACAATGGATTTACATCGAGATAATTATATATAATGACAAGTAGCGTGAGAGCTTAGGTAGTTATACAAAGAATATATAAATAGTTTGACAAGCTTTAAGCTGGATGGACGTGTATGCCCATCAGCTCTTTAACGATTTTATTCACTACTCGGCTGCAGTAGTGATCGTTAAAGAATTTATGTTTAGTCCAATTTCGGGCGTCCCTTGGCAGGTTACCGTGATGTTCTTCGAAATGTCTGCAATCGAACAGACAGTGCTCGACTGTCTGTTCCTCCCCACAATTGCAGCTGTCCATGTTCCCGAAGAATCTGGCTTGATACTGTCCAAAGCAGCCGTGTCCAATAATCGCCTGGTTCTTCAGGAAGACCCCTTGGACTCTATCCAGACGAACTGTCTGGAAGATCTCGAAGGTGCGTCTGCCTTTAGTGGATTGGTTCCACCTTTCTTGCCAATCTTTCATGGCTTCTTTCAATAAAATGCCCTTTAGTTGCCGTCTGGTCCTTTTATATGTGTTGTTGATGGTGGGTAATTGAGTCGCTTTCTTGGCGACTTCATCCACCGCTTCATTTCTACTATTTCCTGCATGGGCTTTCACCCAATGCCAGGTTATGTCCAAATCATGATTAGATATAGTCTTTTTAAGATTATCCACCAACTGGCATTTGAAGTTTTATGATTCGAGTGCTTGGAGAGCACTCATGGAGTCGGTATATATATCAAACTCTGTTGTTCGAGTTCTTATCGCGTCTTCAATTACCATCTCTATCGCTCTTAGTTCAGCTTGATAAGAGGAACTGTAATCGGAGTTCCTTTCCATAGCATCGTATTATTTTATCTCATCGTTATACTTTATCATACCAGAGCCGACTCTGTCTTCCATCTTCGAGCCGTCCGTGTAGTACTGAGTACTATACGTCGGCTCAAGTCTGGTTGACCAGTCTATGATACTGATATCCTTAACCAGGTTGATATTGTAGTTGCGAACCTCGCAGCTATTGCTGTCGAGGGTTATTCCTTCAATTATATGTGAGCCATTTTCCTTAGTAACTACATGGAGAGTTTTTTCCATTTTAGCTTTTATATCAAGTGGCAGACACCCCGCCAGGACGGCTAGAGTGTCTGTCGCAACCGTTTTATAACATTTCGTTAAGAGCAATAGAAATGGTCTTTGAGTCTGCAATAGTCTTTCATTCATACTGCATGTAGCATTTTACCAAGATGGGACTCCGTAAAGTAATATCTTTTCCACTACCAGTTGGTAGATTTCTTTTGCGACAAGTGGTTTTATACCCCAGGTTTTCCTGGAGTACCTTAGTAGCTTGTGCATTACTGCTAAGGATTTTTCTTTTACGTTATCTAAATGGGTGTTGAAGTTGAGTTTATTGTCAATTATAACACCCAGGTATTTTATCTCATTTTCGTATTTAATATTCTGTCCACATAGCTTGATGGTCGGTCTCCTTAGGTTCTTGATCTTTGGTCCCACTATAGTATAGTTGCACTTATCAATATTGAATTTTTGTTCGTTATAGTTTGCCCAGTTCTCGCACTTGGTTAGTGCGTTGTTGGCTAGATGGGAAAACTTATAGACTACTTTGCTCTTAATCAGGATGACCAGGTCATCCGCGAAGGCTTGTATGTGGAAGTCCACATTATCTTCTTCTGCTTTCAATAGGCTATTGATCACCAATAACCATAAAATAGGTCCCAATGAGGAACCTCGAGGTACTTCCACGTTATAATTCCATTCTCCCTGAAGGAGTTGGATACTTCTATTTTGAAGATAATCTATAATTAGGTACTTGAGATTATTGTCGATGGTTAGAACTTCGATCGCCTCCATTACCCTTTTTGGGTTGATCGAGTTGAAGGCATTCTGTATGTCCAATGTGATCATACATGTATGTAGTTTATCCTTCTTATTGCTCCCAATAATCCCTAGTACCTTCTGCAGGGCATAATTCGTGCTCCTGTTTCTCCTAAAGCCAAATTGGGCTTTTGAGAGTACCTCATTTGACTCTAGATGTTCGACGAGTCTATTGGTGATCAGCTTATCTAGCACTTTACCCATCATATGGAGAAGACAAATTGGTCTATAAGCATTGGGCTTAGTTGGGTCTTTTCCCGCTTTGGGGAAGTAGACCACCTTCGCTCTTTTCCAGATGTTTGGAAATTTCACGGTAGTCAAGCACTTGTTATATAGTTTTCCCAGTAATTGGGCATCCATAAGATGCAACTCTTCTACTATAGTGAGTGTGAACCCCTCGAAACCTGGGGCTTTCCCTTTAGCCATGTTTTCCAGAATGTACTCAACTTCCATGTTAGTAATTGGATTGGGAGCTTCTTGAATTTGGGCTCCAGGGTATTGAATTCCTTCAAGAATTTTGAAGTGGTGTCTAGCCAATATCAACTCCACTTCCTGCTCGTTATCCGTTATAATATCTTGGTCATTTCTAAGTTGTTTTGCGCAATCACTTCTAGCGTTTTTAGGAATGGTAAAAGTGACATTCCCGAAGATGTCCTTTGAGGTGATCCGTTCGATATAGTCTCGAAACGATTTTCTTTTTGCGGCCAATTTTGCCTTCTTGTACGCCGCTCTTTCTCTTTTGAAAATCTCCATGTTTGTCGCCCTGTTGTGGGGATCACTGGTCTTTTGTGCCCTTCTTCTGAGGGCCCTAACCTTTTTTCGCATTATAGAGAGTCCCGGGGACCACCAATAGGCATTAATTTTCTGACAACCCATCCTTTTCTTATTTTTGCTGCACAAGTTGTGTAGCTTCTCATTTATAATTCTGACGGCGTCCTATGGTTCGAGGTCGTCTACCGTTTGATTTAGGTTTTGCCGTTCTTTTTGGAGTTCCTCTCTGAACTCCATGCATCTAATTGATCTAATGTCCCATCTAGGGGACTTGGGTTGTCTGTGGCTTGTGTTAGGGCCACTTAAATCGAATAGTATGCCGTTGTGGCCGAGAGGACATAGTCATGTGAGACTCTCCAGTTCTTAATATTCTCCTCATCGATACCTATGGTTATCGTGAGGTCCACCCACCCCATCCCGAATGGTCCGTTGTAAGTGGGGGGGGGGCTATCTGGGTGGTTAAGAATGTGTGCGCTCCATATTGCGCAACTAGGTTTAGTACTGTGATCCCCCTTTCATTGGTGGGCCTAGGGCTCCAAACTGTGGACTTCGCATTGAAGTCCCCTAAGATAATTACTTTGGTGTTAACGTTATTATCTAGTATCGCTCTGAGAATACTCAAATGGGGCTCAGTTCTATCGTCGTCCCCTCTAGGTGACGGGGGAAGATAGATCGAGATCACTATATACCATTCACTAAATAGCTAAAGTTTGATTGCTACAACATGCTCTGTTACTTTTAACTTGAACATTTTTATCTTTCTCTTCACTGCTAGGGCAGTTTTTGGGCTTATGTTATTGGCTACAACTGCATAATTAGTTGGTATGCCGGTGATATGGTTATCACCACTTGTGTAGTACGGTTCATTTATTGATAGGATTTCTAGGTCCTGGGAGATGGCGTCTTCGCCCAGTTCCTTCGATGCCAGATATGTTTTATTAACATTTAGGTGCACAAGCTTGCAACTTGGAGGATTATCCTCCATAGTTGGTACGCTGTGCTATACGCCCTACCTCTGCTTTATATAGTGAGCATGAGTTAGCGGTAGGGGAGTGTTTTGTGTCCAAGCTTGTACCTAATTTCTTGTTGCTCTTATAGCAATTAACACATCTGGCGTTTTTTGTACAGTCACTGTAACAGTGATCCATATCACCTCAGTTCTTACATACCTGCTCATTATTGCATACTTTGGCAATATGCCAGAATTGCCAGCAGTTGTAGCAGACACGAGGTCTTATGTACTCCCTGAAGGAGTACCTCTGCCACCCTAGCTTGAGCTTTCCCACATGGCTCACTGAAGAGAATGATTCGCCATCTATACTCAAAATCCAATTGTCCCCATATTTCGCTTTATATTGCGCAATCACATGGGTTTCGCTCTCCGTCAATTCCTCATTCTGTTCTTTGAGCTTGCTGACAAACTCTTCCTTCTTATATTTCTCCGAGACATTGTATATTATTAATTGCGGGTTTCGTTTTACTGGCTTTGCTGTGTTGTAACTTCCATTTATCTCATCCACTTTCTTGAACTCGGCTATTAGCCTGTCCAAGTTTTCTCCACTGTCTGTTCCTATGATGACCCCACCTTTGCTTATTTTCCTCATCATAGTTATTCCCACTTTTAATTTGGTGGGGTCAATATGGGCTTGGATCTCATCTCTGGTATCCTCTGAGATCTGTTCCCTCTTTGGGTATACCGTAACGACAGGCCTTTCTTTGTCTGCTCTCGAAGAATTGGCCGATTTCGACCTATTTCTACCATTCACTCTGCCCCTAGAGGCAGATCTTGCTCTTGAATTATTGCTTAGCACGTTGGCATAAGTCTTTTTGTTAGCTTGCGCTAACTGCCCCGCTAGATATTGTATGTGGGCTTGTTGATCCCTTAGGATGTTCATCAAATCCTAGAGCTCTTCATTCATGCTCCTTTTCCTTTCTGCTGAGCCACTGAAGCTGCAGATAAGGTTTTGTACTCTGGTTTGCGCTATGCGCATCCTTTCCTCAGCCTCCTTCAATTGAGGATCATTCGTCTTCTCCTTGCACATTTTAGAGATTGGTCAATGTAAAATAAGTTGGTATCGAATATTAATTCTCCCCACTTCCTCCGGCGTTTGCAGATCTATTGATCTCCCAGGGGCTACCACGTGGAAGTGCCGGTAGGTGCGTTTAAGAATTGAAAGCTGTGTTACCAATTAGCTCGAGGTTCGCTCAAACCGCTCGTGTACCTGATAGACTCTGGGCCCTTGTCAGGTACTAAAATACAATAAATCTTATTACGCATGGGGAAGTCCCCTCATCAGGAGGGTAAGCAGTTAGTGCACTGTCCCGTCCGAAGACATCCACCATTATCTGTGACCGGTCGCTCGACGGCGACCCCTCTCAGCCCGGAGTCTCCAGTCAATGACAACCCCCGTCCGCTCCAGGCGCTCAGTGAGCGTCCAGGAGCCTAATTTAGATAGGAATGGCTGAAATTGATACTAGATTAAGCCAACGGCTAAATGTTTAGTTAGTTAGTATAAGGAATTACCACATACTCTCTTTAAGACTCCTCCTCTAGTAGGATCCGCCAACTCCAAGGACTGTACCTTTATTTATTTTCAAAAAGTTATACAGATACATATAATATAAGACAAAAGTATATACAGAGAATGTGGCTTATGCGCCACTAGGTCCGATTGAGTTGAATGGGACACGCAGGTCCAGGAGGTCCTTTACCACTTGCTTGATGAACTTCTTGCTGTAGTAGTCTGTGAAGACTCGATTCGGACTCCAGCTTCTATAGTCCGTTGATAGGTTTTTCCTCTGTGGTTCCCATTCGCTGCACTCGAATAGGCAGTGATCTACCGTCTGTGACATCCCACAGCTGCATCTGTCTTCACCTTGGTGAAATCTGGATTGATAGGCGCCGAAGCACCCATGTCCAGTGATGGATTGATTCAACAGGAAATCGCTCACTAGTCTCTTGGGAGAGACTAGTGGAAATGTAGTATGCACCATCCTCCCTTTGTTGGAAGAGTCCCACAATGCTTGCCATAATGCTATAGATTCATTGTTTAGCAAAGTTTTTATCTGCTTGCCCGTGTTTTTGCAAACGGTGTCAATGGTAGTTAATTGCGTAGCCTCTTTGGCTAGCTTGTCTACCTCTTCATTTTCTTTATGGCCCGCATGGGCTTTCACCCAGTGGAGGTGCACTCTGATATTGCCGTTCCTCAGTGAGCTTTTGAGCTCCTCTATATTTTCACCTTTATATTCCATAGCGCTGAGCGCTTGGAGAGTGCTTCTAGAGTCTGTGTATACGTCGAATTCCGTAAGTTGATTGGTCCGTGCTGAATTGATAGCCATCTGGATGGCTCTGACTTCCGCCTGGAAAGAGGAGGCGTTGTTTGAGAGCCTTTCCTTGCCTTCAGAGGTTTTGACTCCCTGATAGTAGTATATGTAGGCAGAGCCTACTCGATCTTCGATCTTTGAGCCATCGGTGAAGAATTTGTGCAGCGTTCTAGCACTCAGGTCAAGTATCCATTCGTGTCTCGTGATTTCGCTGACCTTTCTGTATCTTTCGGGTTTTAGTCTCGCTGTTGCCCACGGGATAGATGGCGCCTGATATCTCAATGCTGTCCCCGTTGTGTAGGAGCCTGTATTTCTTGCATTCGGATTTCGCCTTCAGATCTAGAGGTAGGCAGCCTGCTAGCACGTTGAGTGCGTCCGTGACTACCGTTCGGTAGCACTTGGTGATGGACAGCAGGAAGGGGCGTTGTATTTGTCTGAGTTTATTATTCATCCTCTGATAGTCTGAGTACCAGGCTTGCGCCCCATATAGTAATATTTTCTCAGCTACTATGAGATATATTTCCCGTATTACTGCCGTTTTTAGTCCCCAGGTTTTCGGGTAAGCAGTAGTTGACTGTCCCGTCCGAAGACATGCACCATTATTAGAGACTGATCGCGTGGTAGCACCCCCACACAGCCCGGAGTACCAAGCCACGGCGATACCATTCACGCCACACGCTCGCAGAGCGTCCAGGAGCCAAATTTACAAAGGAATTACCGAATTAACTTCGTCAAATTTAACTTTTTAGGAAAGGCCACTCGGGCTAAGGAATTTAGCCTAGAAGGAATCACCACCATACTCTATCAAGACACCTGTGACATTTGGATTTTGCACCAACCGTGCACCCCAAACATACTTTATTTAAAAATCAAGTTATACAGAGAAAATGAATAAAATAAAATACAAAGGAATTTACAAGCCACTTTTAGGTGCTGACCGTTGCGCAGAACGGGATTGCAGCGTCCAGGAGTTTCTTTACCACCATTTTAATAAAGTTCTTACAATAAAAGTCCGTGTAGAACTTGTACTTGGTCCAATTAGTTGCCTCTGAGGGCAACTTTCTTCTATAAGCGTCCCACTCGCTGCACTCGAAGATACAATGGTCCGGCGATTGAATAGAACCGCAACTGCATGTGTTGGGTTTGTTGTGGAACCTCTCTTGGTAGGTTCCTAAGCACCCATGACCCGTTATAGCCTGGTTGGCGAGGAAGTTCGCGCAGAGTCTCTTGAGCGAGACCTGCTTGTAGACATCATAGACCCTTCTCCCCTTAGGGGATAGGTCCCACCAATCTTGCCAGGTCTTGATCCCCCAGGTTTTCGGGTAATTATGATTTACCTCGGCCCACCTTATCGGCGTACGAGCTATGACTAAAGTCTGGATCGTTGGACTGCCATCAACCGCTCAGGAGCGCATCACAGGTCGCCAACACCTTGATTTTGAAAAACGAGCCTAAAGAGCCTCTATCGCGCTCTACCGAAACTTAACCTACCGAGCCGAAGCTCGGTGGCCATGCACCATACCACGTTATCTCCACTTATGTGTGACAGGAATTTTTTATTTAAAATCCAGACTACAGAGTACAAGCATATGTAAATACAGTACAATAAATATGTTTACAAGCATATGTCTAAGATTACAAAAAGTGCAAGCATATGTCAAATAAGATTAACAAGCAAAAAGAAATTTGCAGCAAGTTAATTTTTAAAGTAGACAAGCATATGAAACTGTTAAATGACAAGCATATGAAATTGTTAAAAGCAAACAGAAAATTCTGTAAAATGACAAGCATATGTAGTTGTTATTAGATAAGCATATGAAAAGAAATATATTACAATATGTACAATGTGAGGACCTTAGTCCTCCAATTGGACGTGCAAGTCCATGAGGATTTTCATCATCTTGGTGATGAACTTGTTGCAATAGAAGTCATCGAAGAACTTCTTCTTCTCCCAGGCTTGGGCATTCCTTGGGAGGGTGCTTCTTATGTTGTCAAACATCTTGCAGACGTAGATGCAGTGGTCAACTGTTTGTTCCATGACGCAGATGCAAAGTTCCGTCTTCCCAAAGAAGCGGGCTTGGTGAGCACCAAAGCTTCCGTGTCCAGTTATTGCCTGATTTAAGGCAAAGTCTCCTTTCAACCTGTCCAGGCTGACTTTGGGGTAGATTTCATACACTCTTTTTCCATTGCTGGAGTTGCTCCATCTGGACTGCCAATCTTGAGTAGCACCTTGGAGAATTGCTCTTTTGAGCTGTGCTTTGGTATTTTTAAAGACATTGTTAACTACAGGGAGCTTCGTAGCTTCTTTGGCTACTTTGTCGACAGCATCGTTGGTTATATGTCCGACATGAGCTTTAATCCAATCCCACGTTATGTCCAGATTATTAGATTTAATGAGTAATTTGACTTTTTCTACTATTTCCCCTTTATAAGTCTTGGCCTCTAGCGCTTGCAGCGCGCTCATAGAGTCCGTGTAAATATCGAATTTATTATGTCTATTTGCTGTAGCGTCCATAATGGCCATTTCAATGGCTCTTAGCTCCGCCATGTAAGACGTTGAATTGTCAGAGTTTCTTTCCATTCTGGAATATTCTTCCATCATGTTGCTGAACTTAATCAGTCCAGAGCCAGTTCTGCCCTCTATTTTTTATTCATCCGTGTAATACTGGATACTGGTGTTCGTTTCCAGCCTTTTTGTCCACTTTATAGTGGATATGTCTTTTACCATTTGGATGGTTTTGTTTTTCGTTTCACAGTTGGCGCTGTCGTAGGTTTTCCCGTTTACCTGCGCCGTTCCTTTATCTGTATAGATAGTATGGAGGGTTTTCTCCATATCCGCTCTAATATCAAGTGGAATGCAGCCCGCTAGGACTGCTAGAGTAACAGTTGCTACCGTTTTGTAGCACTTGGTAATAAGTAGCAGGAATGGTCTCTGCACTAGTAGAAGCCTACTATTCATCTTCCTAGTCTTCCTATACCAGGCCGGCGCCCCGTATAGGAGGATATTCTCAACCACCAGCTTGTATAGCTCTTTGACTACACTAGATCTAATACCCCATGTTTTTCTGGAATGTCTGAACAGTTTATTAATTACCTGCAGCCCTCTCTCCTTGGCTCCCATAAGATGGGAGTCAAATGCCAAATTTTTATCTAGGATAATACCTAGGTATTTTATTTCATGTTGGTATTTGACACCGTGCCCGTTGAGTTTAATTGTTGGCCGTAAAACTAACCTGTCTCACGACGGTCTAAACCCAGCTCACGTTCCCTATTAGTGGGTGAACAATCCAACGCTTGGCGAATTCTGCTTCGCAATGATAGGAAGAGACGACATCGAAGGATTTTCTAAAGAAAAAAAAAAAGCGCAACGTCGCTATGAACGCTTGGCCGCCACAAGTCAGTTATCCCTGTGGTAACTTTTCTGACACCTCTTGCATAAAACTCGTAAAAATCAAAAGGATCGATAGGCCCCGCTTTCGCGGTCCGTATTCGTACTGAAAATCAAGATCAAGCCAGCTTTTGCCCTTTAATTCTACGCGAGGTTTCTGTCCTCGCTGAGCTCGCCTTAGGACACCTGCACTACCTTTTGACAGATGTACCGCCCCAGTCAAACTCCCGACCTGACACTGTCCTCGGAGCGGATCGCGCGCTCCCCGATCTGGGGAGCTCGCTTAAGTCCAGAAACGTGGTCCGGCGAAGGACCGCTCTCCGCCTCACCGAGTCAGTAAAGGCACGATGAAAGTAGTGGTATTTCACAGGAAGCACCCGAAAGCGCCTCCCACTTAGAGTACACCTCTCATGTCTCTTCACAGAGTCAGACTAGAGTCAAGTTCAACAGGGTCTTCTTTCCCCGCTGATTCCGCCAAGCCCGTTCCCTTGGCTGTGGTTTCGCTAGATAGTAGATAGGGACAGAAAAGACCACACTCCCGATCAACCTAAAAGGGTTTATAATCACCCGAAGGCCTAGGGAGAGTGAGGAGGATACCGATCTACTTCCAGCAAAGACCACAGACAAGCGGCAGGTCCCAGAAGAGCACAGCGAGGTCAGAGAGACCTAAATTTTATTTGAAAATTATCAGTAGTTACACATAGAGGCAATCATTTTTGTTACAAGAGGTTTAAATTAGATGCAATTACAAATTTTACAAAGCAATTGAAGACACAGAATGATTGCAAACTTGAATAGTAACAATAAGCAATTTTGAAAGATATACCAATAATTATAAATAAGGCACTAGTTAAAAATATAGCAATTATGAATTATAGAAACTTTTGACAAATTTATAACATTAAAGACAGTAGTACAAAAATACCAAGCAATTTTGAAAACTGTTACTAATAACAATTTAAAACAATAAAAACATTAATGGTGAGAGATAGGAAGAATATGAAAAATCACTTGCAAATAACAGTTTGCTTATTACAAAGTTATAAAATTATTGACAAAAATAAGCAATAGTAATACTAACAATACACAGTAATTTCGAAAGAGAACGTAAATACAAGCAATGTTAATACTAACAAAACATAATAAAATTTGAAAGAAAACATAAAAATGTAGCAACAGAAACAAGACGTGAACACATTACATAAGAAGTTATATACAAGTAGTTAAAGTGGAGTTAAGTAAGGGAAATTAGGTATAAGGAGAAAGTTAATTATCCAAATTAGGCTTCAAAGCTTGGGATTTAAATTAAAAAGGTTGAAAATAATTTGGGACTAGCAAGACAAACAACACCATGGAAAAGAAAAGCTAGAAAGTACAAAAGATAAAGGAATATTGAGAGTTTAAGCTGTTGAATATTTCGTTAAGAATCTTAATATAACGCGAACCGTTGTCAATCCTTTTGTAGTAGTTTAAAAAAGATTCATTTATGCCACGTTTAATATAGGGTAAGCTCACTGTGCAGGATGACATTGCAAAGTGGTGTGGATCACCTAGAGCCCCACAAACGCAGTTTGGTGAAGCTAGTTTACCTATTTTAAAGAGAAAAGTTGAGAAGCTGCCTTGGCCTGTTACAAAGTAGTTTACTGTGTTATTTTTAAAAATTAGGTTAAATGAAATATTGCGAATGATTGCATTTGTAAATCTACCTTTGTCTGAGTCATACCACAAATTTTGCCATTTTTGAATGATACTATCTTTCATATATTTCTTAAGTAATGAGGTGGGATACTTGAGGGTGATTATGTTATCATCAATGTCCGTGGCTAAACCTGCCAGGTAGTCTGCCATTTCATTTCCTATAATACCTATATGGGATTTAACCCAACCAAGCTTAAATGTTTTATTAAATATATTATTACAAATGGTGTGAATTTTAGCTATTATAGGTGATTTGGGATAGATATTACTCAAGGATTTGACAACGGCTTGACTGTCTGAGAATACTATAATGCTATTGTAGTTTGTTTCTACGAACCATTCTAACAATTTTAAAATCGCCATTGCCTCTGATTGGAAAACTGAATTATTTTTATTTAATGAAAACATACCTATATTTATAATTTTATTATCATGAAACGCAACAAACCCCAGTCCAACACAATTGTCTTTTTTTTTACTACCATCTGTATAGGCTTCGATATCGGCATAATTATATGATTTGAGACCATCTTCTATTGATAATATTAGCAAATTTTGAGGAAATTTTCTAGAATCGATTGAATAGCGTGGGGTCTTCTCCTCTAGATTTTCTAAGCTTAGGTGAGACTCATCTATCTGGATTGTTAATTGGTTATACTTTAAGTTATGTAGTTCTACTAAGTGTTCAGCCTTTAAGACAATCGGAGCGACGCCCGTCAGACCATAAAGTGCCATGTTAGAGACTGATTTATAGCATTTTAGAATTTTAACCAAAAATTTTCTTTGTATTGAAGTGAGTTTGCGACGGCCATTGCAGTTAAGGTATGAATACCATGTTTGGATGCCATATACTAATTTTGACTCTACTACTGTACAGTACCATACCTTAATAGTTTCTGAGGAGACTCCCCAATAAGCATTACCAACCTTTTTGAGACCAGTCGAAAATTTAGAAATGTCATCGTTAAGGTAATTTAGATGATCAATGAAGTTTAGCTTTCTGTCTATGTAGATACCCAGATATTTAATACTTTTTGCAAATCTAATGTTTGTATCCCCTAATTTAATGATGGGGTATCTCCTCGAAAGGTCCCGTCCGAAAGCTATTGCCTGTGTTTTTGATGTCGAAATTGTAAGTTTCAAGCTTTCACTTATCGTACGAAAGGAATCTACGAGCATCGCTCCAGTCGTCTCAATAGCCAATCTTGGATTTTCTGAGAATACTAGGATAAAGTCGTCTGCGTAAGCCATTATTTCACAGTTCTTATTATCAAAGCTGTTAAGGATTTTATTTGCAACCAGGTTCCAGAGAGATGGTCCCAAACACGAGCCCTGTGGACATCCACGATTAATATTGTAAGAATGAAAAACTTTATCTATTTCGTAACCAACAGTTCTATTATTTAAGTAGCTCGAGAGGATGGCTATTAAATTTTGATTTAAATGCAGGGACTTAAAAATATCTTTGAGGATGGACCATTCCACGCCATCAAAAGCGCCTTTGAAGTCAAAGGCAATGGCAATTGTATATTTAAATACCAAGTTTCTACGTTTTATTGATTGGATTAGTCTGTCTATAGCCATGGTGGTGTTCCTCCCCTCTCTAAAGCCAAATTGATTGTTATGTAGAAGGTTATTGCTTTCGAGATGGAACATTAGGCGAAAATTTATTATTCTTTCGAAAAGTTTGCTTAGGGTTTGGAGGGGGCATATGGGACGGTAGGATTTGGGATCAGTATCTGACTTACCTTTTTTAGCAAAGAATATTACCAGTGCTCTTTTCCATATGGCTGGGAAATAACTTAATTCCATTAATTTATTTAGAATACCTAATATTAGATTTGGACAGTGTTAAATTAAAAGACTTGTAATTTTTGAGTCTATCCTGTCCGAACCAGGTGCTCTCCCCTTTCCCTGCATCCTATTTGCTTCTACCAACTCTTGGTAAGAGATAATTTCACTAGTTATATCTATATTTGTGGCTAACTCATCATCTATTTGATCTGTTGTATAGAAATGTGTGGCAATTAATTTTTTATAGATATCTTCAAAGTTTGTTTCAATCGGCATACCGTCCATTGCAATATGAATCAGTGAGTTATTATTTAAGTGGTTTTCCCTTGCTATGTCAAATGTTAGTCCAAAGTTATCACGAAATCTACTGCAGTAATCATGCCAGCTTTTCCATTTTGCGTCCAGTATTTGTTTTTTATATATGGCTTTTTCCTTATTATATATTATTTTAGTAGAAGGATTATAATTTCTTTTCAGACACTTATATAGTGCATTGACTTTGTTCCTTTGAGTCTTTAATTTTCCATTCCACCACTGTAAGGATTTATTTGTTATTACTTTTTTAATTTTAAAGTTTTTGTCACATACGGAGTATAAGTTTCGATAGAAGTCTTTTAGGAAGTTATCAACATTTTCTATGTTTTTTAAAGCATGAATTTTTTCAGACATACTATTGTTTAAATTTTGGAGATCTCTTCGAAGTCTTGATTCGCTGTAATAGTTGCTTTTGTATCTGTTTAGAGTACGAGAAATAATATCTATTGTTAAGTCATACGTAATAAATCTGTGATCTGAGTTACTCTCTGTATCATGTACTTGCCAGTTTTTGATGAGATATTCAGAGATCTTTGAACAAATTGTTAAATCTGGACAGTCATATTTGCCTAGAAGATGGTAAGTTGGTATGCAATCAGGGTTATTGTAAACTTTATAGTCTAAGGTAGTACATAGATCAATTATTATTTCACCTCTGTGGTCGTTTCTGTTATAGCCCCAAAGATTATTTTTTGCATTGAAGTCACCTGAAACTATTATTTTTTTGTCATACAGTGAGTAGGACCATGAGGTAAGGTCAGATGCTAGGTCTGATGTTGGTGAAGAATACTGTGACCCCAGGAAGAAATTATCTGGTTTTGTTAAGATATTAATTATTACAGCATTTTCTGTAGATAAAGTTTCATTACAGATTATAGTTTGATTGATAATAAGTATGCCTGCAGTCATATTCTTTGAACCAAAAAATTGCCAGCCTAAAGGAAAACCTAAGATTCTATTGTCTTTTTTATAATAATCTTGTATAAGGGCTATGTCAATTGAGTTTTCTATTATAAATTGTGTTAATTGAGCTGAGGCCGCCCTGCAATTATTGAGGTTTAATTGAACTATTTTTAAATCTGACTGAAGCAGAGGATTACTATTCATTTGTTTAGCTAAAAGTTTTGTTTTGTATGCTGTGAATGCAGGGCAGTCTTTAGAGTATGATTTATGGTCTCTATTTGTTTTACAGTTTGAACATTTAGAAATGTTCGAAGTGCATTGCCGTGTGTCGTGCTCTTCGGCGCATACTCCACAAGTAAGTTTGTTTCGACATTTAAGAGCAATGTGGCCAAAGGCCTGACATCTATAGCATCGTTCAATGGCGATGTAGGGCGATACTCTCACTCTAACGAGATCCAGGATGACATTCTTTTTATTTGACAATAGAGTCTTTGAAAAATTATCAGCGTCAAATATTATATTTTTTCTGCCATTTTTACCTGTGAATATTTTTACTATGTCAATTTCTCTATTTTCAAGGTTTTTTTCCATTTCCTCTTTAATTGTGTCTTCCTCCAGGTCTTCGGGAACCCCAAATGCAATGAACCTATTTTTTTTCTGTTTATTTATCTTGATTGAACCTAAGTTCTTTGTGAGGTCACTATTTTCCAGTTTTTCTTTTAGAATATTAAGTCCGTTCCTATCTGCCATTTTAATTATCAACCTGTTCGATCTCGAGATTATGATATCTTTTGGCTTGTTATCTGTCAGAAGGTCCTTATTTTTTCTCAGTGCATCTCTGTATGTAACTGCACCTTTTTCCTCGTTAGTGTCTATAATTAGAACTTGATCATCCACAAGTTTTTGTTCTGATGTTAAAGTTGGGAAATCGAAATGTTTTTCCACATTTATTGATTTAATCTCTGCTAGACTTTCCTTGTATTTTTCGGTGGTTTCTTCCAATTGTTGCAACCTTGAATCAAAATTGTTGGTAACCTTTTCATATACGTTATTTTTTGCCGAGAGACAAGCATGATCTTTTTCTGCATTAATACAAGTCATCATTATTTTTAGACATTTTTTATTAATATCTTTCATGATGTCTTTTCCTACTTTCTTACCAGCTTTGTTGGCATCTCCTAAGATTAGATCAATGTCAAGTATGCTTTGTTTGATCTTTAGAATGAAATCCGACTTATAATCGTCGAAAATGTCCTTAAATGGGAAAGAGTCTGAGTCTTCTTCTATTACTTCCTTTCCCTTATCTTTGTTTCTTTGACTCATATTTAATTTATTAAACTAAGAACTATTTGAAATTACTTGATATAGTGAAAATATGATTTAGCGAAAAAGAACCCAATTTCCTAGAAAAAGCAGTAATAATTAAAATAAGCAGTTAAATGAAAAGTTACAATGAAAACTATATTAAAACTCAAGTAAAAATTTTATATAAATATATTAAAAATCTAAAAGTCAACAAGATATAATTAATACTTGGGAAGAGTTCCGTATCCTGTGCCGCTTGGCGCTATTTGGCATGGTTTCTGATTTTTCCGCGTTTGGCGGAAAACTCAGATTATTGCAACCTATCTAAGCGACGCCATCTTTTCGGTGTCACTTAGGCTTAAAAACAAAACAAATAGAAACAAAATAAATTTTATAACTTACATATATATATATCTATACTTATATATAAAGAGAGAGAGCTATTTTGTACGTGGAGGGTAATCTCCGGAACCACTGCACCTATTTGAAAAATTCTTTCACTGTTTGAAAGGTACATTATTCCAGATGGACATAGGCTATATATTATGCATATCTGATCAGTAGAAATAAAGTTAGGGGGGATACTCTAGATTTGTGTGCACGGCCGCCATCTTGGATTTTTCCGCCAGGGTTTGGCGCATTTCGCATGGCGATAATTATTGCGTTCTGGTAAAAATAACCCAATGTCAAATTCTCTAATTTTAAGATCAAACAGTTATTTCTGATGTGATCTTTTAATTACAGTATAATAATTTTAGGTCAGATCTTGGCCTTGACCTGGAAATCTGAGTCAAATTGACTATACTCAAAAGAGTAAATTATTTTTAAAACTAAGAGTCTTTTTGTTGAAAATTTTTGAATCCATTATCAGTTTTTCGTTAACTTATTAAATTTAAGTTGCTTTTAATTTTGTTTATCAATTGTCAATTAGTATACTATAATGATACACCATTTCATTTATTTGAAGTAAATATTATCTGCCATCATTTTTTCGTAAAATGTAAAATACAGTATACATTTTAAATACAATATATTTTAAAATATTTTATAATTCCAAGTTGTAGTGGATTACAAATAAATTTAAATAACTGAAGTTCAACTTCTCTCTCCCCAGGAACCTAAGTTAAAAAGTTAGTTAAGGTTAAGTTATTGGTTTAGGAAAAGGGTTTTTTTTCTTATTTCAAACACAGCAGGATAAATGGTCAAATAATCCTTGTCCCGATTTTATTGTATGCACCAAATATTTGGTTAAGGTCAAATCTGATTTCATAATTTAAACAGGTGGTTTTTATTAAAAAAGCAAAAAAAATTCTAAGTCCAGCGTTTTGAAAACACCGCTTAAAACACATTGGCGAGAAATTTTCCACTCCTCAAAACACGGTAAAATCGCCAAGTTGGCGCAAAAAAATCCAAGATGGCGGCCTAGCACACAATTATTAAGTAACGTAATATTAATTTGAATATTATTTTAGGTGCTTAAAATAATTAAAAAAACATTCTTTACTTAAAATCCTTTTTTTATTTTTGTATTTTTATTCCATCTCTTACACTAATTTTGAGATACCAATGTGTATCTATACTTCTATAATCTATACTTATATATAAAGAGAGAGAGAGATTTTGAACGTGAAGGGTAATCTCCGGAACCACTGCACCTATTTGAAAAAATCTTTCACTGTTTGAAAGGTACATTATTCCAGATGGACATAGGCTATATATTATGTATATCTGATCAGTAGAAATAAAGTTAGGGGCTTAATCCTAACAATCTCCATTGTTACCGCTATTGTCCTCTACCGCTTTTTGTGCCGAAGTCTTCAACGATCCTTAGCGTGGTGCTATCGCGGTGGGCTTCTGTTCTGACGATAATGGTTCGAACCTAGCCGTTCTCCGGCATGCCTTTTTCTTTTAAAAAATTAACTTTAATTATTTACTAACGTAATATTAATTTGAATATTATTTTTGGAATATTATTTGAAAAATTTTTTAATATTATTTAAAATAAAACATTCTTTACTTAAAATCCTTTTTTTATTTTTTATTTTTATTTCATCTCTTAACCTCTTTCTATTATCTATCTATACTTATATATAAAGAGAGAGCGATTTTGTACGTGGAGGGTAATCTCCAAAACATATATATATATATATATATATATATATATATATATATATATATATATATATCCTTTGGATATATACTATCCCGCCCCGTAAGGAAAAGGTTTAATATTTTTAGGATTCAAGGAGAGGGGGTATTGATAAATACAAAAAGGATTTTTGAAACTGGCAACGTTAAAGGGTTTATTGAAGAAAACTACATTTGGAACTACGCTTTTTATTGGACATTTAAGGTAAAACAGGATTTACAATTTATTGGGTATCAACTGGAAATTTATTGGTATAATATTTTGTTCAACCCGGACAAAGTCGGGACGGTCCGCTAGTATATTTATATTTAAATACCCAATCGGGGTGGGTGGGACTGGGGCCTCACACTTCATCAAGAAAGGTCACATGAAATGAGCTCCTGTTTATGGACATTTCTATGAGAATCTACCGGGAAAATGTTACACATTTTCGGCATTTGTTATTCAGCTTTTACGGCAAGAGTTTCTCTCTCTATATATATATTTATCTATTTAAATAATCGCGAGTGAATCCTTGAATGGTATTTTAGAATTTTCAAAAAAAGTATTATCCACAGGATTTACGGAGCCACAGCAAGTATGTGGATTATATTTTCAAAAATGCCGCGAACAACAAACCCATCTCCATCCCAATATAACATTAGCCGCACGATTTTTTTAATTTCAGACCCACATTTCGGACAAGAAGGAGAGCAAGAGTCATTAGGGAGTAAACCCACATCAATTTCAAAAGCAATTGCGGCTTCCTCTGAATTTATTATAGACATCCATGTAAAAATTGAAAAATTTAAAAGTAAGGGATGCATATCTAAAAAAAACCCAAACAAACAAACAAAAAAAATAGAAATTGGCAGAAGTAAGGAATAAAAGTAAGGAATTTAAATTTAAAAGTAAGGAATGCATATCTAAAAAAAAAACCCAAACAAACAAACAAAAAAAAAATAGAAATTGGCAGAAGCACAAAGACTTACGTTCAGTGAAATTCCTATAGTCAAAATGTCCGTTCAATAGTAAAACTATAGAATTGTTAACGTTTGAAATTACCAAGTGATTAAAATTAAATTGATTGGCCTTTAGATATTGTTTCCAACAAGCGCGTTCTTTAATTCCGTTTGAAATTACCAAGTGATTAAAATTAAATTCATTATAGATATACCACGTGATCTCTACGTAGAGACACAGCAAACAAACATCTCAACAAACACGAATAAGAAGCCACCATAAAAACATCGTAACACAAACGAATGATAATATACCATATTGAAATATTTATCGCCCCAAAAAAAATCGCCAAATTTCCCGGCACAGGATACGGAATTCTTCCCTAATACTTGAAATAGATACAAAATGGCAGAATGATTTCCAAAACTAGGCGAGGAGATGACTTTGTTTACAAATTAAATTAAGTTAAAAAAAATTGGCGAGTAAATTTAAACTAAAAAACTGTGTAGAAAATTAAATAAAAGAAGGCAGAATGTTATTTCAATTCTTGGCGAGGAGATGACTTAGTATACAATTAAAATAAGTTTTTAATTTGGCGAGAAAGTTTAAAATAAAAAACCTGTATGAAATTATTAAGAGTTAAATAACGCGTTAGGCAATAAAAAATTAAGATTGGCAGGAAAATTGGCGGATTTCTGGCCCAGTGTACTCTGTTAACAATTAAAACGAGTTTAAAAATTGGCGAGAAATTAAAAAAAAAAAGAAACCAGTTAGAAATTAGTAAAAGAGTAAAAAAGAGCGTTTGGCGATAAAAAAGAAAGTTGGCGGGAAAATTTGGAGGGTTTCTAGCTCAGTGTTCGATTAAAATAAAACCAAGTTAAAATTATGCAATGGTATGAAATAATAAATAAAACCTTGTTTAAGAAACTTATTAATTATATTGGCGAGTGGTTGGCTAAAAATTATTAATCAATCACTAAAAAAGTCTGTTATTTAAAAGTATTGAACAACCTAATTGACAACAAGATAACCAAAAAGCAACTTATGAATAATAATAAAGTGATAACAAAATTAAATAAGTACTTAAATAATGAGGTTAAATACTCACCGTTATTAATATAGTTGGCATAAAAAACATTTTGCTGGGAATTATTATGAGCATAGAAAAATATAATCTTATATTTATACTTGGCTGGAAAAAGTCAATTCTCCTATGGCACAAACACAGTTGAGATCTATTTGGCGACCTTCTTGGCGATGAAAAAGCTGTTTAATATTATAATGAAATGGTGAATAATTCTTGAATGACGGAATTGAAACTTTGAAAAATTGTAAAAACAGCAAAATAAAGAATTAATTATAGTAAAGTATATAAATTTTACTCTTGACAGAAGAGAATCTTCCTTTAAAAATGTCTTTCACAAGTTACTTTGAATTGGGTGGATATAAATAAGAAACTCTTGTAAAGAACTATTGCAATAAAGAAATTGGCGAACTCTTAGGCGATGGATGAGGATTCAAGTTTGAAAGCAATGATGTCTCGCAAAAAGATGAAATACGTGAACTTGCAGTAATAAATAAACACAGAATTTTGAATACTTTAAAAATCGATAACTTTACTTGTAGTTGTCCAAATTTCAAAAACTTGATGTCCTTTTGTTCGAATTTTGATGAGGAATCTTCTTAGTCTGGTTTTATAAATGCTGGATCTAAACTTTGGAAGATGACAAAAATGCGTTTGGTAGTAAATTGAGCAAATTTGAAAACTTTAGAAATTTGAAGAAACTGCTTGAAAATTTAGTATTATAGAAATTTTAATATCTGCTTCAATATAAAATCACTTTTAAGTTCCAGAAATAATTATTTACGCGAAACAATATTTAAAATTAGGAGCTCATGGAAAACTGCCGCAACAATGTTATAACTTTATAGTAGATATAGTAGTAGATAGGGACAGTTGGGAATCTCGTTAATCCATTCATGCGCGTCACTAATTAGATGACGAGGCATTTGGCATTTTTTCCCATGTGAAGCTTGACAACATATAAAAGAGAAGAAGAAAAACAACAAACAAAACAATAAAAAACAAGGGGAAGGACAACTTCACAAGCATTGGCACCTCATTATGGGAAGGGCTCACCCGAAACTTGGCCTAAAGGCCCGTCAGCGCCTCAGCCAACGCCCGTCCGGGCCATCACCCCTCGTTCGAGGGTGGTCATCTTGTTGAACCGACCAAACCCGTCAACAGTAGATTCCAAGACCCGTGCAGCGAGGATTTTAACATCTTTACCACCAAGCATTCCGAACCGTAGAAGCGACTCAGCCGAATGTCGCGACCAGATGCCTCTCCAATTTAACGTAATGGAGGTCACCTGGACCTCCGAGGCACCCGTGAAGGACTTCACCGCCTGCAGGAGTTCTTGTTTCCTGTATTTATCTCTCTTCGAGAAATGTGCCTCCCGCAGGTCCACACTGTCCCCCACAATCTGGGCATCGAGAATAAATGCCTGCCCAGACTTAGTCGCAATAATATCAGGCTTGAGCACCCCCGAGCCGAGCCTATAAATAGGCTCGAGAGTGGCTTCGAACCCACGCTGGACTAGGGCGCGCTCGACATTAGACACGATCTTGTTGTGTCTTTTAACCCTAGCCGCATGGGTCCTGTAGCAGATCTGCGCTACATGGTTCGGCGTCTCAACGGCGGAGCACCCGGCCCGACAAGATCTCTCTAAATGTGGGCGTCCCCGTAAGGTACGACTTCGGGTAGGAAGCGCATTCATGCGGTCCTTAATACATTGAATAAATTTCCTACCCGTCAACATAGACGTGCCGTCGCTAACCCAATGGTTTTGTTGGACGACTCGTGATGCTTGTTTAAGGGTCGAGCCGTCCACGGCCTCGTATAGGCGCAAGGCCCACATCCTTGCAACACTGGAGGAGGTGAGGAGTTGCTCGTTATTGTACGTGACCTGTGACCGCAACCTGGAGATCTGTAAAATGATAAAAGACCTAGAGGCTCCGCCCGCAGAGTCCTCTAGGCCAAAGGACGAGATAAAAGTCTCCAGGCGCGCAAGTCTGAGGCGGGGCATCGCCCACCTCAACGAGTCAACCCCCAAACCACCATCACTCACAGCGGCGTGGATGTAAGCGATCGGCACGTCGTGTGGCAGGTCCAGCGACTTTCTAACATACCTGCGTACCAGGATGTCCGCCCTCCTCAGGTGCCCAATATTGGTGCGCCCGAGTACTAACTTATGATGGACACCCGGTAGCAGGTGACTCCGGAGGGCATACAGCCTTTGTTGAGGCTTGTACGGAGCCTTGGACAAGACCTGCAAGTCTCTATCCAATTGCTCTACAAGAGACACCTTGGCCCGCCCCTCGGGGGTGAAAGAGATGCCCAGATATGTGAACTCCTCTCCAAGTCTTAACGACCGGAGAGGGACATTAGATATGTAAAAGGGCACCTCAGTCACCTTCATCTTTTTATCCCTTCCCGAGTGGACCATAGATATTGTAAAAGACTTCAAGTAATTTACTTGAAGGCCAAGGGCTCTGAGAGCATCACATGCCTTATTGAGAAGTACCTGGAGCCCCTGCTTTGTCTCCGCAAACAACAGCAGGTCGTCAGCATAAGCGGCAGCGTTCACAAGCTTACCCCCTAAGGGAACTCCGATATAATCGGGCAAGGACCTTAAAAGCACGTTGATTGCCATATTGAATAGCAGAGGGCTGAGTGGGTCCCCCTGCCTGACCCTCATAGATGGTTTTATGGGGTCGGAGCATCCATCCGAGAACTGGAGTACTGTACTCGCCTGCGAGTACAGTGATGAAATGAAATATATTACAAATGAAGGAATATGAAAATTCTCCAGCACCTTCAGGATTGCTCGGTGGTCAATCGAGTCAAAGGCTTTCTGTATATCGACAGACGCCACGAAAACCAACCGCATCTCGGACCTTCTCCCCGAAAGGATTAGGTCCAAGACCGTCGTGTTCTCTAGGCCTCCGTCTAGTGGAAGAAAGCCCCTCTGACGAGGGTCCAACTTAATGGCGGACTGGACCCTCCGGCTAATTATCTTGGTAACGGTCCTCGCGAGACAATTGCTGATGGTAATCGGTCTCAGCTCCCCAGGACTGGCAGGTGTTAATTTCTTCGGTATGAAAACAGTCCTGACTGACGTCATGCTCCCAGGCAACTCGCCACACCATAGAATGAGGTTGCAGATCTTAGTCAAGAATTCCCAGGGCAACCCTCGAAAAATGCTCAAAAATGCTAAAATGCTCAAAAATGCTAAAATTCTAAATGCTCAAATAATTAAGAGAGTCATAGTTACTCCCGCCGTTTACCCGCGCTTGGATGAATTTCTTCACTTTGACATTCAGAGCACTGGGCAGAAATCACAATGCGTCATCACCGATCTCCGGCCGTCGCAATGCTTTGTTTTAATTAGACAGTCGGATTCCCTGAGTCCGTGCCAGTTCTGAGTCGGCCGTTAGTCGCCCGCCGAAACGGTCGCTCCGTGCGTGAGAGCCCGGTGCGCCGCACAGCTGAGGCATTCCCCGGGAAGGCCCCGACGCTGGTCCGGGCCGAACCGGACGGTATCGCTCCGCCAGTCTCGCCCAGTCCCGGTGCAGTGCCACACCCGCTTCGGACCCCAGCCCGACGGGTCCGGCCCTCAGAGCCAATCCTTGTCCCGAAGTTACGGATCGAACTTGCCGACTTCCCTTACCTACATTGTTCTATCGACTAGAGGCTGTTCACCTTGGAGACCTGCTGCGGATATGGATACGGTCCGGCACGAAAATCACACCGTCTCCCTCGGATTTGCAAGGGGCGACAGAGGCGAACCGGACACCGCAAGAGCCGCGGTGCTTTTACGGGTACAATTCTAGTGTCAAATGAATACAAAGTTGCTACATATTACGCATTAGCTATCAATATGACCACTCATGAGTCTGTTGATGGTCACCTGGACCGCCCTGTCCCTTTTAATTGTGAAGGCACTACCAGGAGATTTCTCAGAATACCAGGAGTGGAACAGAGGAGTCAACCATAATTTCTGGTTTGACATCTTCATTTCTGAGCATATTTCGGAAAAGGTCAGGCCGACACCTGGGGTTTATTGGCTAGAAACCCCATCCTCTGCAAGATTGTCAGTGATCTCGTTTTCATAGAGACCTATATGTAAAGGAACACACTGGAAATAAATCCTGTGCTGCCGTGAAAGCACCTTAAGGTCTTTAAGTATCGACTCGGATGTTCTGTGACCAACTTAGGGTCCAGTTGTTCAGATGTTGTATAGAACTGCGGCTATCAGTTGGGATCCAAATATCTACAGATGAAATTTTAAGAAATCAAAGCCCCAAGTGCCTCTTTTATAGCAATAAGTTCAGCTCTAAAAACTGAGAAGAAGTCTGGGTTTCTTCGATTGATTAAATAAAAAAGTTTGGTTAAATTTGTAAATCTTGAAGAGGATATGAAAGAAACGAAGTTCTTTTTAGCTGGCATAAAGTATTTGTAATGTGGTCATACATCCGATCATGGCACGGTGCTCTGACGATGGTCATTTCTCTCTTTCTTTAGTTGACTACCGTCAGTTTGTTCTCTGTAGCTAACTACCCACACGAATAAAGGTGTGATAAATTGAAAAGATTTATCGAGCATTTAGGTTGTTATAAAGATATTAAATAAAGAAGAGGATTCTTTGGAGCTGGAGGGAGTTCTGAAGAAAAACAATATATTGTGACTGAAATTCATTACATTTAAAGTTTATTAATAGGGCTTGTGGCAGCCCAGTGGTACAGCGCGCTGGTTTTCGGTGCCGAGGGTGCTCGGATCGAATCCTAGCGTCGCGCCACGAAAAATGCCTCTGTTCGTGTCGTCCCTTCATAGGGGTAATGCTGTCCGCCTATATGGTGCCCCCACAATAAAATGGGCAGTGAAATTGCGGCGTAGTATAGGCGAATGTCTCACGACAAGTGCCTCCGCATGGGGAAAAAAGTTTATTAATATAACAGAGCAGAAATTAAAATCCTATGCTTACATACGCAAATAACACATTAAAAAAGTTTCAATTGTAAGTTTGTTTCCATTTTTCATTATAGAGGAAATTATGAAATATTAATTAGTCTAACGTGTAACGCACGTATTTGTCTCTTTTCGAATACGATTGCATTCGAGCTATTGATAGGAAAATTTTCATAATTATAAGTCGTCTGAGTAATTTTTTTCCTGAAACGTATCTTCTAAAATGATTTATAACTAATCCAGATTTTAATCTAGGATATGGTACTGAATTACATGTAGTATATACGAAATTTTGCTTGCATACGTAAGAAAAAAAATCCAAATGGAAACTTTACGCCAATCGAAATGTAATTAACTTCAAAACTTATTATAAGATGCAATGATAATTCATTTTTATGTCTCAAGGTTACAGATATGGAGGAATTTAAAACTGTGAAAACAAACTTAGCGTACATCGTACAATTCAAAACAGTCATTACACAGATGTTCTTCTCCGTGTAGTGTAGTCTATTTTTTTTCTCTAAAGTAATCTTAGATCGAATAATTCTCTGAATATTGGAAGCAGTTCAGATTTCATAAAAATTATTATATCTGAGCAATTATTACATCTGAGTTCCTGCAATGATAGCTATAAAAATGTGCCAATTTAACTCATCATGCATATTTTATATTTTACCCCTGAATTCTGAATATTTATCAGATAATGACGGGGATGTCTGTCGGGACTCTTGACGCCGACGCGTAACTAGTAAGCGTGTCACTTATAATCCTGATGATAAATGATAATTTTATTCTTACGACAAGAAATAAAGAAATTGGAAGTGAATAAATTGTATCCCGTTGCAAGTATATTTCAGGACAAAATTTTAATCATACATCAGTATAATTATTATCGATAAATATAATTTTAGATCTTTTTATTTATTTTATATGAAGAAGGCCCTAAGTTTTCAGATATCACAGATTCTTACTGAAAAGTAATTCACTTTCTATTTAATAATTCATGGTAAAATTTTCAGCAAAACTTAGAAGAAAAGCTTAGAGGTTTTAGAACAATGGCTACAATTTTTAGGATCATAGAGTTTCAATCAAAAGAATATGGCTTTTATCCTAAAACAGGAGAGCATTTTCTGTAACTACATAGATAAAAACACACAAAATCTTTTTGTTTCGGAATAGTGTGCAGTTCTCTTAAGAATTCCAGGGTTGTCCAGCCCTTTCTAGCTGTATATTAAAAATTTTTGCAATGCTCTTGTAAAATTTTAACAAGAACTCTCAACTTTTTTTAGTTACTTACTTATAGTAACATATCTTCATTTCTAACAAGATCATAAATCTAAGAAAAGAGTTATTTTTCCTTTATACAGTAGAATACTTATTTTAAAGGGGACATGAAGTAAACTTTTTTTTATGCAGTTGGCACCTGTCCGTTGTTGCAACTTCAAATGTACGATCTCTAGATGGAACTGTAACGACTCTCGCCCAGTTAAGTGCATTTGTTTTAGAGTAACCGGGAGAGTGTGATGAGCTATGGAGATCCACGTTTCGAATCCCAGATAATATTGTACTTCTGTGTTAATTGTAGCATTAGGAAATAAAATATTTTTGTGTGGACTGTGCTGCTCAGTACATCTGGGTCCGGACAGTATATTTGCCACATCCGGAGACATTCACTTATACATACACGGCGAAATTGTTGGCTTTCTTAATAGGAACACTATTAAGGTGAGCCAACATAGCTCCCTACGTGGGTATCACCACAATTATATCGAGGACCCTGGGAGGCTCGAACTGTTTTTTTTTTTAAATTTTCCATTGCATAAGGCGGTTTGGACATTATCCTAACGCCATACAGAGAATAAATACACAAAAGAACAAAGAAACTGGAACAGGAAAACAAGTAAAACAGAGATCAGATATTCAAACTGTCCATAAGATCTCTGACCTCCAAATACCAGGAGAAGATACAATTCTTCGTAAGAGCTAGACAGACGAGGATGCGTCCAGCATCCATCGTCGCACCACTGCGGCATAGGGAGCAGGCAGGGCTATCCACTAACCGAAGTCGGTAGAGATGGGAGTAAATACAATCATGCATAGTAGTCAAACGAAAAGAAGTAGAGCTCTACCTCTGGGGCAATCAGGGAGATTGTCGATGGTATTTCTCCATGGCTGCTCTATTTTTCGCTCTTTTAGCTGTACCGAATGCATGTCTTTAAAGGCTTCTACTGTCTTTTCACCCACAAAATCCCCACGAAGGGATGGTTTGTTGAGAGCGCTATGTTCAGCTTTTGCTACAGAAGGGCTAATTCGACTATCCCACATGGAGAGACTTTCCCAGCCTCTAGAATTCTCTCTTTCGGAACTTGAACCGAGTTCACTCAGTACCAAATCTCGATGCGTTAACTACTAGAATGCTCGGGACACAGGAAGACCGGGTTTGAAGGAAGTAAACTAGATCTGAATTCTGAAAGGAAGTCGCATAAGAACTTGCATCGAGTATTGTTGGTTTGAATTCGAATCTTCAAATTTGATGCCAGAATTCTACCAACTGAACTATCCCGATGATGTGAGGAACCCTCATCTTTTAAACTTTATTATTCACAAACTATCCCTTTTTTCTGAAGCTAACGACACAGGACGTTGGGTGGTATATCTTATTTTCCTTCATTTGTTTATTTTATTTCGAGTGTGTTGAACCTTATTACACCACGAGAATTTGGCAAATTTTTCACTAATCATCACTGATACTTTTTTTCAGCTGTTTTTAAAATTTGTTTTAAATTTCCAATGGCTGGTACAAAAGACATCTAAGGCCAAATGAAATAAACAATGAACAAAATAAAATACGAAAACCGGCCTTAGAGAAAGAGTCCATTAACGATTAAAGTCCCTTGCTTGCCAGTAGCGCTCCCAGGTAGAACCGGATAGCAGAAAAGGTGAGACCTGTCCACCATCTCTTGAAGGTCGCAGTGTTTGCAGTAGGGTCATTGATAACATGTATAAGGTGAAAGTGCTTGACAAGACAGTTGTGGCCGGTAGCAAGGCGGAATTCCGCAACAGCTCTCCTTCTAAACCCGTCTCCAAGGTCTGAGATTATGCTCTACCACGACTTCTGAGAGTTCCTCTAGAAAATTCATCTGAAAGATTGTCCTTAAAGATGTTTTTCTTAATGGTGCCACTGTAAGAACACTCTTTTAGGAATGGAAGGTGAATTCCCGTCCCATAGCCACTTTTCCACCCTGGTGAACTAGTCTGGTGATGCTACTAACTCAAATTCCATTCTTTTCCCATTCTCTCCTACCTTTCTGAAACCTACTGTCTAACTAATGCCCTATCATCTCCTTACCTGAAACCGTTAAATAAATAAATAAACTTCATTATCTGATAATAACTAGTTAACTGCTTTCCTTACAGAGTCTCGATACATCTTTGATCAAATTAATAGTCGAGTGCTTGAAACCAAAGCCTCCGGTCTTACGCTTCATTTCGCCATAGAATGACGAGAGAACCAAGACACCTGGAAACTCGTATTGTCAACTAATTAGACCTACACGTTCTCTCCTATAGCTCTACTTACATTCAATTCCGGACCAGCTAACCGAGGAAAGCGATAAATAAGATGCTAGAACAAAAACAAAATAACAGGAAAAGAACTATTACCTCAGGGAGACTATAAGAATAACAGTGCGGCTATGTCATCGCAACTTTTATACTGCACGATGTAGCTATTTGTAGAAAAGTTTAATGGCCCTATGTCAAAATTCAGAATGGATTTTAAAGGATATATAGGCACCATAAATTGTCCATAGCTCCGTTCATCGGTCTATACTGACATTTACGATAGAATATAAACAATATAATATTTCATAATAGTGATAACATACACTGTATAATTTTTTCAATGATATTGCTCAATTCTCTAAATAGGGTAATAAGTCAATAAATAATATATAGGGAAAGCAGTTGTAATAATTACAAGATATATATATATATACATACATATATATATATATATATATATATATATATATATATATATATATATATATATATATATATATATACACTGCTCAAAAAATTAGGGGAGCAAGCAAAGAAGTTATGAAAACCGTGCGAGACAGCCACGTATTGGCATAAAATGGGTAGTACACGCGTATCAATGCGCAATACAGAAAAAAAGACGTAAAAAATTTATAATTAAGCTTCAATTCTTTGAAAATATGGAGAAAACATGAAAAGATGATGTAGGGCAACAATTTGGTTACATGTACACGATAAAAAAAGGTATTGTTTAGAAATGATGCAAGATTTTTAATATGGCGTGTGGTCTTCTCGAACAGCTAAGACTGCTGCACACCTGTTTTCCATGGATGCGATGATGTTATCGATAAGACTTTGGGGAATACTGTTCCACTCCTCAAGAAGTGCAATCTCCAAGTCTCGGAGAGTAAAGGGAGGCCTTGGTCTCACAGCAATGCGTCGTCCGAGCATGTCCCAAACATGCTCGATTAGATTCAGGTCAGGAGAGCACGCTGGCCATTCCATACGCTGTATTGTTTCAGCTTCAAGCATGTTCTCCACAAGACGAGCTGTATGCGGTCTGGCATTATCATTCTGGAAAACAGAGGAATCTCCAATGGCTGCAGCATAAGGTATGACATGAGGTCTCAGTATCTCGTCTGCATACCTTCGGGCCGTCAAAGTACCATTCCGAATGATATGCAGATACGTACGTCCACCTATGCTGATTCCACCCCATACCATAAAACCAGCTCGTCTGTATTGTGACCTTTCACGAACAAATGTGGGGTTATTTCGAGTGCCCCTTTCCCTCCATACCAAAACACGTCGGGTGTCACACTCCAGACTGTATCGGGACTCGTCTGTAAACAGCACTTGGCTCCAATCATGTTGCTCCCAATCTCGATGTTCAGCAGCCCATCGTCTTTGGGCCGCACGGTGGCGTGAGGTCAACGGAATGCAGACCATTGACCTACGTGCATAGAGACCTCTCTGATGAAGCCTATTACGTACTGTTTGGCTGGAGACCTTTTGTTCTGTTGCAAACAGCAACTTTCTTTGCAGCTGAGTAGCACTGTCTGTTCTGTTTCGACGAGCTGTTAACAGTATATACCGGTGATCAGTTGCTGTAGTGGCGCGTGGCCGACCTTGCCCTGGTCGACGTCTAACATTCCCTGTTTCTTGGAATCGATTCCACAGCCTTGCAACCACACTTCTGGCGACTCCAACAGCGTCCGCGACACTACGTTATGTTTGCCCGGATTCAAGTCTGCCTATAATACGCTATGCCATGGATTCCGGTAAATCACGTTGTTGAGACATTTTCAAGTCACCTTTTCTCAAAAAATAAATAACTGAGCAATCGAATTTCACAGTTAAGGCAGGGAAACAGACGTTTTTGCAACATCCCGATTTCCGTCCTTATGTTCTTTTTCTGCTTTTTGACGTCATGAACTTTGATTTGCATATGAAGTTTTCTTCTTCTGTTTCCTGCTAGGCTTTAAATTAGGGATGATTTATTTTATGTTACTTATCGGTGTAAGTATTTGCGTAATTTCGTTAAAATCATGTGCTCCCCTAATTTTTTTGAGCAGTGTATATATATATCAAGATATCAAGTATTGGATTGAAATTTTTCATTTTAGACTCAAAAATTGAATAGCAAATATTTAAAAATTTGAAATCTTTTCGTAAAGAACATTGGCTTTGAAAAATTGTGAATACTAGTGGACAATAAATTACAATGAAAAAATCATGAAAAATCACTCAAACAACACTTGCTATGTGAAGGAAAAAGCATTTATCATGTCGAACCAACATACATGTTAGTTCCGTAACTGTTCCAATGCGAAGAAAATGGAATCCTGTTGATGACATACTAGATAATGATTCGACTTCATGGTTCAAGGAAGGTTTATTAATGAGATAAGTGTTATGAAAGCAAAAAAAAAAAAAAAAACCTACGGCAGAACTGGCTACTTACTTGAATTGTAGAACTTAAAAAACCATCTTGAGGTCTGTCACTGAAATTTCGTATGTCTACATACGTAAGAAACAAGGACAGTGAAATTTCCCGCTTCAGTACTAAATTGAACGTCTGTAGTAAAGAGGTAAACCGACCTGACGTTTCACATTGAAAGTAGCAATGTTTACTTTAAGTGCAGCTGCTAAATACGTAACACAATCGGACTGTTTGAGAATGGTTACCGTACTGATAGTCTTACAAGCAATATTACTATCTTAGAAACGAGTTTTTGTTGAAGTGAGAAATTTCTGAGCACTTCTCACTGTAAGCCATCTGTCACGCTCACTAACTTTGTTCGGCTTCCTAGAACTTATTTTACAAATTCTCCCTGTCTTTTAATGGTATTCCTTATCATGCATTTGGATTAATTTTGTTTGGATGGTCTGTTAGCATTGATGCATTACGCATATTACATCCTATAGCTGACGCATTATGAAGACCTGCAAATTTGATTTTACGATCCTTTATATTGGCATACAGTGCTCTTCAACTGCTTTTGGATTCCCTATTTTATACATTAACTGCAAAACCTTTTTTGTCGCAACTTCAAACGCAGAAGTGATTTACGACGATGCAATATGTTCAAATATGCTTCAGCCTCACTGGCTAAACTGCAAAAATATGCTTATTTCCGAGCAAGACACAAATCTTTGAATGATTCCTATATTTATGCAGCAAAATTTAAGCATAGGAATCACGAAAATATTAAAATTCCAGCCAATTATCTAAAAACTCTGTAAAAGTTTACAATGCATTGAACAGCAATTGTTTATTGTTAAAAATAGATATACATTATTTACCATTAAAATATGCATTCTCTCTCTCACTGTAGCAATTTTAAATAGTTGAATTTATTTTACACACTTGTTAAATAAAAAAAGAGCTTATTGTTACATGAAATATAAATATGAATAATGGCTTCGAAAACAGCGAAACTTTAATAAAATGATAGAAAATATTATTATTATTTATGCCAAAAAGCCTATATTTTAAACAAAACGTAAAGTTTATTATTATCAGAGATATTTTACCGCTTTTCACATGATACTCACGGTAACAACTTTTCAACTCCCAAGGGAATTTTAAATTTCACGTTAATACAAATGTGTTTATATAGTTAAATTAAACATTGTTTTTTTCTATTTTCGTGCTTTTGGTAATATGTAGTTATTTGTTACAAAAAGTAGAATTCATTGTCACAAAGCAGGTAAAAGCTATGAACATAAAATAATTAATACATAATGAGTATCAATCAAAGAATTATTTATGCAATTATAAAACTGTACAATTATAAGCAAGATATATTGGTATAGTTATTATAATTCATAATAATTGCTATATTAACTGTATGTATATTGAATATATTATATTCCCTATCTATTAGTACAAATATTATGCTACATGGTTATTTTATTTCATCGCGTCTCCCCATTGTAGCATTTATACATAGTTAGAAATGTTCAAATCAAATTGAAATTTTATGCGCGTGTTATTTTAAATTCATGGAAACAAGTATACATATCAATGCAGTCATTTGATATATTTGCATATATTTATTCCTCATCATCAATATTTCTTATTCTTGCAGAGCGAACGTTTGAAAATGAATAAGTAATTCGAGAATGTTTATTCAATGTTTATTCGATATTAGTTATGAATTATAAATGAGTATTAAACGTTGAAACAGAGTGCATATCACTGGGGGAAATGGGAAACTACAAAGCTATACTTATCGTAGTAATCTATCTGAAACTGAACACCGATGTTTCTTAACTTTAACTTCTAGCTATTCCCCAAAGACGGTATATATTTGATCGTACTCAGCGTGCGGTGTATACATTACTACAGTTATGTTTTATGTATAATAGATATTTCCATTTTTAAAAACATAGAAGATTACGAATTTATATAGAATTTCAGTAACTGTGTAATTACTTGTATATAAACCTTTGCACAACTGGAAGTATAAAAAATGCATGAATAATGTACAAGTTGAATGTAATGTTTTTTTCCCCCAGTATAAGAACCATTCACAAGACAAATTGGTTTCGCCCACATTTTGAATTTTTCTAAATTTTTTGTGTCAAAGCACTTGATGGACTCCTATTTTTTCATATTCTTAATGAATTTCCCTAATAACAAGAGTTAACACCCCTCAATGACAGAATTTTGCTGGCCATCCAATAAAAAATAATTTATTTCAGAAGCCAATATAATAAATTTAACCTAAAGATAGTCTTTGTAATTGAAAATAGATACATCTCTAATTTATGTAATGGGCGCTTGAAATACATATATTATATATATAGAAGACATTCCTACGAAAGTGTGTTTTATGGACCTTTTCAATAATGTTTAATATTTCATTTGATGATCCATTCAAAAGCGAAATTGGTGAAGTCCACTTTTTGAATTTTTTGAAATTTTAATGTCAAAGTACTTGATCAACTCCTCACGTTTGATATAAAACATTTCCTAAATAATAAGGATTAACACCAATCAATGACAGCACTTCTTTGGGTCATCGAATAATAAGTCACATTTTTCAGAAGCCTATCTAGTAATTTCCGTACTACTAATCTTTGCCATTAGCGCCCTTTACACGTACATTCTTTCGTGAGTGCTTGGAGCGTACGGGATTGCACGCACGCTCCAAGCACTCGCGAAAGAGCGTACGTGTAAAGGGCGCTAATAGCGCCCTTCACACGTACGCTCTTGGAGTGCTTGGAGCGTACGGCATTGCGCAAGGGAAAACATGCAGTACGCTCCAAAGCAGCTTTCCCTTCCTCTCGACACCTTCACACGTGCACTCAATCGCGCGGGATCTTGGTTTCACGCGGGAAAGAACGTACGTGTAAAGGGCGTTATTCAAACGCAGTAGCAAGTACTCGATGACAAAGGCCAATTGCTTAGAGTTGACTCATGACAAAAGAGTAAAATAAATGAGTCAGTGACAGTCTAACTGCCGCAGAAGTAAGTACTCGTAAATTATTAAACAAATATTTCAATTTTTTCTACATAAAAATATTTTTTTTAAAATTTCCAATGGCAAGGCAAAAGCAATTACAAAGGAACGTTGAAATAAAAACAGAGCGTTCTTGCTGTCCAATATCTCTACACCTCTGTAGATCCACGAAGAGCCCCACATCGGAGCAGGTGGTTCCTTTCCATTACTTGTCCAGAATCGTACAGTGGGCAAAAAGGCTCGGTTGAAATGCCTGTGCGGTGCAGATGGGCGGCGAGGCAATCGTGTCCCCGGAATAGACGGGAGGACGCAACTGCACCACGTCTTGGTTTATCTATATACAGTGGTATCTCGAATTACGAGTGTCTCGACTTACGAGTTTTTCGAGATACGAGCATACTCTCGGTAGATTTTTTGCTTCGAGTTACGAGCCAAAATTCGGGTTACGAGCAAGCTTCAGATATCCCACAGCTAGTTTGAGCAGCGACTGAAATGTTACATGCTCATCAAATGAGAACACAAGCAGCATATAAGATTTACAACCTTTATGTACAATTATTATACAATTATATATTATTCTGAGACTACTATCCAGTCGTAAACCGAGAGATTGGATTCTGAGAAAACGTTCTTCGGATTCTCAGAAAGAAGAATCTGGACATTACAACCACAGTGAACGATGCAACTATCGCCCAACTTCCGTGTATCACTCGTTCACTTAAAGAGAGTAGCTGGTAATAAAAGCGAAAGTCAGGAAAGCGAGACGAAAAGGTAAAAAATCAACGAATAAGATTTAATTTTTCAGTCCAACCTTTCTCCTCCTCTTCCATCAGCCTCTTCAAGTCTGAACTCCAAGGTAAATGTTGTACATTACACATAATAAAACACATTTATTGCAGTACATTCTATTGTATTGCGTTTTAATACAATGTTCGTCGTTCATAAGCACGTTTTTCTTATTTAAAAACATGTAACAAAAAAATTGCGGTGTTTTGGGGGAGCTTGGAACAAATTAATGGCATTTCTATTCATTTCAATGGGGAAAATTGATTCGAGGTACGAGTATTTCGAGTTACGAGCTAAGTCATGGAACGAATTAAACTCGTAAGTCGAGGTACCACTGTATATAAAACAGTTTCGTAACTGACTGATTCACTGACTGACTGACTGATTGACATACAACGCACAGACCAAACCGCAGGATCTAAAGGGCTGAAATTTTGCATGGCGATTCTTCTTATAGTGTAGGGTTGCACTGAGAAAGTGTTTTTGAAAAATTCTTCTTTTTTTTAAAAAATTAAATGTTTAAGCTGTTTTTGTAACTTTTTTTAAGTTTGCATGTAAAATAATAATTTGAGGGTTATAAAATTTATATCACGGGAAAGATCATAAAAATTCCTTTAAAATGAAATCTTTTTCAAAACTTTACCTCCCTTTTCTGATTTTTGGTGAATTTGTAAAGATTAATTTTTAGAATTTAATTTATTAAATTTTGATCACGTGATTTCTTTTTCTGGTACTTTAAATAAATTTATCGTCACGTGCATAACAACTAAATAGACAATTTGTTTTGCTAATGCGGCAGACGATTGGACATTATCCAAAAAAATATTGAAATACAGTAAAAGATATGATCCTCAAACTGTACTATATTCTTAAGTATATCCTATTAGATTTAATTTGAATATTTTCTTCTACATTATGTTGTCTGTAAATTATCCCTTACGATTTTTATATATATATATATGTCAAGGATTTAGTAGGATATATATATTTTACATCAATTGCATACATTGATCGCTGAATTTATTATAAATAAATAAATAAATAAATAAATAAATAAATATATATATATATATATATATATATATATATATATATATATATTATACATATTTTTGGTGATAATTGCATACATTGACCTTTGTATTTAATTTGAATTCACTCCGTAGCGAAGTGCGGGTTTTCAGGTAGTCAGGTAGAAATGAAGGGCTTACCCTCCTCCAACTTTTTAAAGCTGTACGAGTCTGAAGATCCCGCAAGAAATTAGATGTAAATAAATTTTTCAGAAACAGTTTAATGTTCCAATAGGAAGTATCTATATTTGGATGTTGTAGTAAGTTGACACCTCTATTTGCAAGGAAGTCCGCTTGTTCGTTACCCCAAAGACCACAATGGCTAAGCTCCCATTGAAGAACGATTTGCTTTCCCTTTAAGGTTAGAGTTCTCAGAAGTTCTTGACTCTGGGAAATCTCAGGTGTCAGTGGGAGTTCAATAGAGCTAATTGATCGGATGGCTGATCGAGAGTATGAGAGTAGGACAGCGTTTACATAAAAATAGTTTGAAGACTGAATTTTGTGCTATAACTTTTTTTCCCTTGCCAGATCAATTAACTCACTTAGTCACGTTAAAATTGTAATAATAATAACGACGACTCCAAGGAAATTCTTTCTTATACATTTTATATGTCGTTAGATAAAAGATCCATTTCCAATAACACATTCTACCACATAGATTTGAATTCATATTTTAAAAGGAATTTTTATAATGTATGTTATTTTATCACTGTTCTCCACTTTTTTGTTTTAAGGAATGAATCAATGAGCGGCTCATATAACACTTTTTGCTTTTGACTCTTCAGCTGTATGCATATCGAACAACAGTATTTATAGGAATGTGGATATCCAATGAAAAATTAATTGAGGTTAGTTAACGAGGAAACATAACTTACAAATTCGTAATGCGTATCCCATTTTCAGCTCCCATGAGTACAAATCCCTATGATTGGAACACAAATAGTTCACAACCCTAATTCTTTGAGATACATACAATTTTTCTCTATTCCTGTCTAGGTGTCAATAATAAAAGTTATGACGCACAAGTTTAGTTTCTCACCTCTCTCTCTCTCTCTCTGTCTATATACAGTAACCACCGCTTACAGTGATCAGTGGTTATAAGAATCAACCGTTTATAAGAATCAATATCGCAAAAACAAAAACAAATGTATTATTTCCATGTTAAAATTTTCGGTTTAAAGAATGAATCCACCGGTTTTAAGAATCAATTTACAATCTTCGCTTTCCTTTCATTTTTCCAAAAAAGTCACTTAAACCCTCAAAAGGTACGAAGTTCTTTCTTTATTCTTTTTAAAAGAAAGCGTGGTAAGATGCGATGGAATACAGTCGTAAAATGCATCCCTTTCTTTGTTAGACATAACAATAGTTTCCCCGTAAACGCTTTAGCTAAACACTGTCCTATTAGCTTGACCCGGGAGCATCCTAACCGTGCGGATCCGGTTTCACTTTTCTCCACTTACAAACAAAGACAGGGACTCTTTTTTCCCACCTCCCACATACTGGTTGCGGCTTCCTGAACCCTGAAACACATAAATCTTCGGAGAAGTGTCCACTATCACTTAGGAAAACGTGACATTATAAGATTCCGCACGCTATCAAACCGTGAAACGTAAGCTAGATGGTGAATCTTGGTCTGAGACTATTGGTATTGAAAGAGGCATAAACAGCCTCCTGAAAACTTCATTACGTCAAACTACCATAGAAAACTTTTTCTTGCACCCTTCCTGTAGTTGATATGTTAAACTGTTAAGCAGGTATGTTGTAACAAATATTGGATTATTTTCTTCTCTTAATATAATTATGTGTATCTACTTATAAGTCTAGAAATTAAGTTGTATTTTTTAAATTATAAAAAATAATTTTAATAAAAGATAATTAACGTAAATTAAAGAGTATTTTATAGTAAATTATGTAATATATGTATATATAGGTGTGTGTGTGTTCCTGTCCAAAAACCTAAATTTCGGCTATAAGAATCAACCGCTTATAAGAATCAAAAACAGTAATAACAAGCGTGATTCTTATAAGCGGAAATCACTGTATATATATATATATATATATATATATATATATATATATATATAGTATGCCCACTAAAGTCTCTTCCCACCCTCTTAACTTCGGAACGGCTGCTGCTATATTCATAAAAGTGGTGTCTAGGTATAGTAAAGTAGCCATGAGTTATTGAATGAAACCGCCTACCGCGCCACCTGGTGGAAAACTGCGGTGTTAGCATTCCTATCTCGAAAACGAAACGAGATAGGGTAAAAAAGTGATTTACAAAGTTGTAGAAAATGATCGATTTAGTACGAAAAGATACCTTGTGGAAATTAATGAGAAGACTACAACGGTTAAAACGCGCATTTGTTTTTTCGTGATTTCCTACACTGTGACGTGACAAAAGGATCTGAGAAAGAAAAAAACAACTAATTTTAACAATATACCTTTATTTGAGATGTTTAAACTTCTCACCGTCAGCTACAATACACATTTGGATCCTCGTTTGAGTCTCACGTTGCACACGTTGGAGCATAGAGCGTGACACGTTGGCCCAAGCGTCCGTAATGCATCGTTTAAGGTCCTACAATGTTTGTGGAGGGGTCGCATACACCTGCTGTTTCAGTTATCCCCGCAGGAAAAAGTCCAGTGGAGTTAGATCAGGCGAACGTGGTGGCCACTCTTCGAAACTGCCATATCTAATTATTTGGACCCCGAATTCCTTGACGAGGTACTGCTTCACTGGAGATCTCAGCTTTGGAATACTCAGCCATGACCACGAGCATCAACATACTACAACCCCAAGAAGGTGTCTCTTTTATAGCTGTCTCAGGTGAACAGGCGTGACGTTTCTTAAGTATTTGCATAAAGAAAAATTTTCGAACACCAAGCGCAAGTTGCGTTGAGTTGATGCGACACTATTTTACACGATCTACGTATTGTCTACTCTGTTTATAAAGACAATCAGTACAAGGATGAAACCCTCGAGGTTTGAACCGCGGTCCTTTTGATTGGGGATCAAAAGCGATATACCACTGTGTACATTGCGGTGTCGTGTTTTGCCCGAAAGATAATCATTTCTCCTTTCGTTCAAGTTTCTTGCCGTCACAGTGTAGGAAATCAAGAAAAAACAAATGCGCATTTTAACCATTCTATTCTTTGCAATAATGTCCACAAGGTATCTTTTCTTACTAAATCGATGATTTTCTACAACTTTGTAAATCACTTTTTTTCCCTATCTCGTTCCATTTTCGAGATAGGAATGCTAACTCTGCAGTTATCCACCAGATGGCGCGGTAGGTGGTTTCATTCATTAGCGCATAGCTACTTTACTATACCTAGACACCACTTTTATGAATATAGCAGCAGCCGTTCCGAAGTTAAGAGAGTGGGAAGGGACTTTAGTGGGCATACTGTATATATATATATATATATATATATATATATATATTTAAAAGGCGAACCATATTATTTAAATATTTAATAGGCTGCATTTCATACTGATCCCTTTACTCCGTCTGCAATCATTTACGTGCTTACCCTATTTGAATATATTTATAGTAAGAATTTTCAGTAGTCTATATTAAGGGAATCCCTAACATATATTTTTTATTTTTTATTTATTGAAATGCATTTTGAAATGATTTTTTTTCCTCAATCGAATCTTTATGTTTAGACAGCTATGCATATGAAAATACTTTAACAATTAAGATTTGTTGTTTAAAAGAATTTGTAACTTAAGATTTAAAGTACATTTAGTCTTTGATATATCTTCTGAACCAACAGCTCTGTTTGGTTAAATTTCTTTTACGCTTTATGCGTGCCCAGGAAAGGTTTCAAAACAGCTTATTAGAAAGATTTCAAAATATATTTACTACCGGCCATCGGGAATTATAAAATCTTATGTATAAAGTTTTTTCATTCCTTTAAAATTGTGAAAAGAAATCCAAAATTGCAAAGAAATTTTTGGATAAGATTTTGAAAAATTTTATTACAACCAAAAGACAGTTTAGTAAAACTTGAACAGAGAATCGCTGTTTGAAATTTTCTCGAGCTACCTTACAAGGAAATTCAGATATATGCTTTAAAAGATGACAGAACTTGATAAAATTTATTCCCAGATAAACAGGCCTCAGTTAAAATTGGACAGCAGGATATGCTATGTCAGTACAGCATAAAAATATTCTGCCTGTTAAAGCAGCCATCGAAAAAACTAGATATTTTTTATTTGATTTAAACATTCTACAATGTGTATTAACTACAGGAAATGAACATGGGCTTTCTTTTGAGGAATACGTCTCCCGGACCCCATTTAACAGACCGAGAATGTCACTGATTATTTTTAAGAACTAATTAAAAAACCTTACATAAACATTTCAAAATATATAAAGTAATTTACAAAGTTACAAAGTAATTTTAAAAAATGCGCTATGAAATGTGTGTAAATTACTCTTCAAAATGAGAATTTCAGTTACTCTTTTTTCAGGTATAGGTACAATACTTTTTATACTGATTGTTTTGTTAAGAAAATATTCAGTATTTCCCCAATTCTTCTACATTTATAGCCAGTATTCCCATTTGAGTACAATAAGGAAACTAAATATCTTTAAAATATTTTTTTATATATCCTTAATATCCTTAAGAAAATTTTTTCTGAATGAGGTGCAAGCAATTTCTGGTAAATAAGATCACGCGATGGAAACACTGTATAATGCTGAGGAAAGCAGGAAAAGCTACAAAGCTTTAAATTGAAAATAGTGTTACGTAAAATGTCTGGGAGAAACGTCATAGATATATCTCTAAATGCTCCTCATTTGACCTTGAATGTAACACCTTAAAGAACTTCTATAGTAAACAGTTTTATTACTTTTCCCGCTTTCGTGAGCCCTGTTTCACACTAAGTGCTATTTTAGATAGAATTAAAAATTAATCCCTCAATAAACATTAAGATAATTAGCAAAGTTCTTCAAATTTATCATTCGTAGCCCCATGATGGTCTCACTCGGAACCGTCCGAACTTGGAATGACCCAAAGTTCGAGCTGCAGGATCGAAGCTAACGATTCATTCATGAGTTTTGGATAGAGTTCAGGTACACAACTTTACTACAGTTAATCCGAATAGCTAACATGATTCTTTATTAATTAAAAGACTCCCCTGATCACACGTTTTTACTAATTCGACGAAAAAGATCTCTCAGCGAGAGCCCTCGCTCTCCTTCCCCGGTCTTCTCTGTGAGCATTGCAGCAGGTGTGCCGAACATCGATCCGCACATGCGCAGCGGAGGCTCGCTTAAATAAGATCGGCTGCGCGCAAACTGAGACAGTCGCGGGAAACGTTGGAAGGAGACTAGACCGCTCTTTCCGTTCAAAAAACATTTTCGCAACTGAAGCTGACGTGCGCACTGCAAAACGTCCAGGGATTAGATTAGGTAAAAAAAAGGGGTTGACCGCTCCTCTTGCAAAACACCTTTTTAACCTTCGGAGGGGAGTGACAGAACACAGGAAGTATGGAGGAGATGAGAAAACCCCGAAAGTCAAACTCGTGCAATTTCATGCGCCAATTTCGCGACAAAAACACGCGAGAGTTGAAAAACTTGACTGCCAGTCAGTTTATGGAGGTATGGAGTCACTACGACCGAGACGGTAAGCATATTTATATTCAAGAGTGTCACAGTTACCCCAGTATGTGAATTGTTCTATCCTGTATGATGACATGTCACACATAACCTTGCATACAGCGCTCGTACTGCGCTCTTTCTTCATCTTGCGTCGAAACCGTAAAATTTGAGAGTTAATTTTATTTTTTTTCGAATAAAATATTCTAATACACAGGAAGACTAAGAGGATCACTCTAACAGAAAAAAAACCCCAAAATAATCAAATGATTTAAAAAAAAAAAATTTGAAATTTTAAACACACAACTTTCACTGCGAATTTTTCCCTTTACACAAATAAAATTAGCTCTTAAATAGTAAAATTAGTAAAATTTGGTTTTAAATATTTGCTTTTAATATGCAGAAAAAAAATTCATGCGTTAATGAAAAATAGACAAAAGAATTATAAAATATTTTTGATAAATTTATTTAAAAGTTTGACCGTACCGCATACGACCTGCGCTTGTGACCTTGTCTTGAAGCGTGAAATTTTAGACGAAAAATTTTAATGTGAAGGACGACTTATTTTGTATCAAATGGTTACTTAAAATAAAGAAATACAATATGCAATCAATTTGTTTTGCTATATTTAATTAAAAGCTCAAACGGGCCACGACTGTTTGCCCGCATATTTGTACCGGCTCAAACTTTGGAGCTCCCCCTTATGTCCTTTGTGCGGAGAAGATAAAATTTTTTATGCTACTCATCTGGACTCGTGTTCTACACTTGTATTCTTAAACTGTAAAGTTCTGAGGTATTGGAAGGCAAGAGAACAAATGGCGTCATAGCCAATCTTCTGGGCATTTGTAATAAATAAATAAATTAAAAGCTCAGTGTTCAATATTTACAGAGGAAAGTTTTCTTTCAGACTCATTTTTGATATATTTTTTTCTCCAAATGATTTTAATTACTGATTTCAACTGACTTTTTTAGGTTATTAACATCTTTGTTCATTTGCCGCAATATTCCCGAATGCCAAATTTTGTAAGAGAAATCATTAAAGATTTAAATTTTCATGCAGATTTTTAAGTGTTCCTTAAAATTCAAATTTTGTTAAAGAGATATGCTTTCTACACTAATTCATCTTATTCATATCTTCTTTCATATCTTAAAGTGCCTTAGAAAATATCTATGAGCCAAGTTCTTTTTATCAGAAATTTAATATTGATTTCAAACTTCATCCGTGAATAATTTTTTATACAATTTGACATGCACTCAGAAATTTCTTTTAAATATATAAAATTCGGTAGGGAATATTTTTTAAACATTTCTTATAACAAAATGCTTTTGCGTAACTAAAAGCCAATAGAAAAATCATTGCTTCTCACGACAATAAATTTTTCTCCTAAAATTCCTCCAAAAACTGTTTTAAATAATTACAGAGGGCATAATTTTTAAATAGAGAAATAATTATTAAAGAGCACCTGTTATAAACTTTCCAAGATATCCTGGTTATTATTATAATATATCTTTATAACTAGAAATAGTAATCTAAAGAGAATTAAATTTGAAAGTTTATTTTCCGTAGGGAAGTTTGCAGATATAGAGAATAAATATTCTTACTTTGACGCTGATGTAGGGAAATTCAAAATTTTGAATCCAGTATATTTCATACGAATTAGGGCTCCATTGGTTACCTGAATTCCAATCGTTAGAAATTTTCTCGTTCGAGTGAGAAAAGAGATATAGGATTAATAATCTTTTTTCTATTTTTTTAAAGTTTAAATTTAAAAGTTTAGTTTACGTAAGGAAATTTGAGGATAAACGAAATAAGTATTCTTAATTTGACGCTGAAAAAAATTGACTATTTTTTGCCCAAATTTCAAACTTAAAGCCATTTGAGAAAATAATTGTGAACCACGATGACTTAAGACCCAGCAAGGATACATCCAATCTGCTATAAGAGAGAAATTGAAATATGAAGCACACATCGACCCAGCACCTCTATTACTTCCCTGAAATCCTTCCTAACTTTATAATATCATTTTTCACCTAGAACTTAAACACTAAACCTACAATGTAAACCTACAATGAAAGCAGTCTGTGACCCAGGAATTATATTTTCCACAGCCATGGATACAATTGAAGAACGTTATCTAACCAGCGAATGGTTTCATGTTTATACAAATAGCTCTAAGTTTAACAACGAGGGTAGAGACAGTGCTGGTATATACAGATTCTTATTTTCTCATTATCTACCACTAGATTATCATAATACAGCCTTCGATGGACAAGTCGAGGCCATTCGGATAGCCCTTGTGCTTTTGAAATACGGATTTTCTGATTTTTCACATGTTGTCATTCTCTGAGATTCTTCCTCTGCCATTCAGGTTATAGCAAAGCAAAACCATGCTTAAAAATACAAAGTGCAGAATAATAATGAAATCTATGACCAATTCTTAAAAAAGTTTTTCCCTGCAATGGATACCAACCATTTGCAGCATACCAGGAAACGAGGCAGCATTTCTACCAGCGAAAAAAGGAACCTCAATATCCCTCCGTACTTCGTATAAAATTCCTTATAAAACTGCAATTAAAATTATAAAGCAGAGAATAAAGGGTTCTTTTATTTCTGACCTCCAAAACCTCATTCAAAATAAAATCTTGAGCAAGACCCTGAATGGCCTTTTCGATGGCCCACGGGAAATTGCAGTTGCTGCTTTCAGAACTGCAACTGAACACTACTGCCCGGCTGTGTATTTAAATATAATGGACATTTTTCCTCGCCCTATATGCCCTCTTTGCAATTCCGATAACATAGACGGCAAGCACATCATATCTTGAACTGCCTTAACTGGGCGTTCTGTATACAGACGTTATTGGGAGGCCTGTGAGCGCATGTTAATTTTATTTTAGTTGCTTTTCTTGTTTATGCATTTCTATTTTGCCCTCCTTTGCAGTTTTATACTTTTCCCTTTTTCTGTATACCTAAAGACTTTGTCCGCTTGTTTCTGCATTAGAGATTAAGAAGAAAAAAAAATGACACTAATGTACGCAAATTTGAATTCGGTTTATTTCACACCAATTAGGGCTCGATTGGTTGCCTGGATTCCAGTCATTATAAAATTTTTCGCTTGAGCGAGAAAAAAAATCTAGGTTTTAAATCTTCTTTCTGGTGTTTTAATTACGTTGCATGTATTTATCATGAAATTTTTTCAACCTCTATATAAAAGCAGTGCACATAGTATAAAGATTCCAACAATTCAATTTATATCATTCGAAGTAGCTTTCGATTGTTTATCTGGGTACCAGTCATTAGAAGATTTTTCGCCTGAGAAAAAAAATCTAGGATTTAAAATATTTCTAGTGTATAAAATGGGATACTTATATTTATCGTGCAATTTTTCTAACCGTTATATAAATGCAGAGAATAAAGTATGAAGATTCCAACATAAGAATAATTTAGCTCTTATGAAACAAAAGTTCCCCGTAGTGCCCTCAACCAAACGACCAGCTAACAAAGGAATTTCTCCCTTGTGATACAGGGTAATAACCGTCATTCTTTATTAAAACTGTTAATTTTTCTGTTTCGAAATGAATAAGCAAGAGGTATTTCAAGAGAAATTAAAGCCCGGGTATCTGAAACGCAGCGAAGCAATAAACGTATTTCATTTCAAAAGATCGCAATGGCTAGTTTTAAGAAATAACTTCTGGTCAACATAAAAAAGCCTCTGGAATCTTTTAAAATTTACAACTCATCTTTACAAAAAAAATTTTTCTTTCTCATGCTGTTTGGAACTCTATCAAAGTAACGGTAAATACTGCTTATTTTGCGAGAAGATCTTGTTAACTGCCGTATTCGTAAACCACTTTCTCTCACTAATGATTAAAATTGTGTCATATGAGGGTTAAAAATATGTTAAAAGTGATTTTCTGAATTCTTGCAGTCAATCAATATTTCCAAATATATATACAGTAATGAGGTTTTGACACAATTCCTGTTCCACAGAGAAAACTAAACCATTTTTAAGATTTACAAATGGAGTTGAAACATTGATTTAAGTTTATAATTTTTTTTTTACTTATATGATTTGTCATACTTTCTTTTTATGGATAAGGGGAAAATATTTTGCTCTATCAAAAAGGATTGAACTTTCTAAAAGGAAGTAAAATGAGTGAAATGTTCCTTGAAATTATTTTGGAGTAATTTCAAAGACATTCGATTTCAGAAATTATCTTGCAGGAAATATGTACTCTTTCAAATTCTTTTCCACATAAAGATAATAGATATACGAAATTATTAATTTTAAATACCTACTTTCATACAACTGATTAGTAAAAAAATTTAAAATCCCTTTGATATTTTCTTATTCAGTTAGTTATGGCACCCAGTAAGTTAATTCAGTTTTCAGAAATGTTAGGCGAATAGATTCAATATTTTCAATATTTCATATATTTCCATCTGAAATCTCCAAAGCTTACGTTTTTCACAAAAAAGTTAATTTCTGGCACCGTTTAGTGGTATTTTAGTCTTCAAAATTTAATTAAAACTATCCAAGAGTACAATAGCTGTTAATAACTTACTATATTTTAGAAAAAATCCACGCCCCACACTGCGCAAAATAAACTATTAATAAAAATTTAGTAAAACGCTGTTCAGAGGATCTGCGCAAACTTGTTAAAATATCCAATTTCCTTACATTCTTTAATGAAAAAAGTGAGGACTATTAAGCTTGCAAATTAAGAGAAATATTTAAAAAGATGGGCACGATAAATTAAATTATTATTTTACACTTTGACGCCATTAATTTAAGAAGTGATTAAAATTTAAGTACATTTTTGTTAGACCATGCAATAACTACTCATATAAATGAACATAAACCAACCTTAGCAGAGTCTAATCACTGTGAAAGATTATAATGATTTTAATCTCCTATTTGGAACATTGTACTAGATGAAAATTGGACGAGAATCTAAAATCTTAAGCACTTAAAATTTTAAACAATTAAAAAATTTCTCTAAGCTAGAAAAAACTGAGAGCCATATTTATAAAGAAGAAAGAGTATTTAACTCGCAGTAAAATTTTCATATTTCTGAATAAATTATTTTAGTAACTACTGATGATTGAAAATAGGATTATGTTTGTCGAGTCTGTTGGCCTTTAAAAGGTATGTGTCCCCTTAAGTAAACTTTTGGCGTTAAAAAATTGTGATACTTAGGGTACATTCTTTATGAATGAGTCCCATACTCGCTTTTACGTAAAATAGACTTAAGACACTGTAAACACCTATTTTCGTTGGGATCCTTATAACTTAATATGTATCGTTTCCACACTACTTATTTTGAGACATTGCCGGGCAAAATACTCCTATTAGCGGGACTGGCGAGTTGAAATCTTATAGCGCTGTAACCCTAATAAATTTCCTCAAATAACCTAATTAGTTACCAATTCGCAGTTCTTAAATTCAGTTAGAAACTCGCATATTTAGAGCTCGATTTTGTCATATTGTACATAAAAACGCATTGCTTTAATTTTAGTTCTGCTACATTTCAGACATTTATTCGGGCCGAATAGACGAGTAATTATTGTTGAAAATTACGGATAAAAATTAACGAAGCTCATTGCAATTTGAAAAATATTTAAATAACTGGATAATTTTCAGCGGCGATTTCACCGTTTTGTCCCCTTCAAACTCTCAACAATTTTGTACCGCAATTCGTCATAGATAGGGATACATAATTTTCATACTTAAGAAATAGATGCGAATAAATGTGAAAATTATTTTTTTACTACTTTTCGGCAAAAACTCAGTGATAAACGGCTTTTTGGGCAATAATAGTAATAATTTGTTAACATTATTGGTTTACTAAGGCCATCTGCGGTCTTTAACTGAGAAATCTCACTCTCCTTCGGATTTACTTCGAATTTCACCCGGAGAGTTTTTCCGTACCGGAGTCGAACCTAAAATTCTAACTGTAAAAATCAACCATCAAGTTTTGTGGAACAATTTAGTAGATTTAAGGATGTCTTTTGAGTTCCAAAGTCAAGGGCATTTCAGCTACTTACAGTAGTCAACCAAGAGACTCCTGTTGATGTTATACAGATTTCAACTGCAACGAAATGCTGCTAACTTAACTTTGCAAAGGCAGCTATACGAAGCTTTTATATTCCCATTAACAGAGTAGATGCTGAGATATTTTAGTATGAACAACATAGTAATTAATGGCAGAAGGCAAAGGCTTAAGGAAGATAATGTGGAGACTACTACAATGTTAGCTTTAACAAAGAATTTTGATACTTACCTATCCAAGTAAGTAAAATTGTAATTAAAAAAATATAAATGCGAAATGTTTGAATTTATATTTTGTTTTCGAATAAATGTAAAATTTTATATATTGTATTTTTTGTTGCGAAATTTCGATATTTTTCATGCGAAATTTTCGTAACCCTAGTCATAGATGATGGCGCTATGCGATGCGACTGCGCTTCGTGATGCTGTCTATAAAAACGCATTGCGTAATCTATGTTCTGTTACATTTTAGATATCTTTTTCGGCGAACTGGATGCAAAATTGTTAAAAAATACAGATAAAATTTAAATTTTAAATCTCAATATAGTTTAAAAAAATTAAAGTACCTGGATAATTTTCATCTGTGATTTCACCGTTTTGTCGTCTTCAAGCACTCTAAATTTTGTACCACTCTTTGTGATAGGCCTTTTCGATGTGAGCTGGATGATTTTGTGTAAAAACGCATTGCTTAATGTAAGTTCTACTATATTTTAGACATTTATTAGGACCAACTGGATCAATAATTGTTGTTAAAAACTACAGATAAAATTTAAATTACGCTGCTCAGTGCAACTGAAATAGATTAAAATAATAGGATAATTTTCACCAGTAATTTCACCGTTTAGTTACCTTCAGAGCGCTCTAAATTTTGCACCACACTTCGTCACAGACAATAGCTCTTGAACGATTGCACTTTGCCATACTGTACATAAAAAAGCATTGCGTCATCTAAGTTACGTTACATATTAGAATTCTATTTGGACCGACTGAATACGTAATTATTTTTAAAAAACTACCGATTAAAAATAAATGACAAAACTCAATACAATTTGAAAAAAGATTAAAATAACTGTATAATCTTCACCAGAGATTTCACTGTGTTTTCATCTCTAAGCTCTCTCAAATTTTGGATTTCTAGGGGATAGACGATGGTTCTTGAACGATGTGGGATGTATGACTGCACTTTGTCATACTGTGCATAAAATTGCCTTGCATGATATAAGTTCTGTTGCATTTTAGGCATCCATTTAAACCAACTTAAAATGGATTTTTTTAAAAACTACGGATAAAAATTAGGTTACCAAAGCTCAGTACAAATTCAATTCTATTAAGATAACTCGATAAATTTCAGCTATGTTTTGTCATCTTCAAGCTCTCGAAATTTTGTGCCACAATTCGTGATAGACGATGGCTTTTTCCGATATAGGCCTATATATATATATATATATATATATATATATATATATATTTAGCCAATTTTCCCCCTCTCTTTCATAAACATCAGGAGGAAATTAAAGTTGAAAGTGAACCGTATGCGAATTCAAATTCTTTGAACCACACATGAAAATATTTGTGCGAACAAATTATTATCTGTTAAATTTATTTCATCTGATTTCATAAAAATTTTTGAATAGGTAATTAAGACTGAATGCATTGAAAATAATCAATCAATTTATATCATGCGGCGACAATGTGATACTTTCTAAATTGAATTTGCGCATAGCACGATATTTACTCCTACCGATTGAACCCTTTGCGCAATTTCAAGCAACATTTCGCAGAACATCAAAGTGGGGATTAAAATTCAATGACTGATGACTGAAGGGCGATTAAAATTCATTTACGCAAATTAATATTGGAAATGATTAATAGGATACGCTACTCGTTGCGAAATTGTGTAAACAGAATACATGAGATAGACACAATTTTCAGTCATGGAATCATCCAAATCTTTGAAATAGTATGCATTTTAATGAATTTTGTTTAAAGCTAACCCCCGATAATTTCATTTATGAATAGGGAAAATGTTTTAATAGTTTGAAATAGGTTAAAGACCGATAACAAGGTTGTCTACCAACAAATCTGAATTTTATATAGTAATTTTGTTTCTGAGGAGGAAAAGCTTTAATTTGGAATTACTGTGATATATATTTATTTATAGTATATATAAAGAAGTCCTGACTTATACATCTATACACGTATCAACGCCCAGCAAAAACTATTGGAGATACATATATCAAATTTTAGGAACATATTCCTTTTGTACTGAAGGCATCATTTAGGAAGCAATTTTTCAAAATTCGTTTCCTCGTTTTTTCGGGGGCAAAATGTATTTTTTACATATTCCTTCATATCTCAAAGAACAAAACAGATATCCATAAGATTTTTGCTTTAAAATTTAAGGAACATGAATACCTAAAAATCAATTTCAGGATTTTTCAAAATTCAGTACCCTAGGAGGGGGGGGGGGCTAAACGTGTTTTTGCGTGTTTTTCACATATTCCTTCATATCTCAAAGAAGGAAACAGATATCCATAAGATTCTTGATATAAAAATGTAACAAACACAGTTAAATGTAACAAACACGATCAATGCCACGATTTTTCGACATTCGCTTTAGATTTTGTAAAAAAATTAAAAACTGAATATTCGGACGTATGCATCTAGAGCTCGGGTTAACTCCTTTTTTATTATCCTGGGCAACGCCAGGTAATCTGATATATAATCTCAGGGTTTGTTAAATATAACTGAAAATGTTTTTTCCCCACATTCTTGCAACTACTATATTTTGCTTTCGCTTTGATGTATTTAAAATTCAAGAGTAATAATGTTATTTAGGAGCAAAAATGTCTAATTTGTTAGTGCTAGGTTCAGGAAGCCCGAAACGAGAAGGGAGGGATTTTTGTGGGTGTCGGCATATTATACATGTCGGCATATGATTGCTTTACAATGATGCAGGGTTAAAATATACGGTCTTCCTGGGCGGAAAAAGTATTATGTTCGGGAAGCGGATCTTGCTAGTATTATGAGCTGGCTTGCGGTTAACGGATCGTCAATATTCGATTGAGTATTACGTAAGGAGAAATTTTAAATGAGTTAAAAATATATCATTTGGCCGTTGATCTAACAGCCGTAACTATCATTTAAAATTTGATAGAAGATTGGGACTTATGTACTAAATATATGGAACCAAAATGCCTCTAGTATTCATAGCCCCTCCCCCCTCTTGATATTGTGACAGTATATTGCGACAGCATTATTTATGATCTTTAAAAAATTATGTTTAAAAAAAAATCAATGCGATACTCTTTAATATTATGCTTTTCTCCGAGGCAAATGGGGTAATCAAGGAATTTAAACTGATGAATTTTTGAAGTGACTTTTTGGTCAGATTCTCTAATTTTGGAATAAAATGTGCTAAAAAAATGACGAATTGATCGATTGACGTGAAAATTCTATTTGTTTACGTAGGCATACACTAGAAATTAAATACAATACGATTTAAAACACAACAAGAAGAAACTTTAGCGAAATCATCGGTCTTCTGCAGTAGTACTTTATTTTAACTTGTTGTTTCTGCGTTTACCGCGCATATTGGTACTCAATAGTTTCCCGGGATTTATTACAGATTAATAATTAAATATTTCCCATTTTTCAGTTGTGAAAGAAATCTGAAAATATCAATTTAAACTGAAAGATTCTAAAACATAATACCATTAGAATGTCTATTTAATGTTAAAATTAATATAAAATTTTCATGTATCAGAAATTTTATATTTTAAGTGTTTCACTTTCGCATTCTTTAAGAAATTTAAATATTATTTTCATGAAGTATAATTTTTTAAACTTTACTAATGTGTGCATATATAATTCCTTAAGATATAAACATGCTGAAACTCTTCAAGATATAAAACATACATAAAATAAAAAGGTTAGAAACAGAATTCGCTGATTAAACCTTTGCGTGATATATATATATATATATATATATATATATATATATATATATATATATATATATATATATATTGATTGGTGTGTGTGTGTGTTAGTTACGAATTTGCAGTCAGAGGACAGACATGGCAGGCGATGACTTAAATTGCAGTCGTTGGTTTGAGTGGTTATTTTATCCAGTCAATACTGTCCAATTGATGGGAATAATCATTTAGTTGAAGCGAGCACATTATAGACCATACGATATTTAGTTGAGATCAACATTTATAAGGAATATGAAAAGTTGAAGTATATTTACAACAGCTTACTTAAAACAAAAAACTTAATGCTTACAAATTTTAAATTTCTTAATGTTAATGTAAGAGATAAAGTAGAGTTTGGATATTTTCGTATTTTTGCTTACAAGGGGAGGAAGGAGGTCCAAAAGGACAAAATATGTGCTTACGTGATGCTTGAACAACCTCCAAAACTTTTATTTTTATTATTGTTTTATGGAATGATTTGTATACATGTGTTTCTATTTTATTTATATTGAAGTAATTAGATCTGATAGGTATGGTAGTTGGAAAAAAAATTTAGAGCTCCGAGAGAGATGCCACCTTGGCGAACAAAACTGCGGTGGTTAGGCCACCGTCTACCATGATACATTGAACGAAAATCTGATACTAAACAACTTAAAACTTCCAAATTTTGTACTATGCAAATCAAAAAGTGTTGAGAACAAAATCAAGTGTTAATCTTGAGGATTAAAACCGTATTTCCATGTAAATTATTTTTCTTTTGACATATTTTTATACTGTTGTTTGTGTATTCTTTTTTTCCTTGCAAAATGCTTAGTTTTATGATAAACTAGCGGCCCGTCCCGACTTTGTCCAGGTTGAACAAAATATTATACCAATAAATTTCCAGTTGATAGCCAATAAATTGTAAATCTTTTTTTACCTTAATAATAATCTAAATAATACCTTAAATTAATTTTATGTTAGTTAATAATTAAAATAAATTTTTAAAAGAAAAAGGCGTGTCGGAGAACGGCTATGTTCGAACCGCTAGCGTCAGAACAGAAGCCCACCGCGATAGCACCACGATAAGGATCGTTGAAATCTTCGGAACAAAAAGCGGTAGAAGACAGTATCGGAAACAATGGAGATTGTTAGGATTAAGCCCCTATAGCCTATGTCCATCTGGAATAATGTACCTTTCAAACAGTGAAAGAATTTTTCAAATAGGTACAGTGGTTCTGAAGATTACTCTCCACGTACAAAATCGCTCTCTCTTTATATATAAGTATAGATAGCACCACGCTAAGAATCGTTGAAGACTTCGGCACAAAAAGCGGTAGAGGACAGTAGCGGTAACAATGGAGATTGTTAGGATTAAGCCCCTAACTTTATTTCTACTGATTAGATATACATAATATATAGCCTATGTCCATCTGGAATACTGTACCTTTCAAACAGTGAAAGAATTTTTCAAATAGGTACAGTGGTTCTGAAGATTACCCTCCACGTACAAAATCGCTCTCTCTTTATATATAAGTATAGATAAAGCCAGGTTTTAAGCTTTCACCTCCAAATTTGGTTATGATAAAATATGACGAAATTTTTTGTGTTACTTGGTAAAATTTGGATCTGCATAACTGAGCAAGCTTCTCGATCGTGCTTTGATCATTTTATTTCTTTTTAAATTAGAAATATGCTTTATTTAATGGACCGTTAAACTTCCCAGAGTTATATGAATGCGGTTGAAATATATTTTATTTTATGCAATTTAATGGTTCCATACTTTGTGTGTAACAAAATACTTAAAATTTCTATATATATTCTTTCATTTTACACCTTCATTTATATTACCACGTGTGCGATCTATATTTTGAGAAAATATATCCTATTTTAAATAGCAAACATTTTGACTTTCTCCTATGAAATCCGACACTAAAATTAGAGTATCCTAATGGTAATTCTCAACTGCTTTTGAATTCCTAATGGTCATACATGTTTTTTTTTGCAAAATGGCCAGTGCATAAATTGTTTTGAGGAAGAAAAGTACATGATAGGTATTGAAACAATACATTTATCAAAACTATGCAAAATCTGTAAAATATCTCAAGCTTTTCCAAGTTATTTCTGGGCATAATAGCGACTTGTGTTCGACTCGGGACATTTCTTTAAGGATCGATATTTCCAGGAATAAAGAAATAGATTTTGTGATACTCCAAAATATTTGTTTCGCTTTTGGATAAGGCTGTTTTAAAACTTGTAAAACGGAATTGTTTAAGAAAAAAAATTCATTATTTTTATATAGAAATATTTTCTATCAGGCTGGAATTTCTTACATAAAGTTCACGTAACTGTAACATATATTTTTAGTGTGGTAACATATCAAAATAAATATGTAGATATGTTGAAACTCGTAACTAGTTTAATGAAGGTAAAATTTGAAACAACTAATTTTACCTTCATTAAGCTAGTCCGGGACACATTTTAAACATTTTTTTACTTATTAAGTTAAAATTTTGAGTTTTTTTGTGATGGTTAACCATATAATTTGTAAACAAAATCACATCATAAAACTTCTCAAAAAGTTTAAAAAAAAATTTTTAATTTAAACTTTTTAATAAAAGTGGGGTAATTTAAAATCATTATAACTCGAAATATTATTTGTCGAATTTCAAAATTTTTTTCATTTAATTAAACAGAAATATATAAGTTTTAATTTTGATTCACCATTTTTTAAAATATTAATTTTTAAAAAATTAAAAATATTTAGATGAAAAATTACAAAAAAAAAATCTTACTTATTTTTAAAAAAACATATTTTCAAATGTAAATATTTTTTTTCAAATTTGCTGAATCAAAATGAAAGTAAAATAGTTGAAAAATACATGTTACAAGTTTCAACCATTTATCTTTAACGGTTCTTGACTTATAACAATTTAAAGACGAGAAATGGGGAAAAAATTCATTATGCAGAAAAACGCACTTACAGGTTTAAACAACGATTAGCTACTATTAGAATGTTGCAAAAAATAATAATTTCTCCTGTTTTAATTAAGATAGAAACATTATTTAAACGTCATTTTAAGCGTAAAAGAACGCAGAAATTTTTAATGCAATAAAACTTCCTTACCATACAAAAACATTAGAACCACAATATAAGATTAAAGAAACTCAAGTTGAAAGCATATATATTTAGTACAGGGGTATTGGATTTTTATGTAACAATAAATTAAAATTCCGTGAAGTTATTAGAATCATGATCAAACATAATTATCAACAACTCTGTCAGTGTATGAAATTCGTATGTACCTGAAATTGATCGGTGTGATCCAAGATTGTTTACAAAATACCTATCTGGTACAGGGATGTCTAACGTTAATATTTCATTAATTTCCAACATTATTATTTCACATTACATTTTGTAATACATCGGAACTGTTTATGCCAAATAAGATAAAAAAATATTCTTTTTTGTTATCATTATCAACCATGATTATGACAGATAAGGACAAGAGGTTGAGGCTTTCATCAGAAGTAGTCGTTTAGGGCCAATGTTCTCTAAAGCTCTGCAGTTATTAAGAACTCAACGATCGTGGTTGACTCATTTTCGACTTCGCTTGTTGCCCCCCCCCTCTCTTCCTATCACAAGATCAAGGATTCCCAACCTTTTTTACGTTTGCGGCACCCTTGGGAATGAGATTAAAAACTCGGGGCACTCTTGTCAGAATTTAATTTTTTTCAATTATTTAGATATTAAATTAAATTTCAAATAAATCTTCAAGTTCACAGTTTCTTTTATTTAGAACCAAGGTATCTGAAGTTAGTAACGGTTTCAAACTTTCTATGACCAAACTTCTAAATAAGACTAGTAATTACGGTAAAAGAAAAAAAAAACCCTTTGGTTATATCAGGTTTTTTGTCTCTTACTGATTCATTCTTAGGTTAATATTGAGTTGCCTACCCTTGATTGTAATTTGTTTTATTAATGGTTGTGGATATTCTGAATTTAACATGCTATTTAACAACTTTCGCTCAAAAGAATTTCGATATATGGGACGTAAAAAATGTTTGTAATAGTTTGACTTCACTATTGCCCGCTATTTTGCTACCAACTTATCGTAGTTTTCGAACCATAAGACGCACCTTTTTACATAAAAAAACGATTTAAAATTGGGGTGCATCTTATGGTCCGAAGGTAACATTAAAATAAAATTAATATTTATTATATATATACAATATATATTTATTATATATATATATATATATTATATATATATTATTGCATTTTATATATATTATTTATTATATTTATTATATACATTTTTTATCTTTTCTAAGTAAGAAGATTAAAATATCTTTATATACCTAGAAAAATACAAAATGTTCTTTTCTGAAAATCCTCCCATAAAACTGAGGTGCGTCTTATCGTCCGAAAATTTCGGTAATTTACTTATCCTTTGACTGAGTACGTTGAAATATATTTGACATCACCAGAAATATGACGCTAGTTTAACGTCATTAATCTACTCAGTATTTAAGAAAACTGACCCATATTATGTCTACCTGAAATATATATGATAATTAATTATCTAAATTACCTACTTTGTAAATTTAACACCCCCCCCCCCCCAACTACCCAAACGCATAAATTACCAGAAATCTCGAAAATTCATGCTGTAGTTATCTTCTCATAAAGATATAATAAATGAGGTTTCACCACAGCCCCCTTGTCTGTTTTTTTCTTCACAGATAAAATTGCGGCGATCTAAAAAATTAGCCTCATTCATCCAAAAGATGTTAGTCCCATTACTCAGAGAGCAGTTGTAACGGAACGTGTATGGTCTGAAGACATCCATAAAAGAAAAGCCTCTAGCCTGTTTATATATTTATTTATCTGTGAGAATGTTCCTCCTAATTTTTTGTCAGAGGATTCAGTCTCTGATTAGGGGGTAGATCCTAATGCCCGAATTAAGCTTCAGCGTAATCTAGACGCACGTTGGTGATATTAGGGTTACGTGATACGGAATTCTATTGTCATTGGGAAACAAAGGATTCTTTTCAGATAGAATTACGGGGATCCATAAAAAAAGAAAGGGTAGCTATCTAATTTATATGCCGTAAAAATCTGTAGTACAGTAAATAAGTATGAGTGTTTTCTGTTCTGACTGCTTGTTAGTTTGGAATAATTAGATACTTCATAACATATGCGCGGTCAATCAGTGTTATTGTACGTTTTTAACTAATTACTGTGTATCTCTATACAAAACAATTTCCACCCTTTTCCATTACTCATAAACTTGTTAGTGATTATTTCTTTCCAATATGCATATTTTAGTATCACCAATCTGGAGTGAGTTTTAAATTATGCATGAGTATTTTGCCTCGAAATTTAGTTGAACATACATGCAGCTTATTCCTAATCAACGAAATTTATAATTTAAACTCTTCTTGGTGTTTTACTGAGTTCGTCTATTAATATATGGAAATACTGATTAAGCGAGCTAATCAATGCAGGGCTATGCTAGGAAAACTTTAAAATACGGACAATCGAAAAATGACCAGATATACCATGAAATGCGAAGTGTTCAAATATTTTAAATGAATCCCCCATAGTTTTATATATTGAGGGAATTAAAATTATAATAAAACTCCCAGAGTTTTACAGTTTTTTTTTTAACAAAAAAAAAATAAAATCTGCCATATTATTTTGTTTCCGTGCCATGTTTACATTCTCTCAAACTGTTTTTGTTTTATTTTCTTTTGTGATACTCGGATATCCTGTCTGTGGATAGCTGGAAGTTCTGTGTGTTGTGGTATAGCAGTAATTCTAACATATACAAGCCATGCGTCTTGGTTAATATAGAACTCGGGTACAAAGGAATCGGAAATAAAAAACTAAGATAAAGAAATTTACTTAGTTTTGACACCTGGCATTTTTAAGGTTTAATATATATCTCTAATTTTTTTTCCCAATGCGCCAGGCATTGTGTCTTTAGACAATTGCCAAATGCACCGCGAAAAGTTGTTGGTTTTTCGTAAAGGGAGGAACGCACAGGCGATGCAATATTACTCCTGGTGGCACCTAAATTTAGACCGATAACTTCATCGGGTGGCGCTTGGAAGGTACTACCCTTCTCCCACTTTTGCAAATCCCACGGGTGGACCTTTCGGCATGCAGATTTAATGTGGCCGTATATGGTGTGTCCCAAAATTCACGTAAGATTTGAATTTTGCGTCATTTGTACGGTAAAGTGTTGCCAACGAAAAAAAGACAGCGTGACAGCTGACAGTTCAGGGTTATTAAAAAAACGAAAGAACAACGCGTTTTCATTGTTGAATGAAGGTTTTAACAGTTAATGGTTCTCTCTATCGTGATATGATAATCCAGTTTATTGTGCCTAAATTGCAAGATATGGATGTGGACGACATGTGGTTTCAACAAGACGGTGCCACATGCCATACAGCCCGAAAAACATTTCAATTACTGCATGAGTCTTATCTGGTCGTGTAATTTCCCGTTTTGGTGATCAGAATTGACAGCCCAGATCATGCGATTTAACGGCGTTGGACTTTTTTCTTTCGGTTTTTTTGAAGTCTTATGCCAACAAGCCCACGACCACCCCCGCCTTGAAGGAAGACAATGAGCGCTGTATCGACGAAATTCTGCCACATTTATGCAAAACGGTCATGGAAAATTTCAACAAAATAGTACGTATGTGCTAGCAAAGCCGTGGAGGCCATTTACCCGATATAATATTTCATACATAACCCTATACTGTATACTTTATGAATCAATAAAAAATTTACACTTTTAATTATAAACCTGTGTTTTCTATCAAAATTACTTCTTGCGTGAATTTTGGGACACCCTGAATCATAGGCGTAGCGTGCTTCTAACTTTATTTATTTTTTTTTTTGGGGGGGGGGGCATGAATAAATTCAGTTGGGCCCTCTTCAGCGCATTGACTGCCGGACGGTCCTTAAAATATGAAATAATATGATTTTTTTTCAATTGAATAACAATAAAATTGATGTTTGAGTAGTATTCAAAAGTTATACAATGAGAAAAATAGATATGATATAAATAAAATGAGAAAAAAAATATATCATCGAGTTTTTCTTATGGATCATACCATTGCTAAAACCTATGTTAAGGCTAAAGACATAATCGGAACCTTCAGTTTCACAGTTTGAAAAAGCTGGAAAAAACCAACTTTCTGAAAAGTTTTCTACAATTTTCCGATTTTAACTGAACTTACATTAACGTTTTAATTCATTTTATGCTAAGTTGGGGGGGGGGCACGTTCCCCCCCTTGTCCCCCCGACGCTACGCCTATGCCCTGAATGGGGACACGAGGACATTGAGTGACGCTAGTCAGGATTCGGTCCGCGCACCCTTAGCACCGAACCTCGACTTGCTTACCTTTAGGGTGACCTTATTTATCTATCTCGACCAACCCTATTTTAGAATGTTGAAATTCTGTATTCTAAAGAATGCTCGGAATTCTTAATACGCGTAATTGCAAAGCGTTCCTAAGAATCACTGCCTGAATGGAAGTCACCTCAAATACAATATTTTACAATGATCTATTTGTCTAAAATAATATTATCCCACAATCCTTATGGTGTTTTCGGGATGGATATAAACAGCCATTAAAATTTAAGCTCGTATAACAATAAGTACAAGTTTAACTTTATTCTACCATGACAGTAGTAACTTACTATGCCCGAAAAGCCGACAATGCACTTTAATTTACTGCAATCCTCATTCTGAAAATGACGAGTGAATACTCTCAGCAAAAAGATTTAATATGACTAATTTAAGATGCTCGAATAGAAGTAGCTGCTTTAAAGTAATGCAGCTGACTAAAACGCTCACCCTACACAAAATTTAACTAACTGTCATTTCTTTCCGTGGATTTTATTTTTATTTCTTGACGTGTCTTCATTTGGCACTAGAAATAGGGGAATAATTAACAACATGATAGTGAAAGAATTCCACGGTGAAGCTCAAAACATTAAATGGAAGTGTTATTACATGTATACAATACATAGGATACAATTACACAAAGAAATCTTCTTAAAATCCACAATACGATTAGGCGAAGAATTTTGAATGAATAATTATAATTATTTATCAAACTTTTTAACACATAGTAGTTCTCATTCGAACCTATTGACTGTATGGACAATTTTCAAATACCATGAAACGATCATGCCTAATGCTTCCCAGTCTGATGAGGAACTATAAAAGCCAGTTCGAAACTAGGGGCCAGTTGCATTTTTACTGCGAATTTTATGTACCCGTTTGTATTTCTTCAGCGACCATCATGTGATTCCCGTACTGAACTGTATTATCTATCTTTATCTAATAAAACTATCCCCACTATGCAATTTTCTAATTTTGTACATTTGTAGAGTGCTATCTATAAAATTAGAAAATTCTCTAAAATTAGATTAGAAATTATACATTTTTAGATTAGAAATTAGATCTTTTAAATGTAAGTTACTAATGTGCATGTAATGAGTATTCAGCAAAACACCAGAGGTTTTCAGTGAAATACATTTAAACTATGATGAATGAAAATCTAGAATTCTAGTTCATTTTAAAGGTAGGTTTTTTTTTTGTGTATATATATATATATATATATATATATATATATATATATATATATATATATATATATATATATACATACAATATATATATATATATATATATATATATATGTGTGTGTGTGTGTGTGTGTGTGTGTGCGTGCGCGAGCGTTTGTTTGTTTCAGAAATTGATTAAACAACCTAAGAAGTATAACTGTAGCAAAAGAAGTGACAATTACTCTCGTTTTGACATCTCCTTATTCTATACAAATTAGTTCATTTTATTTCATTGATGCAGATAATAATTTAGCGTAACTAAGAGAGTACGGCGACCGTCTGTCAGTAGTGGGGTTTGTCTCCGCCCTGAAGCAGGTATTCTAACAACTGAAATAATGCGAAACAGTGTTATGTTCACGCATTTCCTCACACATCTCCCTCTTATTTCTACCGCTAACGTCACACAATACAGCCAATTTTATTTTTCTTCCCTTTTAATTAATTTTAACGTAAGTTCTATAATTAATTCACTATGAACGGTATAAGAAATTTTATATTTAATGTAAGAAATTTTCGTTAAACCTCGATAGAATTGCGAGCTGATTGAAACTCTGTTAAACTTGATGTTATAAATATTCGAATCCAATTGCTCTTGCGGTAGAACAAGTAGTTTTTTAAATTATACAGCAGTTTATTCGTAATGAATTAATATCAATTTATAATTATTAAGAATCTTTTAATAAACAAATAATCCTTTCTGAAAGGGATCGCTAAGACATATTCGACCGCCAATGCTGTTTTTGTATTTTTTTCACTATTCGGAAGTCAATCAGAAATACGATTGTAATCCAGAATATGAAACAATTTCATTAAAATATTGCAGTAAATGAGTTTAGGTTTGGTTTAGAGCGCTACAGTCAACTTTTTGCTACACGAGGGCTAATTAGACCGGGAACTACAGTTTAAAGCCGATTCCGAACGGCTACACACATCCATGCCAACAGTGGGACTCGAACCCACAGGATCTGAACCGAATGCCAGCGCCCTAGTCATTCGGCCATCACCTGGCCGCAGTAAATGAGCAAAAATGCACAAAATTTAAGATAAATATCAATCAGTTATTAAAGGCTGATGCAATGACTAACTTTAAAACCACGAGAATATATCAGGGCATTTGGATTTTAGTGTGTAGAATACTGACATAGGATAGTTGATTACTGATTTTAAGGATACCATAATGCTGTATAGTTTTGATATAAGATTTTAACGCCCTTGTAACTATGTTGTTGTTTCCAATCCCGTTGGTGTCGGAAAGCCTACAACAAGTCCAAACAACCTTGGTCCATGGCGAAGGGAAGTAAGCAGCTTCACTTAAGACGAGGTACCACGAAGGCTGAAGTCTGACATACCTCGAAGAACATCGGTCACATAATTTTGAACCGAGTCAAGTGACGAGACTGGAACACTTGACCACGCACCATAGGTATTTTGGGAACTTGGAGGACAATGCAGCTACGACAGATTTTTCCGTGCACCAGCCACCATTAGTGTATACGTCGGTGGTTTTGTAAGCGACGGGCATCGAACCAAAGACGTTCAGATTACTGGCTCCCTGTCTTTGCCAACCGGGCCACCACGCCCTCACTTCTAACTGTTAAAATTAGCATACAAGCAATACACTTTTGGTGCGTGGAGCTAATGAATCATTATTTACAGAGGCATACAAATGAACAATACACGATGCAAATTAAACGCCATTTAGGACAAATTAATGATATAGAAAAGTGTCCACATTAAAACAGAAAATTTTCTATCATCTAGTAGTAATAGAATCCTTTTTCATGTACGGTTTTTCTTTTGTTTCATAATTCTTTGTATTGAAAATTTCTTTCTTCCTATTATCTAAATCTACATATATAGTTAATTTAGCACAAAATTCTATTCTTGTCGAATACAATAAGATACTTCGTTATTTGTCTAAATTTATGACAAAATTTGCAGATAATAATTGTTAATTAGTTATAAAACAAGGAGAATGTGACCTACTTAATTAATAAATTGGATTTTATTTTCGCGTCCGAAATATTTTATTGACGTTTTTCTAATTTAATTTATTTTTCGAATACTAATTTGTAGAAATAACGCAGAGTTTTTATACATGCATCTTGGAGTTCTTTAATTAGGACTGTTTGTTTTAATATTTTCTAACAAGAATTCTGTTCGAAGTGGTAACAATAAGGTACGTGTTTATGAAAGGAAATTAATCAGGAAGTTTTGATGATAGAACGGAAATGAGTGTTTCTTATCATTTTCTCTATCGTCGTATTCTTGCACGTGAGGCAATTAATAAACATCGTATAATTAATTATATACGAGGAAGTAAATATAAAAAATGCATTTTCGGTTTTAATCACATCATTTTATTTGATAAATATGTAAAATCGGGAATCTACTTTTCACTTGAAATAGTTTTAATGATAAATTAATTCAGAAATCTTTTTTCTTACTCAAGGTTTCACGTAAAATAATATTAAAAAACAAACAAACCATTGAAAACTTTTAACACACTTCAATTGCAACTTTCAGTTAACTTGATGTCCCTAAACATGAATTTCTTTCTGGAAAAGAATTGTATTTTGGAAATTCTGTCTGGAAACTGAAACAATTTGCTTGGCTTTTTTATTTGTCTCGCAAAGTGAACTTGACATCTGCCATTCGTCTGTGCATGAAAAGAAAATAGAAATTTTGACTTAATCAGTGGGCTGTATTTATTGAAAATAATTTAAATGTGTGACGTATACCGTAATTGATAACTAGATTTAGATTTTGTGATGGTCTTTTCATTTGTTTTCTTATACGATTATGAAATAAAATAATGTGAAAAGTGGTGATAAGTCAATTGTAATGATTCTGAAATTCGTGCCTAATCTGACTGGTCTGCAATACACCAATGCTTTTTTTTTATTGTAAGTTCCAATCAATTCTTAAATTTGGATTTAAACAAAAAGAAAATTGACTGCATTCATTAAAGATTGTTAATAGAGTTTGTTGTTGTTGTTGTTGTTGTTGTTTCTAATACCCCCTGGCGTCAATTTGTTCCAGACCAGGTCCATATAGGCTAGCGGATTGAGGGGTGCGGCTCCGGCTTATAATGGCACCACAAAGGTCGGAGTCCGATTGAGTCAGGTGCCCCCGCAATTTCGACCGAGCCCCCCTCCCACCACGGGTGGCATCTGGGGTGATCGTACCCTCTACCATCCTCTCTGACCTCATAGAGAGACATTCCGGTCTACGGAATGAGAGTGCCCATGTCCAAATTAGTCACGGAGATATTTAATGGCGCTTGTTGGGATTCGATCTGCGTCCCCTCATCACCGAAAGCCGACGCGCTAACACTAGGCTATCTCGAGCAGATAATAATCCGATATTAATCAGTTCAACCTTATTTATTGGGGAAGGAACTGTATTGGATCAGTTTGAAATGACCTTCTTCTGGACAGATAGCAGATTTTGAGTCTTCAAAATTCAAAGTTAGTATTCTGCAAAGTTAGTATATAACAAAATTGCCTTGATGATTTGAAGAACTTTTATTTTCAAGTGTTATTTCTCATGTAGTATTCCTTTTTTTTAAGGGTTTGCAAACACAAGATATTGGCCTTTCAGTTTTCCATTTCCAGTTTACTCATTGAGAGTTTTTTTAGAACAACGTACAAAATGAATTCTCTAAAATGATCTCTCTCTCTTTAATTGAAGCAGACTAGAATAATTTTTGCAATCTTGTTACAGCAGTCATTTTTTCCTTTAATGGAAAAGGTAGCAATCACACCTAATATTGATAAATTGTAGTTATTAAACTGTAATAAAATACGTTTTTGTAGGGTGATTTCATTTCCCACAGATTGGTTTAATAACTAATTACCAAAGAAACTGATGACATTGAGTGTTTTTACAGTCCCCAACTCCTGTATTCTCTCAAATATTATGAAGTGTTTTTATGCGTCATAATTGCTTCTTTATTCCCCTCCCTAACCAAATAAAAAATAAATTTACCTTATTCGGTGCTGTACTGATCGCGTTGCGCCAGTAGAGCGAAATATTGAAATTCAAACTTGATTGGTTTTTTAATAAAATTTGAATAACATTTTGTTTATATAAATCTGTAAATTTTGTTCCTTTTCAGTGATTGTTAAGTACTATTTCTAATGTTTCCTGATCATAATTGATATTTTAATTGAATTTCAGTCCGAGATCAAAAATTTATTTATGTTTCTAGCTGAATACCCGTGTTTCGCTACGGAGTGCATTCAAATTAAATACAAAGGTCAATGTATGTAATTAAGGCAAAAAAAATATATATATAAAAATCGTAACGGATATTTTTATAGAAAAAATAATGCAGAAGAAAATATCCAAATTAAATACAATGGTCAATGTATGCAATTAATTTGTATGTTCAGTATCCATAAAGCATACTCTTTCAAATTAAATTCTTAAAAAACTCCCATCTCAATTAGTCTAGCGGTTAAATTTTATCTTTTACCGTACATTTTAATTTTTTTTGTCAATTTATTTTGTTGTTATGCATGTGACGTAAAATTAATTTAAAGTTTCAAAATATAACAAAAGAAACCACGTGATTAGCATTTAATAAATTAAAGTCAAAAAATTAATCTTTAGAAATTCACCAAAAATCAGAAAATGGAGGTAAAGATTCGAAAAAGATTTCATTTTAAAGGAATTTTTATGATCGTTCTCGTGATATAAATTTTTATAACCATCAGATTATTAATTTAAATGCAAAATGTAAAAAATTTTACAAAAACATCTTAAAAATTTAATTAAAAAAAATCTAAGAATTTTTCAAAAATCTTTCTTAGTGCACCCCTACACTATAAGAAGAATCGTCATGCAAAATATCAGCCCTTTAGGTCCAGCGGTTCGGTCTGTGCGTTATCTGTCAGTCAGTCAGTCACTGAACTGCTTTATATATATAGATTAGGCTGATTTTAGACTTCTGATATTTGTTAGTGTGCGGGTAACTTCCATAATGGTATAGTTTGAATTCCGAGGAAGAGAAATCCAATTTTGCATTTTTTAAATGTCATCCCTCCAATCCATATGAATGATTTTTCTGTCATATAACAGGCTTGCGAAATCTTACAGTAATTAGTAATTGAGATTTCATTAAGTAAATTTATCAAGAGCAAAATATCTTATGATATACATGGAATTTTTTTGTTTACAGTTGTGTTTATATCTTTGAAAAGTTATACTGAATCTTATAGCAATAACTGTATGAAATTTCACCAAATTAAATTTTCAGGTGAAGAAAATCCGATTGACACATGATATATTAGATCAATTTTTATAAGTGCTTTAACCTTTTCCTTACGGGGTGGGATAGCATGTATTCCAAGAATACGGGCCCAAGAATATATATATATATATATATATATATACACTTCTGGCAACTGTAAATACAACACCCTGAAGGAAACATGCAAATAACATGAAATTTACAACATGTATTAGCGGAGGTGAGATATGCAAATGATTAGAATTTCAGCGCAGACGCACATCACGCGCGCCTGTGGCGCCACTTCAAAGCGCTATTTAAAGCTTGGAGATTTCGACGATTTCAAGTTCGGCAATTGTGTTTTTCTTGTGGTTTTTTTCAAAAAAACGATCAATTATGCCTCGTCGAAAACAGCGATCATCTTTTGATCAAGTATCCGAGTTCGACAGAGGAAGGATAGTGGCCTACCGAGATTGTGGATTATCTTTCAGGGAAATCGGTAGTCGTGTTGGACGAAACCAAACAACTGTAATGCGGATATGTGATCGTTGGATGCAGGAGGGTACGACGGACCGACGTGTTCGATCGCATCCACCTCAGCGCACCACTTCACGTGATGACAGGCAAATTGTGCGCATGGCAGTGACGGATCGCTCAGTCACATCACGAACCATAGCACAGCACATGCAGTCTGTAACGCATCATCCAGTGTCTGCGCGTACCATTAGACGCCGTTTACAGCAGAGTGGTCTGTCCGCAAGACGTCCATTGCTTTGTCTACCCTTGATGCAGAACAACAGACGTCTCCGCCGCCAATGGTGCGATGACAGAAGGATGTGGACGGCAGAATGGAATGAAATTGTCTTTACTGACGAGTCACGCTTCTGTCTGCAACACCACGATGGTCGCATTCGAGTCTGGAGACACCGTGAAGAGAGGATGCTGAACAGCTGCGTTATACACCGCTACACTGGTCCTGCACCGGGTATTATGGTATGGGGCGGTATTGAATATCATTCTCGCACACCTCTAGTACGCATTCCTGGTACTTTAAACAGCCAGCGCTACATCTCCGAGGTGTTGGAGCCAGTTGTCCTTCCTTACCTTCAGGGCTTGCCCACAGCCATATTTCAACAGGATAATGCGCGACCACACGTGGCACGCATTGTCCAACGGTTCTTCGTCAATCGCCAGATTGAATTGCTTCCCTGGCCGCCTCGCTCTCCGGATCTTTCGCCGATAGAAAACATGTGGGCCATGGTTGCTCTACGATTGACCCAGATTCCATCCCCAGCTGCCACAGCAGATCAACTTTGGTAACGTGTGGAAGCTGCTTGGTCTGCTGTACCCCAAGAACTCATCCAAAGTCTCTTTGAATCAATGCCGAGGCGTGTGGAAGCGGTGATCTCCAACAATGGCGGCTACTCTGGCTACTGATTTTGGCAGGAACCACACTTCACAGAAGTCTATAAATTTAATCATTTGATACTTGGTCAACATATTATCTATAAAATAAATTTTATTGTGATATCTCTTGTCTTTCTTGGTGTTGCAATTTGGGTGGCCAGCAGTGTATATATATATATATATATATATATATATATATATATATATATATATATATATATATATATATATATATATATATATATATATATATATATACATATATATATATATATATATACATATATATATATATATATATATATATCGAATATATATATATATATATACACTCACTTCCAAAAGTTAAGCACGGAGAGGAAAATGTTAATTTCCGGAAGCCAATCTGAATTAAAGAAGCTGAAATTTGCTGCAAAGGTAGAAGGAAGTATGCAAATATGTTAGGTAACAGCCAATCACGGTTTCGCGTCGAGAAATATGCAAAACAGGCAGTCGTATAAGAAGCCGGCATTGTGAAAGGTTACAGGAGTTGCATGTAAGTGCTGATGAAAGGTGTTTAGAACATTCGTACGACTTGTTTTCAAGCTAGACGTGTTTCTATGGCTTCCAGAAGACGAATAGAAGATTCTGAGCGTTGTCGGGCTTTCGGACGCATTGAAGCAGGACAGTCTGTCACAGATGTTGCTCTTTTCTTCGGCGTTCATCATTCCGTCATTTCACGATTATGGAAACAATTCCAAACCAGCCGAACAGTTGTCCGAAGACCTGTAGCCAGTCGTCCAAGGGTTACGACCGCCTCGGAAGATGGATATATTGCTGTTGTAGCCAAGCGGAATCGAAGATCGACCTCCACACGTGTGGCATCTATGGTTGCAGCGACCGTTGGTAAGACGATATCTGCCACTTCTGTTCGTCGAAGGCTACAAATGAATGTTCTGTACGCCCGGGTACCACGATTTTGTGTTCCTTTATCCGTCCAATCCAGAGGGGCACGATTAAAGTGGTGCCGCCAGCATGTGAATTGGACTGTGTCTGAGTGGGGCAACGTTATGTTCACAGATGAGTCCAGATTTGCCCTACAACCCGATGATAAGCGTGTAAGGGTCTGCCGGGAACAAATTACACGCATTCAGCCCGAGAACATCACCGAACATCACGCATTCCGCGGTGGAAGCATCATGGCCTGGGAGGGATTTCATTGGGATATCGCATCGACCTGCACATCTACAGGCAAGGTTCTGTGACGGCTGTACGGTATCGAGATGAAGTCCTAGACCCCACTGTGAAACTGTACGCTGCAGCAGTTGGTCCTTCTTTCGTTTTAATGGACGATAATGCCCGTCCCCATAGAGCTGCCATCGTTGACGACTTTCTGGAGAGTGAGGGGATTGCGCGTATGGAGTGGCCGGCTTACTCGCCGGACCTTAATCCAACTGAAAATCTTTGGGATGCCCTCGGTCGTGCTGTATGTAGACGTTTCCCACCTCTGGCCACTCTCAGAGTTTTAGAAATTGCCATACAGGAGGAATGGCGATTACTGGACTATGCGGTGGTTGATCACCTCGTAAAAACCATGATCATACGCTGTATACTTTGTATGAAGGTGAGGGGTGCTCACATACCCTATTAATGTCGGGTTTTTGTTGTTTGTTTTGAACTTAAACATCATTTTGTTAATGACGCAAATATGACGTCATCTTATAATTTATGAAAATTCAATATTTTTTTTTATCTCTGCATGTAATTCTTTGTTTTGTTTCATGAATAAACATAGATATATTTACTTGCAGTATTTCATGTCAATCAAAGCAGTACTTGTCAATTTTTTCGCATTTTACCTCTCCGTGCTTAACTTTTGGAAGTGAGTGTATATATATATATATATATATATATATATATAACCCCCTTAATTGCCGTTCTTAGGAAGGGAGTATAAAATTTTCAGTTCTAAAGAGAGAATTGGATAAATGGGCCCCGTAAACTATAGATTAATTTTATCCGAAACGAGACAAAAATGAATTAAATAAGAACGGTTGTACTGATGCCGAGGAGAAAAATACTATTTTAGCAATTTCAGCAATTGTAAATATAGAGAATGCCTACAATCACAAAATAATTTATCAATTGATAACGGAATGACTCTTCTTTAGACTGTTCCCAATTCTTGCTACATATAGAATCAATTGATAGTAAAAGCAGAACGAAATCCCTAATTTGAAACTTTTCACGAGCACCGAAATTTTCCAGCAGTGTCACTGAGATTAAGAAATATTTCTTCAATACCTTTTTTCTTTGGGACTGTTAAAAGTTTCCTAATAACTCGAAAGATTTTAAAAAGTTCCATTGTTCTGCTTAGTTTGAAAATCTTTAGGCTAATTTCTTTTTCAATTTTTAAAATATTTTACTTGCCTAAGGAAACTTTGTATTCAGTAGACAATATTTTTTATCTGAATTACTGAACCATTATTGGCCCCCCGAACCTCACTATGTTAAGAAAATTTGAAAGACGAGTATGTAATATTGTTTTGTGTTTCTTTGCATTAAAAACCATAGCATTAAAAAAATTTCCAATTCACATTCAGAGCTTTTTTTTATGATTTAAATAAACAGGTTCTTCTGTTTCTTCTCAGACAGTGTTTGCTCTCTGCCAGATGCTGAAGTGCATTTTGCTACCGTATTTATAGCCATAAAGCATTCATATATTCTGGAAGTTTGCTTAAGAGAGGGGAAAAACGCTCAACCCAATAGTTTTTTTTTAAAAATTATTTATCTACATTTGGAGTTCTCTCGCACGTGCGCAAGCACTGATTTAAAATTTATCTGGATGGAGAAGAACCTTCATCGATGGACGCCTTAATTTGTTGAATACATTTTCAGATTTTGTCGGAGAGGAAAGCTTATGAAATAACAGTTTTATCTGAAAGTGCGTTTAGGATAATATTTGATCCCCGACTTTATCTGAGAATTAACGTTTCCTGGTTCCAGTGGTTAAGTTGGCTGAATCTAAGAGAAATTGATTAATGGCTTTTCGTAAAGTAAATGACATTTTTTCCCGGGAAAAGTTACTTAATACGAGTAGAATAATCTTGATCCTTTGCCGTACATAGTTAGATAAAAAAAATTATAGTATATCCTTTTAACAGATCATACGCTGTAAAGAACGATAAAAGGAACTTTTGTTAGTCCTTCTAAAAATTTGAATAATAAGTTTTTGTTTAAATGATGCTCCCCCACTTCTTTTAAGCAGCAATTTTTATATCATTACCGGACACAAAAAGGGTTTCAGGAGTGAAACTGACATCATAATGGGGCAGTTTGTAGGAAACATTGTTTCCTTTAAATCGACTGCACTTTAGTTCTTTGAATAGTATCCAAGGAAAATTAATGATTAACGAAATCAACTGCATTCGTTGACAAAATGCATTAGGTTAGACAATAAAGAAGTGTTGTACTAGAGCTATCAGCATACATTATTCATATACTAAGGTAGCAATGCAACCGTGAGTTAGCCTTATTTAAATAAATCCCCTACGAAACACAGCGGGAAAAACTTAGGATTACGGCTGTAAGTGATCACGCGATATATGCATTTCTTTTGCACTTACATGTAATAAGAGGAAACGACTGACCCAAAAAGCATCAGGTTGGACCAGAATGAATGAATTGAAAACAAAACGTAAGTAATGTATTAAGTAAGGTAACCGAATTTTTTCGTTATCTAAATGCATTATGCTTATTTTCAAATGCATACAAGAGTTTTAGGTAACCCGACGATTAACTGGCTATCTAACTATCTGTTTTAATGCTATCTAAATAATTTAAAGTTATTTTTTACTTTTGATTGTCGCTCCCATGATGATTTTGTGGGCGAGAGGTAGCCTAGCGGTAGCGTGTTGGCTTTCGGTGCTGAGGGTGGTCGGATGGAATCCCGACAAGCGCCGGGACCTTCATGTCTAGGCAGGATATGGGCACGTTAAATCCGTAGACCGGAAAGTCGTTCTTTGAGGTTAGTGCGTGGGGAAGGTACGATCCCCCTCCCCAGATGTCACCTCTGGTGGTGCTCGGTCAAAATCGCGGGGCACGTGGCTAAGTCTGACTCCGATCTTTGTGGTGCCGTTATAAACCGGAGCCGCACACCTCAGCCCGTAAGCCTATATGGATTCCAAGGAGCATAAGCAACAACAACACGATGACGGTGTTTGTCAGATTTTTGTTATCTTTCTATCATCGTAGATAAACTAGGGCTGACAGAGTATTCTATATTTTTACACATGAACTGTTGTAATGATAGGAAAAGAATCTATCGGTCGGAAAATTTTTATTTGCCAAGTAGCAGAGAGAAGAAATCAAACATTTGTCTTCTGCGGGCGCGCAGATGCATCTTATAATTGTATCAAACTATTGAAAGTGAAACAGAAAGCAGACGCTTACCGACTTCGTGCTTTTTAGTGGATGTGCTGCAGACCTAGTTTTTGTATCGAATTGCCCAACGACAACAAAAATGCGAACTTCTACCAACCTCGTCCTTTTTACTCGATATGCTACAGACGTATGTAAAGTTTGTATCCAATTATCTAACAGGAAAGAGTGCAAACTCTTATCGAATTCACACAGTTTAGTGGCTATGCTGCAGACGCATGTTAAATTTGTATCCAACTATCTAACGAGAAAGGAAATGCGAAATCTTATCGACTTCGTACATTTTAGTGGGTAAGCTGCAAACGCATCTAATGTTTGTCAAACATTATGTAAAATGTAAATGAAACTATCTACCTCGAAAGAAAATGCATAATTTGATCTACTTCGGACGTTTTTGTAGATATGTTTGTAGATGCACCTTATGCTTTTATTGATCTATTATCCAAGCATCAGACAGAAGAAAGGAAACTTAAATTGACATTTTTACTATCTAAAACACAAAGATATAAATTTGTTTGTAACACTTGAGCATATCTACAGCTAAGCTGTGTTTCCGTTAAGGTTAAAAATAGTCTGTTGTTTAAAGTGAAGAAAACCCTCGCTTTAATGCTTTCTACACATTACTTGAGGCCATCAAATACTGAACTAGGAAGGAGCTACATTTATATTCTAGGAAATTTATTTATATATAATGGAAATGCACCTTTGGAGCAAATATGAAATTGAAATTCAACATAAAATTTGGACTTGTTTAATATTCGATATTCCCTCACGCGTGCAAAGTGCAGGTGCTTAAAGAGAAAAAAAACGGTTATTTGTACAATATTTGAAAGAATATAAGCACTTAAGGAAGAAAAGGTCAAAAGAATATGTTTAATGAAATTTTTCTTTATAATGGCTACAGTTCTTCCTGTCGGCGACGAATTTTTCCGGAAAGACATTTGTGAATTGAATCAGGTGGTTTAAAGTATCTTTCTCAGATATGATATCTTCTTTTGTTTAGAAAGTTATTTGGCGGTTGAATAGTTCTGTTCTTTATTTTTGTTTAAACTCTTTTCCATTTGGAAAGTTTGCTTCAAATAAAATCGTCAAAAGGTAAATATTATACGATATTTAGCTTTGTAACAAGACAATATAAGTATCACTGGGCTTTGGAAAAAATTATATGTCATAAACATCCACACTATAGATTTCAGTGCTAGATATTTTAACGAAATAGTTCAGTAGTTTACTTTCTTTAAGTAAAGAAAGCGAACAAGTTAAGCTTGATAAATACGTCGCTTTGCAGTGAACCTTTTTCTTTGTTATGATATACAATATTGTCTGTAGACTAATTACTATTTTTTATATCAATTTATTCACTATCTGAAAGAAACTGAACTAGAAAAATCTTTTAGCAGACTTACCTAACATCTTTTGGGAAAAACATGGCTAAGTAATGTTTATAGCATTTTCTCGACTTGTAAGTATGCATTTATTCTTCTAAAAATATTCCCTCGATTATACAAATAAAGTAGTTAAGGTGATGAATCATTTGACCTAACAGATATCCAATCCTCATTTTAAGCTGTGGAAAATTTTCCTCATAATTTTCTTCTCCTCTCAAATTAGCTAATTTTTGAATTGTGTTTCCTGTATTTGAAAATAGATCTCTAAATTCAACATATCTTTCTATTTAAATATTTTTTTCGATAGCAGTTTCAATTTCGAAGCTAAGGACATGCATAATTTAATATCCTGTAAAAGTTAGTGACTGAAAAAGTTTAAATTTAAAAAAAAATCCACCTTTTGTATAAACGAAGACCTTTACATGTTGGAAACTGAAATGATAAATATGCATTTAGTAATCTGTGATTTAAAAAATGCCGAAAGGAAAACAGATAGGAAAGGATAGGTCCTCAGATTAACAAGGGGACTGAAAATCTGGGATGCCAAGTGATTTATTGCCCTAAAGCACTAGGCATTGCTTGTCAGAAAGAGCAGATCTCTCGGGAATGCTATCTTCCATGGCAGAGTCTAGTCTAACAACTTCTTTTGAATACATCATCGTTTGATGCATCTATTGACTTATTAATGTAGTAAACGCAGTTGAATTATATCTACTTTCATAAGTACGAGAAACACATAAAACTTTTTTTTTCTGGGCAGAGTATTTTTTCATGCATAATCAAATGTTCTCCGTTGATTTTACAGCCTTAAAAGAAGGAGGAAACTGAATTTAGGGAAACTGGTACATCAAGAAAAGTGTTGTGAGGTTGTGAAAAACAGGCAGATCATACAACTGCCAAAACTGACTGAAATAAACTGAAAAAAATACCAAACATAAAATTTGTAATATAGTTTAAAATGTAGAACAATTCAAAAGCACTGACATCATAGGAAGAGCCATATGTGTCAAAGATAACGTGCATCTACAAAGGAGGTCTTGTATAAAAAGCATGTATGCAATTTATATAGTTTTTACTATGTATAACTCTCATCACTGTTCTCTAACGTTCCCTTACCGTCCCCTGAGTTCTGACCGAGCGATGATATTGGTGATATTAGCCCCAAGAGGGCTAAAGACCAGGACCTATAGTTAAAAGCCAATTTCGAAAGACTTGAACACCCTCGAAAGACTGAAACACCCTTCCCAGCAGCAGGACTTTACCCCACAGACTTTAACACCAGCGAGCTCCCTAGCCATTTAACCTTCGTTCGGCTTGAATGAACTTCGTTACTAAAGAAGCATGGTGTAATTCTTTATACATACTTCCAATACCCGGAATAGTGTGCCCATGTTTCCTCGAAGAGCTTATACAAATAGCTGAACTTGGATTTAAACAAGCTGTCGGACAATCAGAATTGCATGTAACTTTTTTATTCTCTTGAAAGTTGTTGTTATTGCCTCTCTAACAGAACAAAAAATATTTTCAATATTGCATTATTTTCAAAGTGTTTAACGTCATCTCTTACACTCAAGCTTATCTACAAAAAAAAATGTTTATTTAAGATTCTTGATTCATTCCCGAAAAAAGTATGCACGTGCCTATGTCGCCACAAAATTAATTTGAACACAATAAAATATTCAAGTATTCATCACTTGAGCACTGGTACTTTATGAAATATTTAGTCACCCCGTGAACGTGCTCTCAAGAAAAAGAGAAAAGACGCGAATTCCCCCCTAAAAGTTTCGATCTGTTTATCCTCGAAAGTTTCCTGTCGCGCGTGCAGAAGCATAGATATTGAACTTCAAGTTGAGGAACCGTATTTATCAAGCAGCATGTCAATACAGCGAATACCTATGGATTTGGAAAGAGTGAAATTTATGAGTTAAGTGTTTTCGGATAATATTGTTAAACAATTCATTTTTTTTCAACAGCTGAAGTTCTCGAGAAAAATAAATTATGGCCATGCATAGTGTTAAGAAATCTATAAAAAGATTGATATTTATTGATACAATGTTCCCTTGATACGATAAACTGTACAACTTTTGAATTTTTAAGCCAGAAAAATCGCAACTAGTGTTACATTAATTCCTAAAATGATCCACGGTTTTGCAATCTGCTATCGGTTATGTACGAGTTAATGTAATTTTTAAAACTGTAAACTTTTAGCCCAAATTAAACCAGTTAGATACTGTATAATAAGCTATTTGTTTCTTTATAACAAGGGAAATTGTCAAGTTTGTTAAATGTTTTAAAGTCTCAACGGACTATTCTTGACACGAACGTATACGTGACAGACTACCAACTAATTATTTTTTAAAAAACTGGTTAGTGTAGTTATATTTACTCTCTCATTACAGAAACGGCTCATGTACACTAGCTTTAATTATGTGGAGTTGACCGTTCAATTCTAATCGTGTATGTGGAAACGTGAAATTCAAACACTGATGAAATTAACTCACAGGAGAATATAATGCATATATTTACATTAAGGATTCTTTTGTTCGGCTAACATGCTTTGTTTGTTTATTTCATGTGTTATTAGGATATTGATACTTAACCTTTTTAAAAAATTATGCTAAGTGTAGTTTTGTTAAGCTAACAAGCTTTGTTTCTTTCATGTGCTTTTAGGTTATTGATACATAATAATTTCAAAAATGTATGTTAAGTATAGTTTTGTTAAGTTAACAAGCTTTGTTTCTTTCATTAGTATATTGATACTTAATCATTCTATAGATTTCAGCATTCATCATATTTTGTTCTCTATTCCAAAGGAAAAATGGTATAAATGTTTTGTGTTCCTACTGTGGAGTAAAAGACACATACTTGACCTTCAGAATAGAAGCATTTGACACTAGTAGCAGAAATTCGTTCTTAGGTGATAAAAAAAAAGTGACGAAAACAAAAACATTAAAAGCATGATGGATTTCATTAGGATGAGTGCAAAATGACAAATAGATATATCACGGGAATGGACGGCTGTCTGTATTTTAAATCACTAATATCTTCGGCCGGATCTTAAGAAAAAGTTGATCCATATCGGCCAAAGAGCTTAAGATTCTTTGCAGAACAGTCAGGCAGACATAATTTTAACTACACACACACATACATGTATTTATATAAACATATAATACATATAGATACACACACGTATGCATGCATAAATATATTTATATGTGTGTGAGTGTTTTATAAACCTTTTTATGTAAAATTATATCACTTACGTCCACAAATATTACATGTTAAATGATCAAAATTAAGATGGTCATTTAGGGATCCCGAGAAAGGAAATTTTATTTAATTTTTAAGACTGAGAAATTTATCGATAAAAAAAGATTCAATTCGCGAACTCTACCTTTTGCATTTTTACCTGACATAAATAAATTTGCATAAAAAAATCGCTTTTTTATCATAACATATAAATCTATTATCACGAAAGGAGTTTACGTCATTAAAAGTAATAATTACAAGATAAAAAGAACTTTTTATATACCATGTTTTTAAATTTTCTATTGAATCATATAAACTTGACAATTCTGTGTAATAATAAATACTTTTTAAAATTTTTTTGATGAATTACCCCATCAACTTGAAAGAAAATGGAAATAATTGGAAGTTAACTCGCGTTTAACTTTTCGTTCCCGTCCTGGCCGATAGATGGCTGCAGCAGTCTACAAAACAAAATTAACTGAAATTGAATTCAATCCTACTTAAAAATGGCTAAAAGTATTAAAATAATGCATTGTTCTGAGCTATTCTAAAAGTTTCAAATGTCTAGCTAGTGGGGAAGTTAGATAAAAATCGATTGCAAGATTTGTACGGCACAAACACACACAAGAACAAATTAACAAGAAATCGAGTTAATAAAAACATGGTAAAAATAATACTGATTTAGATGTCTAATTATTGACGAGCAAGACAGTCGGGTTATTCAGCAGCTGAAATAAATTCTCGAGAGACACACGGTTCATAAATTTAACACATTTTTATTACGTCATTCTGTGTGAGAGAGACTCGAGTCCGTCTCTCCACGAGAGGTTCCAAGTCCTATCTGAAGTGTTTCAATGAAGAAAGGCAATTATACTTCACATAAGATCCCAACACTTTAAAAATGAACCTTTCCTTGTGGTCAGGATTGCGATTACTTATCAAATTTCGTATTCTTTAAAGGGGTCCAGGACACAAAATTCTTCAAATTTTCAAAAAACAGTTTCATTGCATTAAAAATTTTTGTGTTCTTTTCCACTTAAAATAACGATTAAATCATGCTTCTATCTTAATTAGAACAGGAGATATTAACTTCTTTTTTGCAACTTTCAAATAGCAGCCAATAGTTGTTTAAACCTGTAAGTGCGTTTTTCAGCATGAAAGGTTTTTATACCATTTCTCGTCTTTAAATTGTTATAAGTCAAGAACCATTAAAGATAAATGGTTCAAACTTGGGACATGTCTTTTTTAATTATTTTACTTCAATTATGATTCAGCAAATTTGAATAATATTTACTTTTGAAACTATGATTTTTTTAAAAATAAGTTACATAATTAAATACATAAAGAATTTTTACTCTAAATATTTTTATCTTTTTAAAAATTAATATTTTTAAAAATGCTGAATCAAAATTAAAACTTATATGTTTTTATTTAATTAAATGAAAACGTTTTTGAAATTCGGCAAGTAATATTTCGAATTATAACGATTTTTAATTACCCCCTATTTTTAAAATTTAAAATTTTAAAATCTTTTAAAAACTTTTTGAGAAGTTTTATGATGTGATTTTGTTTACAAATTATATGATTGACCATCCCCCAAAATTCAAAATTTTAACTCAAAAAAAAGAAAAAATTAAATGTGTCCCGTACCCTCTTAAGACCGTATAAGGCATTTCTGTGTAGTCTAAAACTGCTAAGCTATCCACTTTCTGATGGTAAACATAGTTAGTTTAACAGGGATTAATGAAATTATAAATGAATCGGCCAGTTTAAGTTAGGAACTGAGGAATACTTTTTTGGTATAACATATATAAAACTTTCTTTTATAAAAGATGAAATACACGTGGAATGGAATTAAAAGTTGGGTGTTCCCGTCATCCAAAATTATTCACATGGTAATATAACGGCCTAAAGGTTGAGAAATGTGGATTTAATCCACTGGATTCTAATTAATGGGATTTAGGCACTATTTTATTCAGTCATTCTACGTGTATGTTTTGAAAACCCCATTTATCTGTTAATGTGTTTCAGTAGTGCTCCTTATTGTAATAAAGTAATCCCACAGAAAGCTCTGTTACAGATATTTTCATATAAATAGCAATGCAGTGAAGGAAACACCCAAGGGAAGTAAATGCATAGGATTTTTCTCCGTGAATATGTGTCGGTATATATTTCTATTAATTCCATTTATGGGAAATTTTGGCATCTAAAAACTGGTCTTAATACTGCTACCTGCTGTCTTTATAGGAGCATCCGACTGTTTGAAAGAGTGGTATTGCAATGTTCGTCAAATAGATTTTAAAAAATCAGGAATAAGAATCTTGGCAGAGTGAAAAAACAAACAAATAAACTAATTTTTTTAACTTCATATGTAACTGGAATTTAAAAAACAATAGAATTACGAAAACAACAGATTAATTAAAGTGAAATCCACACATTTCCGCGATAGCCAGGCTCCCTAGTTTGATCCCCGGTCGTATTTCCAAGGTTGTCATGCACATCACATCATGTCACTGTGCGAATATCTTAACTCCTCTTTCTCGATCTGTTAATGTCTTTCAGGTGTGTACCTTAATTTTCGCAATGCTTCATAGACTTCCGATATTTCCTCCCTTTATAGATTTTACTCCTTTTCCCTGTTACCACAAGTACGAACAAAATATTCAGCTGTCTGAATAAATGCCTAAACACTGAAGATTCTTATCAAGAACTCATCCTGATTCGTCCCAAAAAGGGCGGCTGCAAACAAATGATTCCTTCCATTCTTCCATAAACATTATCAGAGCACAGCCGAATGCGGGAGTATCCAGCAGACATGCCTTCCATTCCATGAAATATTCAGCTATTTCGAGAATGTGCTCCAGAGAAAAAGAAATATAAGAATTCCGCACTAAAGTTTCGATTTGTTTATCTTCGAAGTTCAGCCGCGCGTGCTTAAGCATGGATATAAAATACCAGGGTAAGGAAATGTGTTTCCCGAGTAATATATCAATTTGATGAATCTATGCACTTGAAGAGGAAGAAGTCAAAGAATTTATGCTCAGCGACCTCGTTTAATAATTCCATGCATTTGTTCTTTCAACAACTGGAAGTTATGTGTAGGACTGATAATTTTTGCAGTTAATAGACAGTTGAATTTTTAATTTAATCATAGAAGAATATTTACAAAAGATAACGCTGAATTTTATCCATTGTATAATTAGCTGCTGAAGGTAATTCGTACGCCTAGTTGTGAATACAGTTGAAATTAATCCAACTAACGTGAAATTTTGACAAAACAACTAACATTTTGAACATATTACACTGTGATAAATATGATTAATTCGAAAATTCCCTCGTAGTACATTCAGAAACCTATATAATTATAGTTTAAGCTCTGTCAGACAATATTTAACTTTCGTGTTGGAAAAATTGACTGTAGTTATCCAAACTCACCAACTAGTCTACTGTCTGTGTTTGTTTGTCCCTTAACCAATCCTGGATCGGTTTTAAATCATATAAACTGGTTATATTACCAGAATTATATTAACGGACTTTAATAAATTTATAAATTTAAGTTTATCTACTATTTAAATATCGCAATGTCATCTTTAAAGGATACCTTCCATGTCGAATATTCTAAGGGACAATGCATTTCCCCCCTAAAACATATACAAAATAATTTTTCATTTGTAGTATATGTTTAGGTTCAAACAGTCAACTATTCAGTCGAGGTAAAGATAACGAATTACGCAACACATTTTTTCTACGTAACGATGGCACAGGGCATATTATGAGGACAGCATGGATAGTTTATTTACGAGAAAGAGACATTCCGGTCAGGAACGCTAGTGACATTTCTTGCTCTTTGTGTCCCAGTAGAAGCTTGACGAATATGGGTTCAGGGTTAACCCAGTGTCAAAATCTCTGCTCTCTTATACGTCATAGTTTCTGATGTCAGAAACTAGGTGAGAATACCGCTGTTGAAAGACCAACTGTCTCCATTGCCAAGACTAATTGCCCGTAACAAAAGATTTTATTATAAGTTACTTTACGCGACGTATTTTTAATTATTCGGAATAGATTTGTCATAGCATATTACGGAATATGATCAATGTTTCCACTTTTTAAGCTGCATACACCTCCATTGATTCAGATGCAAATTGCACTTAAAAACTTGTGAATGAAACATATTCGCGAACATTCAAGAAAATTACTGACATCCGTCATAACTTAACCTACATACAGAACCTACATAAAGCTCATGCGTTTGACTTTCAGTTACATTTTGAAGGACGATTTCTGTCGCAATTTCATAATTTCTCTGCTAGGAAATCAGTGCTGAAATTACGATCGTTTATTTCAAGTCTTCAGTTTGTTAACACATTAAGGCCTGGAACCATGAATTAATGTCTGTGTATTGTCAGGACTTGTGAACCGGAGACATGAATTTATGTCTATGTTTAGCCCGTACTAGAGAACCGGAGACTTAATGTCCAATCGTCTCGTTAAGGCACGTGTTCTTGTATAGGCAACGAATTCAAACTTCTCTCAACAAAAACTATTTTGTAAGAGTTTATTTACCCTTGATCCGAATAATAATAATTTTCAACATGATTTTCATTTAAAAAATACTTGAAAATTTTGCACAATATTTCGGCCAAACACATATTTTCAACAAGTGTTCACTAAATAAATATGAACATTCTTTTACAATATTCCAACAAAGCACGTATTTTTCTAAAACAGGTAAGAACATTTCGTTACAATATACGTCGGGAACAAAGGTAAAGATCTTTATAAAACGTCCGGTATTTCACAATAAACGTCAGAAATAACGGTTAGATCTGCATCATATAACTTTAAAATGTATAAACAATATTTTAATCTGGCTTAAAATCCTATCTGCATTATTTTTAACGACGTCAAGTTTGAAAAAATATTGATCTTAACCGGATTCAAGAAGTAGCTAATAATTGATAGATATTATATACAATTTAATGCAATATATTCAGTTAAATATAAATTTTAATGTACAGAGTAGTTGACAGTAGTAAAGAATATCTAATATTAAAGTAATAACATTCAACTACGAATTAATGCATTAATATTTAAAATTGTAGCAATGTTGTTTACTTACGTTAAACTAAAACTTAATGAAAGAAAAACGCTATTGTCCTGTAGAATTTTCAATACTGTCAGGAAATTTAATAACTTCATATACCTATTATTCTATTATCAGCCTTTTCAGTTACAGCTAAACGCATACTTCATTATTCTCTTTTCCAACCTCCTAAACGTCAAAAGAGCATTTTATCTTCCTATTTCAGCTTTAAAAGTAACTCTATATTCTTTTAACAGAAATATGTACGATTCGCGACACAAGATTAGAATTGTTGAGTGCAACCGAAAGCTGAAGTATTCAGGAGGTCCCATTTCTATTCCGTAAAATATTCATATATTCCGGGGAATGTGCCGTCGCAGAATTTAAAATTCGAAGTCCGCAGAAAAGTTCTCATTTCTTTACTTTTTCCAAGTTTCCGCTCACTTCAAGGGGTGCGGATCAAGATATGAAATATTTTGGTACGAGAAATATCAGAATGGTGAAAAAAAAATGCGTCAATCTGATAAAATATACCCATGTTACCATGGAAGAGTTGGAGAAATATTTGAAAAACTTTGAAAAAGTACTTAGTTACGGGAAGTTTAGCAGGAGTTTATGCAGTGTGATGAAACTTGAAAAATGGCGGTCTTCATACGCAAAGTAATTTGAGGTATACTTATGTATTTCTTTCTAAATATAAAGGATAGGTTCTACAATACGATTTAAAACTTTTTGCAAATGAAACTGCAGGTTAATCCTCATTGCAATCAGCAATATACATTACAAGAAGTTTCAAATCATCAAGCATTAATTGGAAAAGTTGAAGCAAGTAGAACCAAAACTATTGAAGCAAGTCGGAAAATGAGAAAACTTACCAATATTCATTATAAGAACTGCAAATTAGACTTATTTCGTATTTTTGGAGGAATTCTACAGTCCTTTATGATTTTTGAGATTTTTTACTCCTTAGTTTTTACTTTTATCTCAATCTCGAGTGGCAATAGTATCCTTCCCAGTTTTGCTGTCCTACAGGGTGATTTTTATTAAACTGACATTACTCAGAGCCATCTGTAGCGTGATCTATCAGCCAAAATTCCACCAAAATTGATAAAGGGACTTCAGACGACATACGAAAGAGTTTCCGTTAAAAAAAAAAAAAGTTCCAAAAGTCGGTGATAGGGGAAGATATGGCACTGTTGTTGTTGGCGCATCCAAAAATTTGCACAAAACGTAAGAAAACATCAAAATGCAAATTCACGATTACGCAATCGATAGCAGCGTCAGTATTTCGGGCTATAAATGTAAGGGGTTAATACCGAAAAAGTTTTAAATTGCAGACAAATAAAGAACAAATAAATTTTACTGCAACACCGCTTTATGCAACAAGTTCACTTCTCCCTCCTTCAATGTTACCACCATCTTGGTGGACGACACATTGCAACTTGAACACTACGTTCTCAACGGTCGAGCGTAACATGTCACCAGAAATGTTCATCACAGTCCGGGATATGTTGTTCTTTAGGGCCAACAAGTTCGAGATTCCACCAAGATACACCTTAAACTTTAAACAACCTTACAGAAAGAAGTCACATGGGTTAGGTCTGGGGAGCGAGGTGGCCATGCAAGTGGAAAAAAGCGACTGATGACCCATCCTTCAGTAAAGCGATGCCGCAACAGTTTCAGTATCGATCTTTATAGCCCAAAATACTGGCGCTGCTGTCCACTACGTAGTCATGAATTTGCTTTTCGATGTTTTACTTGCGTTTTATGCAAATTCTAGGGTGCGCCGACATCAACAGCACCATATCTACTCCTATCGGCGACTTTTGGAACTAATTTTTTTTTCACGGGTACTCTTTCCCATGTCATCCTCAGTCCCTCTATCAATTTTGGTGGAATTCCAGCTCATAGATCTCGCTACAGATGGCTCTGAGTAGTGTCAGTTTAATAAAAATCACCCTATCTATTAGCAAAACCTTCCGGACTTCATTTTATTTTCCCTGAAGGGCCTTGTAGCATACTTGTAGGAATTTGCTTTAAAAATTCAAATTGACATTACTTTACAGTTATTTTTATGGAATATTTTAAAGTTTTCTCTTCCCTGACATCAATCATTATTCTCCCGCGTACAGTTCAATTTTTAGAAACTATACTTGTCAAAAAATAACAGGATAAAGCTTCATGACCCTTCATTGGGTCACTATTTAAAAAAATTATGCAGTCAGCATTAATCCAAAGAATGAGTTCAGAAAACTTGGTTTATGGTATTGGGGGTAACAGGGTTACAAATTTGTTACGCGGAATACCTTAACCACCCACTTGAACCATCCACTGAACTGCCCTGCAGAGGAAAATATAAGTTTGGCTCGCTTAGCTTCTTATAATGAGTATGCATGCTAGTAGTAACGATTGGGAGGTGGATACATTGTTCTTAAATTTACAGTCAAGCGAATTAACATAAAAGTTAGCAGTAACATTAAATTTGGAAATTAAATTTTAAACTGTTTTTTACCATGAGATACAATATTTTGTATCTGTTTTAAAATTAAGTGATTTTTTTTATTTTAGAGGTATGCAATAAGTTTAAATAAAGTGTAAATGCTTATTGTACTATGACTTTTTACCGTTAGGACCGGAGTGTCTATGGGTCATAGACATGGTCAAAGTAATTTCAATGCTTCGCCGAATCGATGCTTGCTTTCGAGATAATAACAATGCATACCCATTTGTGTTATTTGTAAGTCATTTGTTGCTCTTCATTATATTAAAGCGGAAGCTTAACAAAGCTTCTATGAGCTTTTAAGAAAGGATTCTTTTCTAGACTGATTTACCATCATTCAAAAATATTAGTAATTACTCTGGACTCTTCAATCTTGAACCCCATAGGGTCTTATTAAAGACTTGGTGCAAACACTCGGGTTGGAAAGCTGAAAATCCGAACTTCGCTACGGAATACATTCAATTTAAATACAATGGTCAATGTATGCAATTAATGCCAAAAAAATAAATATATATATTTATAATAAATACAACGATCAATGTATACAATTGATGTAATATATATATATATATATATATATATATATATATATATATATATATATATAAATCGTAAGGGATATTTTTAAAGAAAAAATAATGTAGATGAAAATATTCAAATTAAATCTAATAGGATATACTAAAGAATATAGTACAGTTAGTATAGTACAGTCTGAGCAATATATGTTTTACAGTATTTTAATATTTTTTTGGTTAATGTCCTATCGTCTGCTGCATTAGAAAGAAAAAAAATATTTTTTTGTCTATTTCGTTGTTATCACGTGACGATAAATTTATTTCAAGTACCAGAAAAAGAAATCACGTGATCAGCATTTAATAAATTAAATTCTAAAAATTAATCTTCAAAAATTCACCAAAATTCAGAAAATAGAGGTAAAGAGTCGAAATGGATTTCATTTTAAAGGAATTTGTATGATCTTTTTTGTGATATAAATTTTATAACCCTCAAATTATTATTTTAAATGCAAACTTGAAAAAAGTCACTAAAACAGCTTAAAAATTTAATTTAAAAATCTAAGACGAATTTTTCAAAAAACTTTCTTAGTGCACCCCTACACCATAATAAGAATCGCCATGCAAAATTTCAGCCCTTCAGGTCCAGCGGTTTGGTCTGTGCGTTGTATGTCTGTGAGTCAGTCAGTTATGGAACTGTTTTATATATACAGATTGAACGCCCTAACAACTTAATAAAATAGCATCAATGACCCTTAACATTTGTTTTTATATTCAGAATAATCAGCGCTACCTTATATTATCACTAAACAACATTCACACGTACCGAAGTTTGATATACGACTTTCAAAGTATACAGGTTCATTGTCATCAATCGTGTGCTTAATTTTAGGTTACGTACTTGGAATTACTTATCAAACTGCGGCAAAGAATGACAGATGACCGAATAATGCAGTGATGAGCCGTTTGGTTTAATTATATTGATCGGTTAGAATCCAAGCAGTCAGTTTTTTTCTTTGCTTATACACGCGACTCAAATTCATTGACTACACTGACGCCGGGTGCTCGCGACGATGAAAATGAAAGTTCAACCAGAGATCATAGGGATATATTGGTTAACCTCGCAGGTCTTCCATCCCACTGAAAGAAACTGCGGGTAATATTCCTTTCAGTTAATTTTCTAATTACTGGGTTCGTAAAAGCATATTTTTTCATCTATTATATGCATATAAAAACAGATCCTCAAATGTATCACGGTTCTTTTCAAAAAATTTTTGACAAATTTAATTTTTTCAAAAAACAATTTTATTTCTGCAATGATAGACATAAATTATTTTTATAGTTAATATTTATGACTGAGAATCTCAAAATTTTAAAAGCTACTCATTCTTTACTTTAAACGTCTCCCTTCATATGTAGAAAACGGTAGTCGAATATGTGCATTTGCTAATCTTGAGAAAATAAATTAGAAAAACAGAGAGAAGGAAATTTCTCGTAGTTTTACCTTGGAATCGAAGATCGATAGTGACAGCTGATGCAGCACCTTCATATAAATCGATAGTGATAGTAAACTTGCAAGGAAAATTTATAAAATATGGCAAAAGCTTATTTGTTTTCCAAATGTTTATGCAAAACAACGTTTTGGGTTTCGGTGAAAAAATATTTTTAAATTAAGCATTTATTTTATTCCTTATTTTTTAATTTAATGCTTAGTAAAACTAATTGCTAAAATCTTCAATATTTTAAAAGCTATGCAATCTTTATTAAACGCCTCCCTTCATCTGCAGAAAACGGTAGTTGAAAATTTGCTAATTTCCCAATAGAAAAATTAATAGAGGAAAGTTTCCTGTAGTTTTACATTGGGATTGAAGATCGACAGTGCCAGCTGATGTCTCATCTTAATGTAAATCGATAGTTAACTTGTTTGGAAAAAATTACTTATAGAATGAGTTTATTGGCATTTCAAAAGGGTATGTAAAGAAACCCTTATGGTTTAAGTAAAGAAAATATTCAAATTCAGCATTTATTTTATTCTTCACTTTGTATAATACCGAGCATTCGGAATTTCACTTTAAATTTCTATTCACTATAAACTTATGACCAACGCTATACTATAAATGAAAGACGTAAAAGAAAAGCTATGGATTGTTGAAAGAGACGTTATTTTCTCTCGCTGCTTTAAAAAAACCAAGAAAAGCAGAAAAGAGGGAAAATATTAAAACGCTCACAAGAGGATTCCATATTTTGAAAGGCCTCTTCTTGAAATTTCTTCTATCAGAGAAATGTGTTTTCTAGGCTCGAAATTGAGAAATAAAAGAAGCAGATTTCTGAGAGAGTAGAATCCGTTGCTTCTCCTGATTCGCACTGTCAACTTGTCATGATTGAAATTGTTTATATTTGGATGGAAGGCAAAATTTATAAAGTCGAAATATGAATCTATGAGGCAAGAAATATTTTCATCTACAGAACTGCGTTTCTGAAACATTTCAGACGTGTTACATGAGATAGTCAAAATATGTCCCTAGTCGTCAGAAGTGAAGAAAAAATTATGATTGTTATCATAAAATAAAAAAAGAATTTCTTTATTGAAATAAAATGCTTTGACATTCTTTGAGAATTGTAAACGGGGGAATAGCGCTTGCCTGTAGAATGAGGAATAGTAAAACTGAGATAAAATTAGTCAGTTACATTCAAGTTCCCCATACGAGAGACTGTTTTCGAATTTTGATATACAAGGTGCGCCCATAAAGTAACCGGACAATTTTTTATAAATAAGAAAAATATGACTCGCCTTCAAATAAATTTATCTCCTTCAAAATAATCTCCAAAGGAGTCTATACAATTTTTCCAATGTTTCTCCAAGTCATCGAAGCACTGTTTATAGGCGTTGGAACTAACCGTTCACAAAATACGCGTAACATTTCATTTAATATCCGAGATGTTTTCAAGTCGCTGTCCTTTCATGGATTTTGCATTTTTTGATTACAAAGGATTTATTTACCACGAATTTGTTCCTGAAAACCAAACAATTAATCAGTATTTTTACAAGGAGGTGCTTTTTCGATTAAGAAACAGGATAAGGCGAGTTAGGAAGGAACTGCTTGATTCTGGGCAATGGTTTCTTTCACACGATAATGCTAGGCCCCAAGAGCAATTTCTGTACAACAATATCTTGCTAAGCATTCAATTAAATTGATAAATCAGCCACCCTATTCCCCCGACTTATCGCCAGCTGATTTTTTTTCTTTTTCCGAAGCTTAAGATGGCCACGAAAGGACAGAGATTTGAAAACGTCTCGGATATTAAATAAAATGTTAAGCGTATTTTGCGAACGGTTAGTTCCAACGCCTATAAAAGTGTTTTCGATGACTTGGAGAAACGTTGGAAAAATTGTATAGACTCCTTTGGCGATTATTTTGAAGGAGATAAATTTATTTGAAGGTGAGTCATATTTTTTTTATTTATAAAAAAATTGTCCAGTTACTTTATGGGCTCACCTTGTATATTAAATTATTCTGCTGCTCTAAACGTATGAATTACTAATAGAAACCATTGTTAGTTTCAAAAATTAAAAATTGTAACGGTATTTCGCTATCATTTCTAAAAAGCTCATTATATATATCTGATTAATTTATTTCTCAAGTACCTCACAGAGTGTATACTTTCAGAGTGTAATATTTTAAAACTGTGATCCAAACATTTTGTATTTATATGACCAGAAATGAATCAATGATAATTTCACACGTCGCTAGTGCCATCACGCATTTGTTGAATGGTGGGCGATGTGCAAACCAGATGGAGTAAGATTATGTATATCTCAGTACCGCGAGGGAAATATTTTAAATCAATACATAATTACATTTTGGCATAGGAAATCAAAAAACCACTAGATCGATCAAGTAAAAAATCATTGGCTAAAACAACAAAGAAAATTTTACAATGTGTTTAAACTTTGATGTAAATCGATTTTAGATATGATTTTACAACGTTGAAATTTTATGGTAGACAGTGACTTTCACGAAACGCAGACAACTTTAGGCTACGCGTACTAGTGTTAAAAACATTTAAAATTTACTTTTTCCAAGTTTTACATTATATAAATTGATCAATTATTCAAAAATAGATCATTCACGCAAATGGACGTTAAGTATCAGTAAAAGTTGCTATTGCCTCGTTTTTCTAAAAATTAGACAATCGAGTTGAAACCTTTGTTTATAGCTGTCGAATTACACCTTTTGTTCCATAAGATGACGATAACAATCTAAACCAACCGAAAAATATATTTTTCGGGATATATGTAATTTATTTTTTTTTTACACTTTTGATGCCTTTAATTTTCAGGTTCACATTTTCTTTACCGTTCAAACTAATGAACTAAGGAATGAACTAATGAACAAGCAGTTAAAATACGTGTCATAAAGCAATATTTTCAGTTGGCATTCCCTCTATGGAATGATTCCGAAGCGTTATGAAGTCGTGCATTAAAATGCATTGCAAGAAATTCCCATAAATCCACATAGGGACGTAAACCTCGCAACTACAACCTTTGTGAGACTGGAACCAGGACTGGGCTCGTAAAAAATAATTATCCAATGAAGCAAATAATAGTTCTAAGTCTTGGACTATTATTTGCTTCATTGGTAGTCCCCTCGGTAGTCCCCTCGGCTATCTATGAACAGCTGCTATTGATTCTGGAGATCATGGAAGCAAACAGAGATTGCTTCTCAGCACATATGTTACAGCTGTTTGGGTTGCTGTAATATTTTCATGACGCTTCCCTTTCATACGGGGACAGGTCGGGTGAATATAGGGGTTGCGATAGAGCAGGTATATACTAAAGGTTTTCCCTAGCTTAACGCAGAACTTAATGTAAACCCTGTTCTTCGAATCCTCGTCCACCACACCACTCGAGTAACTTCCAACTAAATGCTCCAACAAGCAGAAAAGTGGGTTGCTTAGCACAGCCCTGTCACCTAGGGAGATTGCATGGATGCACTTCTAAGGTCATGTCTATTCAGATAACATATCAGATGAATGATAAATGCCCATTTCTTGTGTTTGAACATCACAGGTAAAGAATTAAAAACGTCAGTCCTGGAACTTTTCTGACATAGGTTATGATTCAAGATCCGAGATTAGAGATCAGTCTCAATCACAGTATTCATTATCAATGTCTACTGTGAAACCGATAAACGTTACACGAATAGTAAATTTATATAGAAATAAGCAATACCAAATTTAACGAGTCTAGCTTTATGTATTCAGAATAAAATATTTTTACAAAGTTGTCTAACAACATTATGAAAACAGTGTTTTTGAAATCAAAGTATCCAATGCATTTTCTTGCAGCCGGACAGCAATGAAACGATTAGGAGGTTGAATCTAGGTAATTATGTCTAAAGATTACAGTCAAACTGTTGCTACGGTTATTTACAGCTGTTTAAATTGCAGATTTCGGAATTTCTAACTTTCTTTAAGAAAAGACAACTATTTGGCTAGAAATGCACCAAATTAGGAATTAGCCACAGTTTCAGACAAATAAATCTAATTGTGAGGTCTACAATGTCATTGTAAGTTGCAACTATAAAAAAGTAAATTTTCGCAAAAAAAAAAAAATAAAATTTATGCTGCGAGACAGAAATTAGCATTCAAAGCAAATATTTGTAAAATTTTAACTATAAAATTTGTGCAAAAGAAATTTTATTCATGAAATTTGAGTAAAAGAATTTTCATCCATGAAAATAAAGATGCACATTTCACATATTTTTTAAAATTTCCTATCATTTTCCCTTCACCCTGCGGAATTGCAGTGGGTTCATACACGTATTTTTCATTCAGAGCTTTTGCATATTTCTTTCAGTTTTATATTGGAATATTTGATCGCGCCGTGTGTCGAAGAACTCATAGCACAGAAAGTGCAAATGAATCGTTTAAAGCATCGGCTGAAACGTGTCTATGGCATCTAAAATCTTGGACTGTAAATAAGAAATATATCAAAAACTTTCAAATGCGTCTGAGAGAAATGATCCGTTTCTTACGCGTGTATGCAAAGAATGGTTAAAATGTTTTTTAGGTTTAAATATTCAAAGATACGGATAATGTTTTCCTTTCTTTTATTCTACGGTTATAAAATAGTAAATTTTTTATATTCATATGCTACATGAATGTTTTTAACACATTTCCTGCATGCGTTTACGCACAATAACAGTGATACCTGCAGAAAGTTCACAGCTGAATTTCAAACAAACAAACAAACAAACAAACACACACACACACACACACACACACACACACACACACATATATATATATATATATATATATATATATATATATATATATATATATATATATATATATATATATATATATATATATATATATATGTAATAATAAGAGGGAGAAGCTGGGCGGCTTGTAGTCGCATAACCGGGGTTTTAATCTCAGTAAGTCGTAGCGAGTGGCGACGGAAGGAAGTCCAGGCAGAACAAACATAAACTCCACATAGCTGGTATACGTCTTTTATTGCACAGTACTTAGATGAGGAAATATACTCCGTGACTCAAACACTGAACTTCCAGTATGGAACGGATATATCGCGCAGTAGACGGGGAACGGGGTCCCCAGCCCGCAATTCGGGAGAACGAAGTTCTTACATCCTGATGGTTTGCTGGTTCGAACACAAAAGCTTCAGAAAGAGCGCCAAGATCTGCCAGGTATGGGCGCACTGACTTTTTAATTGGCCAGAAGCTAACACATGACACTAGCGCGTCATATCGGATGATGTTTCTCGAGCGTTCGACCCGATTCGATCTTATATAACTGTTATATAATGGTCCGCGCGTGCAACAGCTTTAGGGGAAAGATAGATTTATGTTGGTTGAATATAGGTCGCAATCCAAAGTTAAGGGGACGGTATTCTGTTGCAATAAGATAAACGAATTTGGAAAAAAGCATGTTAGGAGTATTTAAAAGGATTAAAATTTGTTTCATATATATATATATATATATATATATATATATATATATGTGTAGAATTTCCTGTCTACGTGGCGGCGTCTAGGGGGGGTCTAAGAACAACACACTTGAGTAATAAATCAACTAAATTTTTTAAAATTTTACAATAATCATTCATTAATGGAGATAGAAATTACGAGATGCCGGAGAGCCTACTTCTACTGTCTCCGGTACAATACAACAATAATCACGGGATAGCTTCGCTTCCCTTCAACAGAACAAAAGATCGGGCAGCTTTCTCGCTTCCGTAAAATACACCACAACGCAGGTCTTGACTCGCCCCGTTCGAATTAAAATCTCTCTCGCGTGCCTATCTCACGGAGTCCAAAACACAACCTCTCCCTCTGGAGGTCTGCACTTCTCTCTCCCGTGCACAGGGCATTTTTCACACCACATTTTGAATTGCCTCCAAGCCGGGGGTCATTCAACCCTCAACTGTCCCCTCAAGAATGTCGCAGGAAAAAGGGCTTGGTGCGTCTCTGGCTACGCATAGCAACAGAGAATATTACTATGGCATAAGAAACGATTTCGTATAAATCCTACACACACACACACACACACACACACACACATATATATATATATATATATATAGGGAAAACTACTGCATCAATTTACTTCATTTTGGTCTTAAATGAAAGAATGTAATCTGCAGATTTGCCAAATTTTTTTTATAACTGCAATTTCTATTAATTAGCGATAATTTACAATTATAAATTGATTTCTGCGCATGCTCAGTAGCATGGTTAAATCTGGCTTTAGAAACTCACTGTTTCTGCGCATGCTGAGTGACATGTTTTAATAAACACGTTTATTCCGAGGAGTCTCTCTAGATGTTTCTCCGCCATTTTTATTTGTATGATAATTATGTTTGTGAAATATAAGATTAAACCTGATGGAAATTGTTTATTTCGCGCTGTTTAATTAGCGATAATTTACAATTTAAAAAATTGCTTTCTGCGCATGCTCAGTGACATTTTTAAATCTGGCTTTAGATATTCACAAACACGAGGGGGAAATCACATTTGAAACTATTGATAGTCACATTTAAAACTGTTAATGAACGTAAATTGGAAGTAACACGTTTCATTCACTAATATACCATTGTCAGTAGCCTCTACTTAAGAAACTGAAGCAAGTTTACTAAGACATGCTACTAGTAACTAACACATACATACATACATACGTATATATATATATATATATATATATATATATATATATATATATATATATATATATATATATATATATATATATATATATATATATATAGATTGATTGTAACATTTCGGTGTGATTTAGTTGCGTTATCTGAAATAGTCATTGCTGTTGATGATTTATAAATGAAATAAGCATTATTTCTCGTATGCTCGTGATTTGTAATAAGGGGTAATGCTCAATAATTCATTAAAATGTATTACACTGGGCTTCAGTGTCAGTTCTTGGCAAACGCTGTATTAGATTCGCTCATCCCCTTATTTTCTGTCATAAATATTTAGGAAAATAAACTGTACGATTATATTTGAAATCATTATATTCACAGATGACGCAATTTAATTGATTATAAAATAGCGTAGCTTTTCTTTAAGCAAATAATATACGTCATATCATTTGATCTGCCAGTTCTAACACGTTACGTTCCCGTTCCTCTACAATCAAGACTGTAAGTATTTTTATCGTTTGATAACTGTCAATCATATTGCACGAAGGAAAGTTTAACGAAATGTCCGGACGCCACAGTTTTTACTGCAGTTTAGGATCATGGTTACAGGTAGGTGTTTTGATTATACTGCAGATTAGTATTCAAAATTACGTAGACAAAATACCAGAGTTGTCTAGGCACCGGTTTCAAAGAGTAGCGAACTTGGAATGATACAAAGAGAAATAAAAAAAATGACCTTAACCAAATTAAATTGGTAGTGTTTCAGAAAAGAGATTAAATCAAAAATAGCAGTCCAAATGAGAATGGTGTAGTAAAAGGAAATGTAAGTCAAGGAAATGTAAGTAAATTATAAGTCATATAGGTGCGTGATGTATGTGTAAGTAAACTGATTTAGAGGCTGTTAATCCTGACTGTGGAGAGGGTATTGGAAAACGCTACCCAGATTTAGAAAATTCATTGGAATTTATTTTTCTTATTGTCGGAATGTTCCCACAACCAGGTCCAAAGATGACTGAAGGCCGGAAGAAAGCATTTTCATTGCTTATTGGCCATCACAAAGTCCGATTTTGCTCGGTATTACCACAATTTAGATCAGGGGTCGTCAGCCTTTTAATATCTACCCCCCACTTTTGTATCTTTGTTGATGGTAAAATTTCGTTACGGCTCACCGGTGCTGCAGTAACTCAGTTTAGAGCAGGTGCTAATTTTTAGAGGGAAGGGTTTGTAAAAAATATGTGCATAAGTTTATCTTTTTATTTATACTTTATATTTATTTATACATAGATACTATGGATGGAAACGGAGCTCTTTCGTGCCTCCCTTGTCCACGGATAGAAGTTTACGGGGAATTATTATCTTTATTCAAAGTTTAGAGGTGGAATTCAAAGGAAATTGCGAAAGCATATTCTAAACAGTTAAACGCGTTCTAAAAGTTGTTAGCAGTATATTCGATATATGGAGGAAAAACAATATTTGTAACAAAGGACAAAAAACCCCACCGTCCACCATGAAAGCCTGAATCGCCCACTAGGGGACGGTAGGGACCAGGTTGACAACCACTGATTTAGACTGAAAAGACATCTGGGAAGCTGTTGCCCTCTTACTCATACGTATACAAACTTGACGGAAGGACTCTTTGGCCTACAAATTTAACGTGCCCATACCCGTACACACGAGAGCATTCATTGGCTCAGTGTAAATTGTAATCTAAGGGAATTTTTATCTAACTGTCAATTCATTTTTCATATAATGTAGTATGTAGGTTCAACTGAGTCCTAAAATTAAAAAAAATCTAATATATTTCACAGTTATACTATTTGTTTTAATATTCTGTTGCAGTTTGTTCCAATGACAATTTCAGTTTCTTAATGTATTACGCAAGACTTTACCAGACCATAATTTTATGTATCATGACCTCTTTTACACCTCGAAGATAGATTTATTAGAGAGTGCATTGTCTCCATTATTTTGTGCCTGTCCATTTCCATAATTGCATTTGTATAAAAAAACCTCAACCCGAATATATCTTATCCGACATTATACGATACATCCCTGTCTTAAGTGAAAATACTTCAAACGTAAAACGTAGTCCAATTCCTCTCCTCTCCCTTGCTCCTATTTTGCATAACGCTCAAGGCACATGCACTGGATAAACACATGCAATGCGACCTCCTCTGGTAAGACGTATAGAGAATTTCTATAACACCGGTGCTTCTGAGCGGAAAAACTAGTAAAAGAGGAAATAGTAGGCAATCGAAAAACTTTTGGAGAAGTTAATGCTTGGTTTGATACGCCTAAGAAACATCGGTTAAATCCAACGTTAAAAGAAGTTAAAGCGCAGAGGGAACTTCTGAGGCCCTGGGCAGAGCTAAAATTCAGAATAATTTCGTACATAGCGATAAAAAATGTTACCAATTTAATAAGAGAAATGTTTTTTGAAAAGCAAAACTATAAAAACTTTATTTTTTTAAAATTACATCACCTCATAGTTATTGGATATAGAATTTTGGCTCCTTAAGCTATTGTTAAACTGACTTAAAGTTATTTCCAGACTGATAAGCAAGTTATTTCTAGAATAAATACATATCGTTCAGTATTTACGAATGGAGAACCTTAGCGATCTAAATTTTACAGATGATCTGACAAAGAAATAATTACATGAATGATCTTAAGATAGAGTCCAACTAAATTTTAAAATTAATTAAATTTTTACATTCCTCAAATAAACTAAGCGTGGGAGAAAACATAACTGCTTTGAAATATTTCCCCCCCAAAAAACGTTTTCTTTTCCTTTCAATAATAAATGTACGCTTCATTTTACTAAAGAGACGCTTCACTTCTCTTTGTTTTTATTTTTATTATCCAGAAACTTTAGCCAACAATAAAGCTTAACTTCAACCTTTTGAATCATATCGCGTTTCTTTTGTAGTTTTAGTTTTCTTCACAGAAGTTTCGCGCATGAAAATTCTCAATTTAAATCTCAATGGGAGGTACATTTGCATGGAGAGTGCTGTTTACTCAGTGCAAAGAAAATATTACGCAGTGGTGAGTGAAATGAATTTGGTGAGAAAGGAACAAAAAAACCTAAATATTAAGCATGAAGTGATAAAGAACATTTAAAACTGCATATATTTAAATACCTCCTAGGTTTAGGATGGAACTTAATCCATTTCACTTATTTTTTGATTAAATTCTCACTACGCAAATGACATTCTTATTAATAAGTATAGTATATGGCATGTATGGAAACATATGTTGTGCGTTTTTAGATAGAGCCTATGTAGCTAAGACTGAACCGGTGGTTAAAAATTTTGTTAGTGTATGAGTTATGAGCTATCGGTGAGGGCATACAAAGCATTTGACATTACAGTATTACTTAATTCAATTCATGTCTAGCGATATATAGCAGTGGGTTATTACAACTGTTTATTTTCTCCAGTTAGCAAAGATCTGGAACGGATAAAAAAGAATGACACTTCGAAAAGTGAACTTCGATGAGTGCTGAAGGGAGTTTATGGTTTAGAAAGTCATGAACTTTTAAACTGGCTGTAGACAAAGAAGAGATATTAGAGTAAAGAATATTTTCACAGTGGTCAGAGCTGTTCAAGGATGTTCCTGATTTCTATGTTATCATATAGTTAGAAAGAGCACTGGTTGAAGAATCGGAGGATTCATTGTATTGTTAGATTGAAATATTTGTACAGACACGACCCTACTTACCAACGAGTTATGCTCCAGACGCCTGTCATATCTTGAATTGTTCAATAAAATACTTGGAAAGTCAATAAAATACGGTACGTTTTTTCATCCTAAAATATAATACACTGTACAATATTGTATTTTAAAGGTTATTTTATTAATACGAATTATACAAAAAACCTAAAAAATATGTATGATGATAATACGTATAGAATAGTGCTCTACAATTGTTTTTCTTACCTCTAACTTTGAAGTGACGAGTGGCAAAGCTTGAGTTGCGACCCGATTTTTCGTATCTCTGAATGTTCGTAAGTCGAGTGGTGTCTGTATATGGAAAATTCCAGGTGAATGGTTCAAGCCACAGTGTATCATGAGATGAAAGTTATGTGGTAATATAAGTTCTATGAAAGTCAGAAATTATTCGTTGTTTTAGATGGATCGAGCTAGGATGAGAGTTTCTGGTCTTTACCGTATGAATAAATTGAAAAAAATATATAATCAGCTTAAAGTTACCTATTTAGAGACATCCATTTTCAACATGGATGTGTATAACGGTACACGCACTACAAAATATTTCAGAAACTAATTCTAGTATTAAGGAGAGTAATACCTTGCTTTGTTTTCCAATCTTTCATGTAAACGGATAAAACAACTCTAAAGATTAAATTTTATTGTAAAATTTCTTTTCTCCCTATTGTGACAGTTCGAAAAATCTGTAGTAGTTGTTGTTTACATTCTCAATATGATTCGAATTAAATAAACTGCGAGGTGAATTACTTTATCGAATGAACTATAAATATTTATTACTATATTTGGATAAAAAAGTTGAAAATAAAAGGCTAATATAATCAAAAGGCTAACATAAAAGTTTAATTTAAAAGTTAACTCTAATAGTATTTTCTCAAATATTACGATAATAGCATCATTATTACGATTAATATCATTATCTTGTTTTTTTAAAGATGTAGCAATAAAGCCAAACATACCTTGTCCTATTTAATACCCGAGAGAAACAGAATATAATATAAATTTCTAGAAAGTTAAATTGCAAAGCTTTTATGTTTAGCTTAGAAAACTAATTTACAAACTTAAGACTGCAGGAGAACAAATGTATGTTCATGTAAGAATTACAAGCTATTTAAAACGATAAAGTGGAAACCATATTCAAAATATTGCATGTATAAGAACTGAACTTCCAGGCATGTTTAAGATAATTGCAATGAATTAACATCTAAATGGAGGGAAATTTATAATAATTATAATAATTGCAATAATTTAGCAATTTTAATGTCTAGACATTATATATCATGTAAAAACAGTTAATGTTTGAAGAAAAGTTGGGAAAGTACAACAAATATTGTAATTACCATATGAAGTAGTACAGATTGATTTTACATTTTCTATTTAATAAGAAATATCTAGAACTTTTATTTATTACTTCGAAATTAGTTAATCTGTATATTAATAGGACTTAAGAAAATAACTAAATGTTAGGAAAGTGTGAAAGTTTTATTTTAACCTGCGAAGATTTAATGACCTTTTCAATTATTAAGTGTAATAAAACAGAAATAATAATTATCTTTAGTGTTATGTAATTCTAATTTGAAAATCTTAAACTTTCACTAATTTGGTGACTTAATTCTACAGTATTATTCATGAGAAACAATCTTTGTAAGTTACGGTTTTTCCATGTTAATCGGGGATTAAATCCTGTTTATACCTACTAATTGATTTGTGATACTGTTTTTAAAAACTTGTGTACGATAACACGTGATGAATACGTGGAATTTATCCATTTTAAGTGGATTTATAGCCAAATCTTTTATCAGATGTATATGTAAAAACTATTATGTCCGAACACCATTTTCGGTTAAATTGGTGTCTAAAATGTTATCATTTAAAGAACTTACGCTGTTAAGTATATGTTCAACATGTGTAGGAATAAAATCAAAAAAATATTTTGACTTTTTTTTCTGATAATAATATCACCATAATAATATCGTATATATGTAACCTAGAGCATTGTAGGGATATTATAATTTTTTTCATATGAAAATAGTCACAAGCTATAATACCTGTTAAACAAAATAAACAAAGATAAATAATATACATTATAGAATTCCACTTTGAAGGACTCCTTTAACTTGTTGGTCTATTGGATTAATTTGCAGTACTAATTTTCCATGTGTTTTATAATTCGTCATATTCTAAAACTCAATTTTAATTATCTCCGAAATTAAATTTTCAGAGGAATTTTAAAAAGCATATTAAAATTGATAATTCGTGCGTAATATATTAAAAAAAATTAAACGAAATGAAGTGAAAGATATTATATCGACAAAAAATGCTTTAAACAAAAGAATGTATATATATATATATATATATATATATATATATATATATATATATATATATATATATATATATATATATATATATATATATATATATATATATATATATATATATATATATATATATATATTCAAGCACAATCATACTGCTTATAAGATCAGAGCGTTTATATCACGAAACTCAAAATGAATTCAAAATCGTATCTAAAATCTGAGCCCATGATAAGGAAGTAAATCAAATACTGATAGAACGAATGGGCATGCAGGTGTTTAGATTCAAACAGGTGTGGGACTGATTGTTTAGGTAAATAGAACCTTGAACTGACTTTCACACGATATAGTGTTCATCTTCCTCTATTATGATAAACGACGACTTGGATTAGTTTCGAATTTGTCTCTTTTTTAAATTAGTATGTTTTGAAACAAAAATATTCTATTATGTCAAATTTACCTTACTTTAATGCTGAAAATAATACATTTTATACTATTTTTCAAAAAATCATTCATCAATGCAATGTAGAATGAGGATTTGACAGACTAAAGTTTTTCTGTTTCATTATATGTAATTTAGAATGTGTTTACTATTCGAAATACTATAGTTGTATTCTTGTACATGTATACGTCCCTTTGTGATAAGAGAAAAAATTCAATTTTCAACTTGTTTCAGTTTCAAAACAATGCAATTCCGAATACCAGTTTCCAGTATGCTATTCCAGTGAGAGGAAATATTTCAAAAATATCTACACCTTCTCTGTATTCAAAATTATCTCTTTTCAGTCCCATTTGGCTTAGAAAACTTTTACATGGTTCATAATTTATTTCAGTTAACAATACATCAGCAAAATTGCAATCGCCTTGCTTTCACTTACTTAGAATGTAACTGCATTAACTATTCTGATTTCGCCATAATTCAGTTTAGATAAAAAATTTTGACGATTCAACAAATTTCCAAACGTGAAGCGAAGAGGTTCCCATTCTTAGCCAATCCTCTTCATCCTAACACGTTAATATGCAAAATGAAACCTTAATTAAACATTTTAAACCGGATGTCAGGTGGCTTCTATGCAAATTTAGCACCTTAAATTCTCATGTTTTCTGTTAAATATGAGCCAAAAAATATATCGACGAACATAACGGTAGATACAGATTCATATAGGTTAACTGTCTCGATAAAGATCTCGTCAGTTTGAAAGCTAAGAATTGGGGGACTATGGCCAACAACAGGTTATCCTGGAATAAGCTTCTAAAGTCGGCTGAGACCCATCCTGGGCTATTGCACCACTGAAGAGGAAACAGCGTAGTACAATCATTAATGAAATAGTTCGATTAGAGAAAAATATTGCTATTCAGTTAGTATTAATCCCATCTTTGCGAAGTATCCTTATACGATAAAGATCCCATCGGCAAAATAAATTTTGGTCCTCAGTAGGATATCATTTTTCTGACATTTCATTTGACCTGTTCCTTTACTAGAGAATTTCGTTATTAATTCGGGACGTTTTTCATACTGAAATCCCGATTAGTCCTTGAACGCACATGTGGCAGTTAAACAAACACAGTCCTGTCCCTAACTGTCATAATTTTTTATGAATGAAAAACAACTGAAACTGCCATTCACAGAAATAGTATGTCACAGTATGAATTTTTTTTTATAATCTAAGCAACATATTCGTAAAAAGTTAGGCAATTTGTAGTAGCGCCTACTATGCTAATACTGGTGAAAAATGTAGAGGGAAATTTACTAATTCTTCACCTTTATACTTAAGGAATTTTCAGAAATAGTTTGTGCCAGTTAATTTAGAAAAAAAGAAATTACATTAAAATCTTTGACTGCGGTGAGGACTAGTAATGTGTTAAAACAGTCATTAATGACACAATTAGGGTATTGACTTTAAAAATTTAAACACTACAATAAATATTTTTATAAACAATACAATACTTATACACAATACTTAAACAATACAATACATATTTTTATTCAGATTTCTTCTAGTTTAAATTTTCCTTAGTTTTGGCATTTTTATTTTCTGATAAATAGTTTATGTTCTTATAAAATGCTACAAAAAGTTATATTCACCAACTTGTCCCATGGGAATCGATATAATTACTTTCGTATGATTACTTTCATGTTCTCAAATTATTTTTCCATTGAATGGCATCTTGGTTTAATCTTACTTTAAGCCTAAACATAGATTTTCCCATGAAATATAATAACTACCTGCCATACGCTCACACGTGTGGGCTAAGAGTTGAATCGACAGGCCGATAAAGAAACATAATTAAAAAAACTAAAGAGAAAAGAAATATAATCGATAAAACAAAGAAAATTTGAACTACGTCATCCATATTCACCCGAAACAATACAACGATGCACGTAACAAAGGAATTATTAATTTAATGTGTGTTTTCCTACTGGATAACAAATCAGCTTCGCAACAGTCGAAAATTTTTCGACTGTTAACGATTTTACAGAACGGGAAACTATACTTCTACACAAGTGAGTTAAATAACACATTGAGGATTCTAAATGTATAGTTGCCTTATTTTCGAAAAGGGAGTAGTATCTGTGATATTTTTGCTAATGTCTCGCATACTTATTCCTTTCGTAACACCAAGATACGATCACAACGTCTAACTTTGGAAAAGTTTCGATACCGTAGTCTGATGACAAATAAAAGTAAGCTAGAATAGATTATCTAGTTTTTAAACACCAAATATATATACGTTACAACAGGAACTTACAGGTCCATAAAATTAAAAAAAAAAGGTATTGGAAACCAAGTTTCAAACTGATAAGTACAATTCTTCGTTAAACCGGAGAGCATTAGATGTTACTGACTCTTTGAGCTATTGAGTAATGTCATTTTATAGTTATTTTAGCATCTGTAAATCTTCCGTAGAGATAATCATGCTCAATGTTCCCTGGGGTGAACGAAGAATTCGATTAACCCTCTAACGGTACAGTAGTTTGAGACGAAATAAATGGTACGGTCGGGTCGGATCGGACCCGATGTCTATTTTGATGACTTTTTGGTAGAAATAATTACACAATAAGCATTTTCGTTGTATAATAACATTTATTGATAATATTTTACATGAAATAAAAACCTTTTTTGTAGAAAAAAGACCAACGAATGGAAATTTTGCTAAACAAAGAAAATCTTTCTGGCATTTACATAGAATGTTGTATATATTAGGTCTAATATGTAATTTAGTCTTTAACTAGTTTTAGAAGTTACTGAACCAAATTTCCGAGCACAAAAATGTAAAAAATAATATATCGTGACATATTTGACCTTCAAAATCGAAATAAAAAATCTAAAAAAAATGACTAGTGATCATGAATAACATTTTTCAATAAAGACATTCATATTTACTGCAAACGCTCCAACACCTGTTGCAAGACTGTCTGGTAGGGTTCCTTGTCAATTCGATCTCTTGCAGTGAGAAGGGAGAGTACGGGAGGGGGAAAACACACCCCTGGATCGGATCGGATCCCCCCCGTACCGTTAGAGGGTTAATTAAAACGAAGTTTCAACAAATAATTCAATTAATGAAAACGATATTAGGTAACAGTAATCAGATTGATTATTCCACAAGTATCATGTATATTATGTGTGCGTTTTTTGACGAACTGTACCTTTGCAGAAGTTCAGGAGTTTGATTTTATGTAAAAACATTTGGCTGTTCTCATCATCTTGATTTTTGTTTAAGGGGTCCGGGACACATTTAAAAAAAAAATTATTTATCGAGTTAAAATTTGAATTTTTTTGTGATGGTTAACCATATAATTTGTAAACAAAATCACTTCATAAAACTTCTCAAAATGTTTAAAAAATTTTTTAAATTTAAACATTTTTAAAAAAGTGGGGTAATTTAAAATTTCATAACTAGAAATATTATTTGTCTAATTTCAATTCTTTTTCATTTAATTAAACAGAAATATATAAGTTTTCATTTTGATTCAGCATTTTTTAAAATATTAATTTTTTTAAAAATTAAAAATATTTATATTAAAAATTACAAAAAAAAAATTATGTAACATAGTTTTAAAAAATGATATTTTAAAAAGTAAAGATTTTTTCAAATTTTCTGAATCAAAATTAAAGTAAAATAGTTGAAAAAGATATGTTCCAAGTTTCAACCATTTATCTTTAACGGTTCTTGACTTATAACAATTTAAAGACGAGAAATGGGGAAAAAACCCATCAAGCAGAAAAACGCACTTACAGGTTTAAACAACGCTTGGCTACTTTTAGAGTTTTGCAAAAAAAAAATAATAACAATTTCTCCTGTTCTAATTAAGATAGAAACAGGATTTAAACGTCATTTTAAGCGCAAAAGAACACAGAAATTTTTAATGCAATAATTTTTTTTCGAAAATTTGAACTAGTATTTCATGAATGAGGTGGGACCACGTTGCTAAACCTGAGGAGCATTCATATGAATGATTCTGTTGCGGACACAATACCTTTCAATAAATAGAATTTCAGACTATGCAACTTGGTAAATATCCTATAAGGAGTTAAGGGGCAACTTCATTTTACTTCCCTACTTTACTTACAACTTCATTCTTTAACCGAAGTTAATTGAAAGACTGTTCCGAAAGCTACTAGTATTTTTACTGCAAACATAGTCTAAAACTTTTGCGAAATATACATAATGACATTTTACAATCGGGAAAAACTGTAAAAATGAAATATTGTAACTTAATAGATGCTAGGGCTCGAGCAAACTTCGAAAATATGGTAAATTTTCTTCTAGCGATCTTTACTATAAAAGTTGCTATTTCCTTTTTCTGTAATTTACCCGTAATATGCGCTGATATTTAAATATCAGGCTTTTTTTAACATTAAAGACAAAAAAAATATAGCCTTTTATATCTGAAATCGTATTTGGGATGAAAGCAGAAACTATGCTTATGATTTCTTGCAACTGCAATAATACACTTGTTATACGTTTACTTTCTACCTAATGAAACTGAGTTTCTCTGGTAGCATTAGGAGCATTAGTTGTCCATTATCGTAATAACTGGCTGTATTTCCCGGCATCTGTGCCGAAAATGAAACATCCAAATGTGAACTACGCAGTGAACGTACCCGAGCATTTTAAGCTTTTGGTTATGAAAGATTTGGATATTTCCTTTTATCAAGCTGTAGCTTCTATTATTAAACCTTAGTATTTATTTTATAATCAAGCCCAAGGGTTATTACTAAGTATATTTAGTTATAGGAAGCGTAAGTGGTTTTGAGATTTCTGGTTTATGTGTTCATCTGTTATTTTTAGAAACTTATTTCAAAATGTATAGAAAGTAATGGTTAAGTTAAAAAATTAAGGTATTTGTACACTTTTGAAACGGTATTTTCGATCAAAAAATCGATTTTCCACTTAAACAATGATATCAAAGCCTAATCTTTTATATTTCTAATTCTGTTTCAAGGATGTTTCTATCTTAACTAAGAGCCCAGTAAAAGCAATTTTAACAACAGTTGTCAAAAAATTTTATAACCGGAAGCAGCTTTTCTCAAAAGGAATTTTTTCATCATTTCTCTTTACCTAACGCATCCTATAGTAAAAAGTTATGTATGAAATGCCTGAAAATTTTCAATAGTTGCTCTTCAAATGTTTATAAAGGGAACAGACTACGCTTATCATTGCAGATTCATTAGTTTCTTTGTTTACATTGATATGAATTGCAAATGACGATGAATTTTAAGCAATTGTGATGTACATTAGTACTTAAATTGCTACAGCTTCTGAGATAAACATAATTATATATTGAGAATACTCTTCATTCAGTTATAATCTTCATTCTCCAATTTATAAAATGATAATACATTTTTTTTTTTGAGTTATCATGTTTTGCAAAAATGTCAAATTCGCAACTTTTTTTCTTGTTTTTTTCCCTTGAAAAATTTTTAATGTAACACCTCAATTTTTTATACACATATCTAAGTTTTAACTTACATCTCATTATAAAAGAATATATTAAAAGACAAAATTAAAAAAAAAATTCTAAAAAAATCACCCCCGAGGGTGTACAAATACCTTTGGAGTTTTTGGATTCAGGAAAGCAATACTAGTTAAATATAATTTTGTTGCGAAGAAATAAAAGTTTGAAAACAAGAAAAACCCTTTCAATATTAATTGAACAATGATATTTCACTTTGTTAAAATTGGGATTGTTCTGAAGCATTGTTATATCGAAATCGGCGTAAGGAGTTTTACCACTTTCACTTGTGTTAATACTAAGAATAAAAGAATTGAAGAATATATCAAAATATTTAGCTTCCTGAAGAAGAAGAGATATACTAACTAGGTTAGGACGAAATTAAAATATTTGTTTACGAATGGATTGTTTTGTTTTGTTTTGGACCGCTACGGTCAATTTTTTGCTACACGAGGGATCATTAGACCCGGACCTACTGCTTAAAGCCGATTCCGCACGGCTACAAATGTCCAGGCCTAGAGTGGGACACGATCCTCCAGACTGTGGTACCGAATGCCAGCGCCCTAGTCATTCAGCCATCGTCCGCATATTTACGAATGAAAAGAGTTGTACGTTAGCGATAAATAGATTAATATATAGTATAAACAGGTGATATTCATTAAGCACAGCTGAGTAAAAATTATCACAGTAATTTCTATTGCTAAGCTGGTACCAAATACAGAAATTTCTTATTTTAAGTCAGATTTTCTAATATTTAAATTGGCAAAAATCCCTCAAATTCGTCTACAGTCCAAGAAAGAATGCCACGAGGAAATATAAGTTAGTATTGTCATTTCTCACTAACACTGTCAGATCTGACCATTTAACCATTCGCAGCCTTTAATGGTTATTGTTAAAGGTCAACTTTAACCATTCACAAAACAGGTATGCCCCTCCTAAATATACAGTTGTTATTTGCAGATGCGGGGCACTTGTCCATTAAGACATTTCGCATGCAATCCGCTTGAATAGTTGGTTGCTTTCAATGGGGGCACCGTGTAGGTGAATCACCCTAACCACAACCTAGTGCCACCACAATATTGACTGAAAACCCCCAGGGGCGATATCTTGAAGGAGAATATGCCTTCTCCCACCTTCTCTTACCTAAAAATAGAAATTTAGATAAGTAGCGTGGTGAAACAGCTATGCTTAACTTGATGTAAGGAATCAATCTAGATATTAACACCAAACAACCTATTCAACTATTCAAGAATGTATGACTCTGTCTGGCACTACGGGTTGTACCAAACTTCGAAGAACTAATATTAAGGCATTGGCGGGGCCAGGGGGGGGGGCAATAGGGGCAATTTCCCCTCCCAAAAAAGCCCGGCGTATTTTTTTTCATAGTCTAAAATTATATAATCGTAGGCCTATTACTAAATGAGTTTAAATTTAAAATGAGACGATGTTTATTTCTTATATATATATATATATATATATATATATATATATATATATATATATATATATATATATTGCCCCCCCCCAAAAAAAAAACTCTGGGCTGGAGCCGCCCCTGTATTAAGGTTTCAAGAATAGATATTAGCACATTAAATTCTCCCCAAAAGAAATCACTATCATACACAGAAGGCAGCAACTTAACACGTCGTTGAAGTAAATATTATACTCAACAGTATACATTAGTATGATAAAAAATAATCGGAAATGACGTGTTCTTCTCTTTTGTAATATGCCGCCAAAATAATTTTAAAATCATACTATAGAGCTTTTATAAGACAACAAGAGGACGGAAATCATAGCGTACAACCATTAAGAATTTTTCGTTTCTAAAATAAATATTTGTAAACTTTCTTCAATCAAAGTGGTTGAAAGAAGTAGGATTAGCTCTCTAAATTTGCTCTCTAAAATATTGGAGTGGTGAACAGTTTCATAATGTGTTCGAGTTAAGAAAATTAAAAGATGAAAAAGATTAAAAATATATAAACCTTTAAGAATTATCTTGAGAAAGGACACATGATAATATTTACAATTCACAGAACATTATTTTCGAAAGGATAGTAAAATACATAACGAAACTTCCCATTGTTGATCTGAGGCATTGGCTGTAAAAACACCCTGAAAATTACTCCATACAAAGTTCAGTAGTCAGAGAGTTTGTAAATCTAAATGCCTTTTAAAATTAATCATTTTTAAATATTGCATTTTGATATTTATTTTGAATATTATGTAGAATATTTTTTAATTACTTTAGATTATATCTCATATTCTAAATAGAAGATATCTCATATTCTAAATTCCCATAGGATGTAAAAAATGTTTACGGTTTGCAATTTTAAATGATGCCTAATAATAGTATGCAAAAGAAGAAGATAATGATAATTATGATGTGAAATAAAGAGGATATCAATGAATACTAATCAGCGTCCAGAAAAAAATTTTCACATCATATTTGCATGGGTATGTAATCAGCGTTTTCTCTTTAAAAAAGAAAAAGAAGAGAACTAAAGCTGTTTAAGTAATTTATCCACATAAGTCGTTACGCGCTCGATAAACGTTTTTCAAGGAAATGATAAAAAGTGAGGTCATAATCTCTCTAGAAAATTATCACGAATATTTATAAAGTACCAGAACATAATAGATAGGAGTTTGAATATCGAATCTCATTATAATGATACTGCGTTTGCTCGCAATTTCTCATGATATCTAGTGAAGTCTGTTTGGATGGCTAAAATGTTTCTTGTGTTTCTTTGATAAATAAGGCCTCCTTTCACTCAACTCCACAAAGTTGGTTGAGTTATTTTTTGAAGGTTACCGGGCTTTCCTTATACATGACTATATTTATTTATTTTTTTCTTTTGTACCTTCAAATGATTTATCAGATATTTTTACTGTAAATAAATAAGTTTAAAATGTAAATTTTTGAAACGATAATATTAATCCTAAAATTACAAGTACTAAGAAGAAATTATAGCTCAAGTATTTGAATTTTTGAAGGGAATGTTATCTAAAAGCTTAAAATGTACTCTTTGTCACGAGAGTTTCTGATATTTTCTCTTCAAAGTCAATCGAAGATCATTTCTGATTTGGAATACTTTGCGTCATATTTTCTAGTGGTATAGTTTTTTTCAAAATTCAAAATTGTATTAAATTCAAATCCTAATATTGTATTCAATATATCGTTAATAATTCTCACCTTCTTATTACATTAGATTCATGTGTTTCAATACATGTAGTTCATGGAAAAAATTTTCGTTTATTTTATATATATATATATATATATATATATATATATATATATATATATATATATATATATATATATATATATATATATATATATATATATATATATAAGTAGTTCCGTAACTGACTGACTGACTGATATATAACACACAGACCAAACCGCTGGACCTAAAAGCCTGAAATTTTGCATGGCTATTCTTCTTATAGTGTAGGGGTGCACTAAAAACGATTTTTGAAAAATTCTTCTTAAAATTTTTTAAAATAAATTTTTAAGCTGTTTTTGTAACTTTTTTCAAGTTTGCATTTAAAATAATAATCTGAAGATTATAAAATTTATATCAATAGAAAGATCATAAAAATTCCTTTAAAATGAAATCTTTTCCGAGTCTTTACCTTCATTTTGTGATTTTTGGAGAATTTTTAAAGTTTAATTTTTAGAATTTAATTTATTAAATGCTGATCACGTGGATTCTTTTCTTTTTGTGATATTTTAAACTAATTTTGCGTCACGTGCATAACAACGAAACAGACAAAAAAATAATTTTTTTTCTTTCTAATGCGGCAGACGGTTGAACATTATCCAAAAAATTATTAAAATACAGTAAAAGATATGTTCCTCAAACTGTACTATATTAACTGTGCTATATTCTTTAGTATATTCAATTAGATGTAATCTGAATATTTTGTCTATAAAAATATCCTTTACGATTTTTTTTATAAATATATATATATATATATATATATATATTTACACCAAATGTATACATTGATCGTTGTATTTATTATATATATATATATATATATATATATATATATATATATATATATATATATACTGGCATACTGAAATTAATTGCATACATTGACCTATGTATTTAATTTGAATGTACTTCGTAGCGAAGCACGGGTATTCAGCTAGTGTTATCATAAAATATATATTACAAATTTTAACAGTAAGAAAAGGGACTTGTGAAATAAAAGAAATCATCCACGTAATTTAAAGCGAAATGTTTTACTTAAATTTCTTTTATAAACGTACTCTAATGTATATTTAATATTCTCATGAATAAAACTCGTGACTAGCATACAGAGTTTTTCAAAAATACTAAATTCTGACGTTCTACTGAGTCTACTTTGTTATTCACCATTCTCATAAACTATAGTGACAGCATCAAGAGCTTCCTGAGTTTTTAATTACGTCGGACAAGTTTTTTTTCCGCCGTCATGCTCCTGCATTTCCCATGAGCATCACCACTTTTGTTATTGCCGGGCACAGAGCAACAAGATTAGGTTATTAAAAGGAAAATTAAAGGTGAAATGCTGAGTGCTTTACACTTATGGAAGCTTGTTTGCGTTCCATAAAGGAACAGTATGACGGAAATGAGAAGAATTGAGGAAGACTCTTGAATATTTTTTTTCATTCTGGGATAACTGAATTTTCGGATTTTCCCTATTTAATATGGCAAAAGAGTAGTTAAATCTATTATGTGGTCATGAAGAAAATACCGAAACAAGAATTGTTTCAATTAATTGACAATATTTGCTCCAACTGCTCACATTTTCGTAACATTTGTATGTTTCTTAATTAAGAAAAGTGTCTTTGGCATAAATTAAACCAAAGAATATCTTATCGGTCGAATCTTTATTTTACTATTTTACATATATTTATATGTAAAATACATATTTATTTATTTATTAATATTATTTACATCTAGTATATTTTCCTATTTTACATATATTTGTTAGTGCCTTGCGATTACAAACTAAAGCCTTGTTCACACTGGCCACAGAGCGTAACGTTCCATTTTTGGTATCAAGATTGTTGACATGACTTGTGATTGGTTTGACGCAACTCATGGTTATTGCGCTGAACTCTGTGATTGGTTAAAATTTTTACCACTGGCGTTTCGTTCCGGATGGAATGAGAATGAGGTCTAAGAAATGGGTAAATAAAGATGTAACTGGATGACCTATCTAGAGAATTAGATGTACTACCTTTATAATTACTATTATTTACATTATCATGTAATATCTTCAGGATACTTTTCTTCTTTTCTACCTCCAAGATTTTGATCCTTGACTTCTTCACAGGATTTTAATCCTTGACTTCAGTACCTCTTTTGGGGTACTGAATAAAATAAGTTGTTTATGTGCATGAAGCAATATTTGCTGCATGTCTTTTTCCTTTAAACTGTACACGTAATGGAAAACGCCCCTAAAATATGCTAGAAAGGTTGTTAGATGCTCCAACCCCTTCCTTCACGAAGAAAACAACGAATGAGATCTTCCCCCAATTAATTGAATAAATGACCTCAAACATTTGAGAAGCACAGTCGAGTATTAAGATTCACTGCCCACCATACTGCCCTTTTAAATTTGTTATACTTCATTCAAACTTCTTATAGAACTCGAGACATCTTAGTGACTGTAGCATCCCGTTATGTGTTATTTTAAACGAGCTTCATTGTAGTAAACTTATATTTCATTGTGTTTAATGTTAACTTTTCGGACTAAGTGATTTCTGTCGGTTGCAAAATTTCCCTTTCTGTTGAAAGATTGCTTTTTTTTTCGTATGTTAAAAGATGTGTTAAAAGGGCTGATATAGTTGGCGCTCGTAACTTTTCCTGTTTCACAACATTAATTTTAATTCGGTTATTTAGTCACACCCTTTTCTGCATTAAGGTGTGAAGTAAATGTTTGAAAATTCATGCAACAAAGTTAGGGAAACTGACTAATTGTAGTGAAGGGGATAATTGAAGGAGACAATTGTACTACAAGTGGGATTTACTCCCCAGAGAGAATGCAGAATATTTTGATACACGAGGTGTGAGTGCAAGTCCGATATAATGACTAGACAATCCCTATCGTCACCTCATAATCTGTTTTCTATTTTGTATTTTTGAAATGTTGATATACACGTCTTTTAAATAGTTATCATTTATTACCTTGTCGAATCATTGCAAATGTATATTTTATTCGAAATCATGCACATAAACAAAGTGTATAAATAACAATATAAAAACCCTTCAAATAGTATTTTTAAAGGTAAATAATAATGCTTCTGTTTCGTTTCTATACAGATCTTTGCATTTTTAGTTTTACTTTTCTTTTATATTATTTCGCACTGAGATAGGACAGTGAATATCTTCTGGAACTACCGTTTGCACATCACCTTCACGGAAGTATGTAGGATTTCTTGTCTATATGGCTTATTCTGGATAGGTTAAACCAAACTGGCTCAAATTCATATTTAAAAAATGAAGCTTTTCTTAAAAAACAGAACGCGAGGAAATTGTCAACAGCTAACCATTTCTGGACTTTTGGCCATCTTTTTGATTTTACCTCTGTGACTTGCAAAACCTTACTTGTAAGTTGATCCCGAACTGCTTCAAACATCCATGCCAGCAGCGGTACTTGAAATTACAGAATCTTGGTGTATAACGACTATTTGCACATCCTTCTGCTATAAGAAGCTAGACGTAGTGATTACGGACTGCGTTTTGCGAGGTTGTCTCGTTGCCATAAGACTTTTTTCTCGTATTTTGTGCTATTAATTCTGTTTCATTAATTTTGCTCTGAGGAAGTTCGATGTGTGTGTTTATTAACTGAAACAAGTGTTTCCTTTTCTGATTCATAATAAAATTATTCCCCCCCCTTTTTTAACGTCGTTTTGTTAAGCATTTGAAAAAAGTTGTATGCATAGTGTAGTAAACATAATGAGCCCTCTCTAGGTAGTTAAACTGATTTGCATTATTTTCAAGTTTATATAACGCAATGAAAAAATGGGTCTTCATTGAGGATTTCGATGAAACACTTCCACAGTATCAGAGAGTAATCCAGGGGGAGTATGAAGCTTTCTTGGCCTTAACTCCTTACCTGTGACATATATTTCAGAAAAAATGCATCAAAAGTGGGAAATTTTTCCCGGCTAACAGTGCAAAACATTCTTTCCCAATTTGCGCCTTAATAACTGACCACATCCCCATTCCTCGCCAATGAAATAAATGAAGGACAAATACCACCATCTATTGTGAAAATTTTAAAACTCTATATTAAATGTCCATTCAAAAGGAAAACGGGCATCGCAGAAAATAATCGCTAATTTTTCTCCTGCCCGAACCGAGCTCGGGCATCACAAATATTGCCATTCCGGTTGCCCGAACTGGGTTCGACCGTCACTGGTAATATCCATAAATACTTAGAACTCCTTCGATGAATGGAAGAAATCTCCCAAATGTAATCAATAGCTGTCAGGTCAGCTGAACGAAGCAGTCTCTATATGCTGCCATGTCCCTCCTTCGAAATTCGGGATAAAAGTAGTCCCGGCCAGAGACAAACGTCAGAGACAAACGAGGGAAAACAACGTCTTGTTGAGTAATATGTTAAACAAAGTCATCAGTAACTAATGTCTCGGACTAATGTCTCGCGAATGTCTTGAAGGTGGTGCGATCACTAATGTGTAAATGCGGCATAAGCAAAACTATATCATCAACTACTGAGCTGAACGAACAGTATACCTCCTCATTTTCTCCACTCGTACATTGTGCCATAGTGCATGCATGACTCTTGTTCAAAGTCCTGCATGCACTGTATGATTTTGAATGCGTTTCATTCCAGTGACAAGTAGTCCTTTAAGCTAAGGCTTAGACATCTAAGTGACAAATGCGAGTTATTTCCTTTACTACTGCAAACAAACATTAGCTCTTTATTTATTTTTATTCTAATGCAACTGGAGTGTTCTGGAACAAACAGATCTTGCTTTAATCGCAAACGTAATAAACTCTAACATTCCACAACATTTTCGCTAAAAAATATCCATACTTAAATCACCATAATAACATAACACTGGAGATTTCTGCAACTTTGTGAGCTTTTAATTATGCAGCGTGATATATTTATTTTCTTTTGAGAGGAGGGTCTACATACCTAATTAGCACCCGTACTATTGTTTGCCGAGGAGTATAAGGCTAAGTTATTAACTGAAAATAAAGAGATGTAATAATGTGAGCGCTTACTTCATAGAAACGATCCTGTTAATTCGCAGCTACTTTGCATAAAGTAATAAGTTTTTTTTTTGTAGTTTGAAGTAAGTAATGTTAGTAATGTTTCTATTAAAAAAAGTATACTCAGTAAAGACGTGAAGTATATTTTGCAATAATGAATGAATATATCACAGCGAATTTCCAGCGAAATAAACGTCTGAATTTCTCTAAGCACATTTTATATTTTACGAAATGTTTGCTAATGGCATTTTGTTCCTGGTATTAATCACATTAAAAGTTGAAGTTATTAATAAAAGGCAGTCCTGAACAACAGGAGGTCCGCGGGCCGCATGCTGCCCGCCAGCACTCTGTGTCCTGCGAAGCCTTTTACGAAGACATTATAATTCATCAAAAAATACGGAATATTACTTTTGCATTTATAATATTACAAGAGGAATATATAAGCAATGTATATTAATGTTTATTAATTTTTTTTAAATAAGCAATAGTTGATTTTTTGTTAGGTAAAATTATTTTCGCCTTCCCATCTATTCTTTTTTCTTGCTGCCCGCAGCAGCCTTCCATAAAAAACATGGCCCGTTTCCCATTTACAGTTGCTCAGGCATGATCTAAGATATATAACTACCAAGGAACTTAACACAATAATCAGCGTGTTATTTCTTAAAGCTTTTGGGAACCATATACATAGCAGTGGCCCCACAATTCGTTTAATAACAATAGACGACATGAAATTGTGATTATTCGTTACTTAAAAAATTAAACTGATTTTAGTCCTTTTGTTTTTTCTGTTTTATTTCATTAGTTATTTTTAGCTGAAATACTAGTCACAAGAATGGCCTTTTGCCTATGGACATTGTTGGTAGTGTTCATAGTCATGATTAAATATCTATTCAAATAAATTATTACTCTATGAGTTAATGTAGGTTTTGAATTAGTTGATGCAGTTAAATAAAAGTTATATAGCATTTCAAAAATAAGTAAACCATATTCCTTTTATATTATCCAGTAAATTTAAAGCTCCATTGCTAAAAACTCCTTCATAAGCTAGAGAACTCCGTAAATGTGCTAAAGAAAAAGGAAATTAAAACTGACTTCCATATTATAGGAAGGAGTAGTGTGCAGTCTGTTATAAGCTATATAAAAATTGACGATGCTGAACATTCGTAAGAATTCAGGATTGGCAAGGCTAAAACGTGTCTAAAAGTTCACAGTATAACTGATGATCATGATCATCAGTTACACTGTGATCATTGTGTTTGTGATCTGTGATTTGTGTATCGCTGTACGAGATACTGTAATATAAGCATGATCACAGTATTAATTTAAGGGTACAGAATATCTAGGTCGCAACTGGGATAGTTTTATTATAAATTCCTTATTCGGGATTTTTCCACTCCAACGTACTCGTCGGCTGAGCCTTGCTGAGGAGCCCTTAACAAAGACAAAACCTAGGTCCAAGGTTGCCATTTACGCTGGAGGTGTTTATACTAGCCATTGGCTCAGTCCATGAGGGAATCTTCAAGCATTATGTGATCTTCATATTCTAAATTTTGTACAGCAGTTCGCTATAGACGATGGTTCCTTCAGATGTGGTCTGGATTTCTGCGCTTTGTCAGTCACCAATAAAAATTTAGAGAAGTTTCGCAATTTGAATTGTGTTTCCTCCATCTCCTATGCCTTGATGAGGATCCCATAACAAGGACGAAACCGAGGTCCAAGGCTTCTGGGTACTTTGGAGGTGTATATATGTATCTCTACCTTTGAATATCTCAATTGACACCTCGGCTCCCTCGCTTTCGCGTATCAGCCCATGAAACACTGAAGACCAGTCGCTACGTAGCAATACCTGAATACGCAGACGAAGGTTAATTTCCCAGATTCGGTGCTTTCCAGTGCTGTGGGGCTCGAGGATGCAGGACAAACAGTACAGATCTGCCATCCACACAAGGCACCCAAGCCCTCTTCTACCTTTGAAAAGCGGTCTCTCCGTCTTTTTAGTATAAAGACATGAGCTATACCGTAAAATATAAACCATAAAAATATAAATCTTATATAGTAATGGCAAAGTACTGGCAATTTAAATATCAATATTTTATCGTAAATTTAACGTTATACACATAAAAGAGTGTTGACAAATTCAAACAACAAGTTTGAAATTGTGATAATCAGATTTTAAAAAAAATTAAACACTTTAGGTCGAACTATTGTCTTAACTTGGTTCTGATAATTAATAAATACTTTAGGTCTGAAAGTTTGATGAATAATTATGGAGTTTGTTGGAATATCGTGGCACAATCACGGGAGACGGCTGTTGTACTGTGACCCTCATCCCCAAGTCTTAACCTTTTAACTATCAAGTTATTTTGTTGATTTTGGTACGGAAAATGTCAAATTTTTTATTGCAAAAATCAAATGTTTAGTTCAAAATTACGTACATAAACTGCCATCTATTGAATAAAGCAAAAATTCCCCTCCCAAGATATGGTATAGAATACTAGTGCTGCCATCTATTGAATAAAGCCCAAATCAACTTGTCCCGAGATAGATTCGGGTTTGAGAATAAGATGCAAGAGAAAAAAACTATCCCGAGACTATCTCGGGCACGACAGTTAGAAGGTTAAAAATATTTATTCAGAAAAGGATTCTGGTTGTACTAGGGGAAAGATTACTATATAAATGTTACAGATTTCTAATCTAAATGTTGAGTTAACATCTTCTAAATTTACGCTAAAAAACAAACTGTAAAAACGAATTTCTTTTTACCGTACAATGATAATCCCAAATGCTGCTCTACGTATCTAATAGCAGGCTCTTTCGCTAACGTACCTTTAGAGTGAGACGCTTTGTTTATATTCTATTCTGAAACCTGTATTTTGTTACTACACAGGTAAGGTCTTCATCTTTTATTTCTTCCCAGACCACTGACGCTATTCTTTTTTAATTTTTAAAAAGACTGTGACAAACTTTCTCGACCTCCTCCAAACTATTGGACCATCCATCAAATTTTAGCCCTGTCGCTTTCTTTAAGCCTATAAAACGCCGACAAAAAGGGAAAAAAACGCGACCAAGATTGTGCAATGGATCCTTTGACTGAGCGTAAATCGGTAAACCAGGAATTCGATAAAGTAACATTTAGTTTAATGAGATACACTATGAAATATTATATTAAAATTGTTTCTAAAAGTTTTCTTGTCCATTTTAGCTATCACCCACGGAATAATAACGAAAAATTCTGCATAATTTTTACGTCTGCAAGTAAAAAAAATTAGCTTGCATTAAATTTTTCCTTAATGAGAGTGCTTTAGTTTAGCAAAAGAGAAACATGGGTTAGCCATTAGCGTAATGCATGCTTACAACCGCCATTGCTCCGAAAATGCATCCTCGCAACAAAAGGATAGCGAAAGCATCCAAAGCTTTTTAAGCTTTAATTATGTAGGAAAAGATATTTTTCCTTTCATGCTTTTATGCTCCTCATCAGCAGTTGGACTTCTGTTATATTTAAACCCAAGAGTATATTATTATGCTATTAGGTGGAATGAAAGGTATGCGTAATGTTGACAAGAAAAGTTTATTTAAAAAAATTGTTTTTGCAACGTTAAAAATTGGAAATGGAAGAAGAGCATCAATATTTTTGTGAACCTGGGAATACTCGGTAATAATAATTTGTTTCAGTTTAGAAAATTGTATGTGATATAAAGTATATTGATAACTGGATAGAGGAAAAGTTAAAATTGGGAAGGTGGGCTGTGTATTTGATTCACATGGGAAGTTTTTTAAGTTCTCTAACTGCATAGTCATATGATAATTTAATACACGCATTTTATATGCATTCTCTAGGTAATATACGTCATCAGATTTTCTTCATATTCGAAATTTTCGTAATAAATTTTCTTTCATTGGACCTGCTTTCGAGGCAGCTCGAAATTCATGCATTAGCAGTTAAATCGCTAGTTAAGTTTACCTAACATTTCATGATGGGGGATGTGCAAGTTTTCTAATACTTTTATTTTTAATCTGTAAAATAATTAATCTCTCTCTCTCTTTCTCTCTCTCTCTCTCTCTCTCTCTCTCTATATATATATATATATATATATGTGTGTGTGTAAGTGGTAATTAATATATATATATATATGTATATATATATATACAGTGGAATCTCGATCGATCGTTTTCGGATCCATCGTTTTTCCGTATGTGTCGTTCATTTTCTCCAGTCCTAACGATCATATTGCTTTGTTATGTTTCCGCATTTATCGTTCATTTCAATCGGTCCCTTGAAAAACGATAGATCGAGATTCCACTGATATATATATATATGTGTGTGTGTGTGTGTGTAAGTAGTAATTAATATATATATATATATATATATATATATATATATATATATATATATATATATATGTATATATATATATATATATATATATATATATATATATATATATATATATATATATATATATATATGTATGTATATATATATATATATATGTATATATATATATATATGTATATATATATATATATATATATATATGTCTATATATATATATATATATATATATATATATATATATATATATATATATATATATATATATATATATATATATATATATATATATATATATATATATCCTTTTCCTGCAAGTCCTTTTCATTGCGGAGTTTGGGCTGATTAGATATGATTATCTCTTTGTAAACATTTGTGATTCCCCCATACAACATCTCATTCTGTCTAGCCATATAACTACTCTTCTTACTCTAAAACTGTTGGATATTTTGAAGCTATGATGTGACGAGGAAGCTTTCTTTAACAACTGAAAAGTTTCATTACTTGGAAGTCTACTGCTTAGTATCTGAGCTCATATTTTCAAATGCAGAACACATATTTCCAAAATGTGTGTTTACTACTGTGGGGTTAGAAAAAAAAATTATATGAACATCCAGTAACTAAACATTAGGTTTTAATTATTGCAAAAACAACTAGGTTCAAGAGTCGTCTTGAACCAAATACATCGTTAGAACTTTGTTGTTAGAACCGGATAGTTAGATTGAATATTATACAAAGGGAGACTCTCCGTACCGTTGTATAAAAACTTCATCAGGAAATATAATGATTTTGTATAGGGATTTTTTCTTTTTAATATTAAAAACTAATATATTTTGTTTGGCACTTTTTCCACAATAATACTAAAATAATATAAGCCTATTTAAAAAAAATTATAAACACATGAAGGCGTCTTAAATAGATCTGTACAAGTATAGATATGAATATGATTTTTTTCATGATAATACTAAGGTAATAAAACAATTAAAATTTTGTTTTCTAAACTCTTAAAGATGACATATGTAAATCTGTATGAGTATTGGTATAAAAATACCAAAATCGATATTTTCTCTTTAAAGAGTAATTTTATTTCAGAGAATGAATTTCAAAAGCGTATTTTTATCTTTGAATATATTTTCTTCTTGTTATCGCGAATAGAACAAAGCAATATTTTACTTGAAAGTTTTGTTTAACTAGAATAAAACGTTAATTCACTTTTTTCATCTCCTTTAATGCATTGGGATGTTTTAGCCGAAAAGATTATATTCGTTGGTCATTAACTTAATAAATCTCTTTTTAAGCACCTTGCCTAAAAGTGCATTAAAAATGCATAACATATCGAACATTGTAAGTTCCTATTTTTTAATGGCCCCATTTTTAAAATTATTTTTGTATATTCTCCTAACTATTTGTGATTTCATTTTATTCTAGCAAAGTAGCGTTTATAAATTAATAAAAGAAAGATAGACGAGGGTGTTAATGTTACTTGTTATGTGATAGCATTTGCGTTTATTTAAGTTTTCTTCTTAAGCAACGACAGCATGATGGATGCGGGTTTAGTTTGCAGAAGACTCTTAAGCCATTGTTTTGGGGTAAACAATGCCCAGCAGTTACAGGATTCCCTGTCTTGCTGTTTTTAAAACTTTTTCCATTTTAATTACTCTATTGAACAAGAAAGCTTGAATCGCAAAATATGTTACATGAAAGCCTCAAAAATTATGAAACTTTTACAACATACAAATACATTGTCTCGAGATTTAATACATTGCGAAAGTACTTTTTCATTATTTATCTTCTTTTTACAAGGTTCTGTTGGAAGGTACATGAATACTTACTGTGTATGCTGTTCATATTTTTACAGATTGATAAAACTGTTACAGCTTAGCTAACGATGAAACCAAAACTCCATTATCAGTAAACAAAAATCCTTCAAAATATCAAAATTATGCATTTATGATATTAATGTGTCAGATATCCAGGACACACCGAAAATTACCTGAGGTGTACAGGAGAGTTGTGAAAATATCACACAAAGAAATTAGAATGATTGAAATTTATTTCTGTGAACACGTTTTTATTCAATCAAGCTATTTTTTAAAAATATTTTCGCCTCTAACGCTCTGGTATACAAAGAAAACAATGAATCTAAATTACCTTTTAGTTACTTTCTAGACAAAACTAATCGTTGGATTTATTACTGCCAAAATATTAGTTTAACAGTGCGTATTAGAAATATTCAATAACTATAATCTCTTAAGAGTCTTTTATATAATTGTATATTGATGGGACTCCATTAGAATCTTATATATCTTTCTTTAAAAAAAATGGAAATTTTGGCATATGTTCAGCCCTAAGTTTGAATCGTAGTTAAAAAAGTATTTCTGCCGAACAAAATAACATTCACTTAAATTTATTTCAGGTTCATAATGAATTGTTTCCATCCTTTTTAGTAAACTATGTTATTTTGATAGCCTCATATGCGTATATGTATCACACTCTATGTTATGTGTAGATATATACAGGTATTTCCTTTGAGCTTCATCTGATATGCCAGTATCTCCTTTATTGCCTTCAAACTTATTTGGCATTGTTTAATTTGTTACCTTTCAAAATAAGTTACGACCTAATATATTTTTGGTAACTTGGTTCCAGTTTTTGAAATATGTCAAAGAAACTCGTGCTAATCAGAACAAATAATTTAACATGAGATATGTAGCCGTAGTAGAAGCAGAAAAACTCTGGATCTTAAAACTTCTAGCCTTAAAACTAAGGCTCTCTGAATGTTCCACTTTACCGCCTACAAGAAAATTTCAGAAGCAGCTGTGGAAATAAATAGCGGTTCGAGAGATCATGACTTACTTCATCGCCGTTGTAATGCTGTGTTTATAGCGAACAATATGACGTCAGTGAGGGCTTTAGAAATGCCATAAACAGAAATATTTCATGCAGGTACAAAACCGAAACACGTAGCGTCATAAACAGATACCATTTGCGAGGAAAAGAATGAATGACGTCTTATTTGATGTCTTGGAAAATTATTTTAGTAAGTCACGGGATAAAGAACATTATTTTCGGGTTATAAAATTTGTATCTTTTCTTTGAAATTTAACTCTTTGTTTTCATGGGCTTCGGATCTCTATTCTGTGTGAGCCATCTTTATCTATTTCAATAAATTTTCAGAACTAAAAAATGTCTGTTTCAGAATTTCTTTGAGTAAAATTCTTTATTATTCTTACTTGTCTTGATTTTCAGATTTTATATTCTCCTTTTTAAGTTCATTTTTTGAAATTACCTCTATATTATAACTTTTATTTAACCTCATCTAACTCTTTATTTCTGGTAGTCAATGTATATAACACCCCTTCTATTTATTTTCCCCTGAAAATTACTTTTGCTCTCTTAGTAAAACTGACCATTCTGTTTCAAAGAAACAACTCCATTCTGAATTGTCCCATTAAATTTAGTACCTAAAAAATCTCATAGACACCGTGGTAGTATTCCAGATATTGCAAGCTCCTTACACTTTAATAAACCTTATTTTTTTAAGCCTTTGGCTGACAAGTTCTCTAAACATAAAAATAAGATTAATTCATTTTAAAATTATGAAAATTTCGGGTCTTAAAGCGTTAAGATCTTAAGACACTGGATGAGTAAGAAATGCAAATTGCCCTGGGAAAGATCCAAGAATTTTAAAATTATCGAATCTCTTAATGTCAGTATAAAAAAATTGTCATATCTCAATGGGTACCTCTCTCTGTTAAAATTATATTCCGCGCACAGGCTTATATGTTTTTTTTTTTGGTTGTTGGTTAAAAATTTCCCCAAAATTACCAGAAAACACAAAAAACAGGTCATTATTAATATAATAATTTTAAACGTAGTGTGTTAGTTCCACTCATGGAGATATTATAATTTCAGTGAGGTATCATATTTTCCAATAAGATACTATAATTCCAATTATTACACGAAAAAGTAGTTCCCAACGATACAGACAGTAATATTCAGCTGTATAATATTATCCTAGAGGAATGGTACTCTAATTTATTTAGCCAGTGTAATTTAGCCATGTAATGCTTGGCAGTCACTCGGGATAACTTGGACACAAATTTTGATGAATGGGCCCTCCTATTTCAGCCAATTACGAGCTTCCAGTATCCATCTAAATAAGATATATTTTTATGAAAACAAAAATCTATCTTCATAAGTAGGCTGGTAAGTAAGGACCTATAATAAAAAAATAATCGTTGTATTTTACTATTTTAAGACTTAGTTAATTTTATAATAATTTATTCCTCATAATTACGCACATAAAATTAAAAATTAATGACATAAATTGTATAATGTAAATGGAAATATAAGTTTTAAAATAATATTTTCTCCGAAAAAAAATCTTTCAAATACTGTTTTTGAAATTTAATTAGAGCTCGGTGTTTGTATATAAAATGCGATCGTTTTTAAACACTTTTTCCTTTCGTAATTTATCCATAATCATGAATTACTAGCTCACGTGTTAATGACAGTACGGACTACGTGTTGCTTGCTCCCAACTGATGTTAGTTTGTGCCATATAAAATTGTTGAGTTCCAAAGTAGTGTTTCAGAAAGTTTAGTGTCTTTAAATTTATTACAATAAGAGAATTTCGTTATTGCGTGGAATTCAACATTAAATAATTCATTGGATCACGTATATTACAGGTGCGACCGCAGATTTAGATGTACTTTTTTTTACTGAATTTTGGGTAATCAGCCATGATTATAAGTTTATCATGCACTCACACAATATACCGTACTTTTCGGACCATAAGATGCACCTCAAATTTATGGGGGGATTTTTAGAGAGAATAATTTGTACTTTGTTAGGTATATAAAGAAATTTTCAGTTTCTTAATTAATAAAAAAATATATGCAATAAATATAATAAATATTCTATATGTAAAATATATATAATATATAAAATATTCATTTTGTTTTAATGTTACCTTCGTACCACAAGACGCACCCTAATTAAGTCGATTTTTTATGTACAAAAATGCGTCTTATGGTACGAAAAATACGGTTATTTTATTTAATACTTTAAAAGAAATGTTTCCGGTAATTCAAATGACGCCCTGTGGCGTAGTGTTTCAAAGCTTCAAGCTGCCACACCACAGGTCCAGGTTCGACTCTGCGACTGGGCGACTCAACCTTTCATCTCTTGAGTGGTTCTATAAAATGAGGACCAAACATGCTTGGGAACTAACTCTTGGGGTCCCGTGGAAAGCTGACCACCTGCCCGAAACATATGCTGTATGACACCCCAAGCCCATGATTAAGAAAGCAGAGTTGGGAACCACACGCCTTGGTCCACAAAATGGACTGTAGCACCATTGGTTAGTTAGTAATTCAAATGCAATCTTGAGTTAAAATGTTTCATCGCACAGAACTATTAGAAAATCTAATGTGCGAAATGATTTTTTAAAAATATAATATGAAGGATTCACAGTTTAAGTGAACCAAGTCAATTTTTTGGCCATTTCGTACTAACACTATCATGAAAAAACATATTTTTCAGTGTGATAGTGAACCAAGTATGTAGTATAAATTTTGCGTTATTTAAGCAGAAAAAAAACAAACAAAAGTCAATGGTCCATTAATTACAGTTTTTCAACTTAGGGATCAGCTTTCTCGGAACTGACTCTCATAGACTTGGTTCACTTTAACTCGGAACCCTTCATTTAACACACTCTTTAATACTCAAATAAATGAGAATTTAGAGCATATAAAAATTCTGTATGAGAAAATCAAGAAATGTCAGAAGCTCCGCTTCCAGTCAAATTAAATAGTGAACGCTGTATATACACTCTATATTCAATAACATAGTTTAAAACATCCCATTTAACTTCTCTTTCAACTTGTTCTTTTCTGTAAGTTATGTAGAAAATCAAGTTAAAACACACGCTCATTTTTTATTCAAACTTCAATTTAGTTGAAGCAAATCAATTTTCTCCTTTTCATTCAGTATTTGGAAAATCAATGGACTCCCAAAATGAGGGAGATTTTGATGGACTAATAATAACTGAAAGTAGAAGGGGAAAACTTTTTTGACTTAACGTCATTTTGAACCTTTTTTGGAAATGAAAAAAGAAGCAGTTCTTTCTAGATAATAACCATAATTTACTTTTTAATGCTGAACAAAGAGCAATTTTAATGTAAGGTTAAGTATAGCGAAATTTTTATTCTTTATCACATTTGCGATTTTTTTTAAAGTTCCAGAAATATAAATGATTATTCATTAACTTTTTTTTTATATCGATCTCATGTAAAATATAGGAAAAAAGGCTTCAAATTATCATTTAATATTGTAAGTGGAATTAATTGCAACTATGTGCCTTCCCTGACCCTAATAGCCCGTTTGCAGTGGTGTCGGGCACAATCGACCTGAAATGTCACTGACTGGAGTAGAATTGTCTTCAGTAATGAGTCCCGCTTCGAATTGAGTCCCGATGACCAGCGAATACGTGACTGGAGACGCCCCGGACAGCGGTGGGATACCAACCTGACTATCTTCCGCCATACGGGCCGACAACCAGGAGTGATGGTCTGGGATGCCATTTCATTTCATAGCAGGAACCCTTTTGTTGTCATGGTTCCTGCGGCTTAACCATGACAATGGATATTTTAAAAAGTTTAGGATAGGGTTTCTGTTTTCATATTTTTTTAAACTTCATTGGGGTGTGGCGCTGTGGTTTTGCTACAGTGACGTAACTACTAGGGTAAAAATTGGCTGCTGTTTCGCCATAACCGTCAATCACTGAATTAGGGTATGTATGCATCTTTGTCTTTTCATTAGGATTATATGTGTACTTGCATATATGTTGCGTTGAGCCCTTACTGCAAGTTGTCCGTGTCTTTTCATTTTCTCTTGACTATCTGTTTCTATAGGGATCTCGGGGCCTTGGGATGTCTTTTGGTTATACCTTCATCCTATTGAGAAAGTTCCCTCTGAGGTAACTAATTTGGTTAGGCTCCCTGATGACGAGACCAGTCGGTTACCTCAATTTCTGGTTTAGTTCCGGCACTACAGAATTTTGCCTCTGGTGCGTAGAGCCCTGAGTGCTTGATTTCTGTTTATTTTTTGTCTACATTCTTCTTATAATTATCTAGCTCTGTTATTTATATTTACTTATATATATATATATATATATATATACATATATATATATATATATATATATATATATATATATATATATATATATATATATATATATATATATATATATATATATATATATATATATATATATATATATTAATTAGATTAAAATATAAAAACTTGGCCTACTACTTAAATTTGCAGTCGTGAGTATTCAAAACGCAATAATTCAGAGTTTTGTATAAAAAACACCTTTATTTAAGGTATTCTAGGAGAGAAAGAAGAGGTCTTCCCTAGGGGAATCATTGAAATTTATCTGAAGAATGTAAACGCAAAAAGGCAATTATACGTCACATTGAACCCCCAAATTGTCGAAGGGGATCTTTCCTTGTGGTAAGGATTTTGATTAAGTCAGCCATTTCATTGCTGCGCGATTCCATATATATGGTTACGATTCAGAAGGTTAAAAACTGCAAGGTGGTTATTTTCTGATGGCCATGATTCGCTCTGAGTGCGACTGACGGTAGATATAAAAATTCCAGAAAGTTTAACCGGGGATAGTAAAATTAGAAATTAATTGGTCAAAATAAGTTAAGCAGCGAGTTTAACCCTTCAGCGGGGGCGCCAATTTGTGGAACACCAGCAGGCGCGCGTGGCACAAAATGCAACGTCTCTTTCAACCTTGATTATTCCTTTTGTAATAAACTTTTTTTTTCAAATTGAAAATAATAATTCTGTGTTTTATGACAAAATATAAAATGTTGATAATACTTAGATATATTTATAATTAAAGGCCAAAGAATAAGGCAGATACAATAGCCTTATTTCAAAACTGTCCGGTTTATTGGATCTAAGGACAACTTGCGAATAGATTCCTATTATGCCGAAAAATATAAAAAAACAATGAGATTGTCCATCTTCGTGATATGCGGGTTATCATGTAATATCTGCACATTTGATCGACTACAACAACTCCTGATTTTGTCGTATTGTAATCCAGTGTAATCGCTGGTTTACCACAGTTAAACCACGACTAACAATGAATGGAAAGAAATACAAGGGTCAGAAAATGAGACCTGCGTTAGAAAGGGTGTAGCTATAAATAGAAACTGCTTAGAACATTCAAACCTTACATGTAAATACAAACCATTCAAAATTACGAAAATGTTTCACTTAGTACACGGGCGCGCCCGCTGAAGGCTTAATAACATTAGCGAAAGAAAAATATTTTTTGGCATGATAAACACACAGAAATATATATATATATATATATATATATATATATATATATATATATATATATATATGTACGTATATATATATATACATATATATATATGTGTGTGTGTGTGTGTAAGTAAGTAATATCCTTGACGGGGCGATGCTCAACAGGCCGGTGAACTCGAACTAATCCAGGTATCAGGTAGAAGACCTCAATTCACATTATGAAGTCATAGTACTTGTAGTCGTCGGAGCATTAAACAGTAGAAGTCGAGAGCGGAGGCATTCACAATGTAGAGTCAAATAAAACCGGACGCCAGAGAGGAAGAGGCGGTTTGGTCATAGTACAGTTTTTTATTCTTGGAAATGTTGCTGGACATCTTTTATCAGAATACCTCATTCACAACAGTCCGGAGGTACAGTCCAAGATAAAACAAAAGAACGTAGAACTAAAAGTTGTGCATGTTTGTCGGACTCGAGCAGAACACAGAAGACCCGCGAAAACCCCAGGTTCACGCCCTGAGTACGGGCGCGCTGAACTTTTAATTGTTCAAAAGGTGACACCTGACCCATGCACGTCATATGGGGTGATGGTTTTCGAATGTTCCACGACATTCGACCTTATATAACTGTTGGCCGCACATGGCTTTTTGAGGAAGAATCTAATGGATTAATTTGGAATACATTGGTCAAATTCAGAAATGAGGGATGATGTTCTATTGCGGTAAGATAAAGTTAATGAAAGGAAACGTTATTGTTTCACACACACACACACACACACACACACATATATATATATATTAATACATAACATGAGTGAGGCAATTAAAGTTATTCCACTCCGCTTATTGTAAAAAAAAGCCATCTTCTACTTTTCGTGACTTTTTTTCATCACGATGTATGTGAAATACTGGATGCATTTTCAAAACGCTGAATCATTTTGATTGATTGAAGGTGAAAAGGGGGAACGGGTAAAGGAGAAAATTGCCGACTTATCGCCCAGAAAAAGCTTGGTGGTAATGAACCGAATCGATTTCTTAATGGCAAATAAAAAAAGGAAAAACTAAATTTAAACGAGGATAAAACGACTCTGAACACCTTTTTTTATTATTTATTCCATCCTTTTAGAATTTCCTAGCAATTTTTTTATGTTCACCATTTTGATCAGTCTGAAATATTTTTCCATTTCTAAAAACTTCTTTCAAATAATTTGCTTGAAAAGATGTTCTACTTTCAATTTATTTGCGAAGTGAATTTTTCTTATTCCGTGTGTCAGGAACGTTGTAAACAACAAAAACATTAAAAAAAAATTTTTCACAAAAAATTAAACTCTTTATTTTTGGGACACGGAAGATGATTTCGGATTATCCATTTCGTCTGTGATGACGTTTTTTACAGATTTATGTGGGCCTGCAATTTCGAAAATAGGATTATCAGAATTAAGAATAAGAGCCTTTATGGCAAAAATTTAAATTCTGTGAAGGTAAGACTGTTATAATAGTCATAGTGTACCAACCGGGTTTTTGTCTTAAGATAATATTAGCTGGAATATTTGAAAGGTTTTAAACGTGTTAAGAAAGAAAAACAATAAATTAATGAAGAAATATTCAGTGATTAAAAAAAAGCTTTCTTAACACCACACACATCCATACATAACTGTATATATATATATATAGGGAAACTTCTATATGGCGGCCAGTAATGGTTCCAAAAAAGTGGTCGTTTTGAGAGGTGGCTGTCGAACAGAGGCTTCATGCATATTACTGGCTCAATGGAGTCTTTGATCGGTTCTGAATGAAATATATCCGTTTAGAGGGGTGAATGGCTAGAGCAATTTCACTGTATAAATAAATAAATAAATAAATATATATATATATATTGTTTGTTTATATATATATATATATATATATATATATATATATATATATCCATGCATGTACGCACACACACACACACACACACACACACATATATATATATATATATATATATATATATATATGTGTGTGTGTGTGTTAGTTACGTAAAAAGCGTTTATTACATACATATTTGTATACGTACACACAGAAATATATATTCGTGTATTCATTTCAAAACTTCCCTTCTGAATTTACAGCTTATTAAATACTGTTTTCAGAAATGTTTAAAAATTTACTATAAATTCCATTAAATCATCATCTGATGGTAATTTCGAGAGATTTGCTAATTTTATCTAGAAGGAATAAAGTTATATGCCCTTCGTGAAGAGAAAATGTCTGGCAGTATCTCCAAAACTGAACTAAAAGATCTATTTTTTTTATAAAAATTTTCAAGCCTATTCAAATTTCAAATTTATTGTATTATATCTACAGTTTTTATACTAGCACTTTTATACTTCAGACAAGGTTAAAAGCTTATTACGGAAGATAGCACTAATATTCAACATAAAGTGGGAGAAAATGTAATTAGATTAAATTAAAAGCAACTAAACTAGTGAAACCAATATAGGAATAGAAATACCTCAGTATTCAATATTATGTCTCCTATATAATAGGTTTTCAATATAATATCCCTTTTGAATATAGTGAGCATTAATTATAACAATTTACTAGTACAACGGAATGCTCAACATTTTAAATTTCAAATGTTTGAACTTTTACAGACAAAACTTAAATAGATTTTTTTTAATCCGATAAAACACAAAATGAAGGGTTCAGTATCCGTAATTAATATTTAGATATGTATGCTAAATTTATGGAAAGAAATAACGTTTCAAAATGTTTTCCTTTCGTAGATAATGCAGACTAAAAGTTGAATGAAATTTAAACATTATAAGTATGTATTGATTAAAAACACAAAGAGTCTTCCTTTTGATTTCCATGTTTCAAGGTTGAATTTTCTGTTACATATGCATATAACTTAAAACCATGTTTTGTTTCACTACAAATACGTTAGCAAAAAGAAAAGTAGTATTATTATTCCACATGATAATAATATACATGTTAAACATCATGCGGCAAGTTTGAATTTCTTCCATACATAAAGTATCAACTTTATACTTGGAGCTGAATATCACTGATGGCAGAGTTGTCTGACGCTCAATATTGAGTTTCCGTGACTGAGAACAGGAAAGTACTAACATTTTGCCTCTGTGAATGGCAACAAAAACGACATACTTCTCTCCTACCATTATCATATCAAAACTGTACAACAGTCATTTCGTCCCACCAAATGGCAGTTGGAATCGTCTAACTTAACGCAACGCTGAATAGCAGCAAGAAACGGCCAACCAATGAGCTCATTAACAAGAGATAAGGACCGATATTTTACCATAAAAACGAGTTGAAGAACTCCTATTATTAAAAGGTTTACACTTAGCCTCTTTAAGGATCGTTGACATCAGAGGGCCTTATGATTGTCTTATTTCCTTTGAAGTTTTTATTTTAAATAGACGTCATGGATAGATACTGATTTTTGCCTTTACTTTTAAGAAGGTATCTAATTATTCCTGTGATAAATGTTTCAGTAACTTAGTATCTAAAATAACTATATAAAAAAAATTATATTTACCTTCAAGTTTCGTCATTATTGCACAGTTTCCTACCAGTTACATACATGACAGGAATTTGAAAAGCAGAAATACCTCTTCAGGAGCCAAGTGACCGTAATCAAAACGATTCTTCCTCTCCGCGCTGTCACAAACGACGTCACACTTTTCAAAGGTGTCTTGAGACTTTTCACCTGAAATGAAGTTTTTAACTTCCCGTCCTCGGAAGATTTCTCAAAACTTATCGTTGCTGTCAATTGCAGACGCTTCCCTTAACAAGGCGGAAATGATGGAGAGGGGGAAGAAAAACGTTCCCAAAGGGAAATTTGATTTCCAGAGCAAAAAGAATTCTGCTTCAGGTGATTAGCAATGAGTGTGGAACCATTGCTAATCACCTGAAAGCTCTGAAGGGTGTATGTAGAGGATAAATAAATTTGAAATGAGGAAAATATGGTACTTCTATATAAGGTGCTGATTTTGATGAATTTGGTTTGAACTAGTATATTGATACTGAATTTTTGCTCAAAATTTTTGCTTCTTCCATCTATGCAAGAAGTATAGGCATTTTGAGAATATGACTGTTCCTACAGTTTGCTGTAAACGCACATATTCTTGTGCTGTATTTCTGATAAAAATTTACTTTAAATGATTTCATTTCTCTACGACCTTTCTAAAATGCTTTTCATGGCTTTCCCCTCTTCGTTTGTAAAGTTATTTTTAATATCGTATTTTGTTCTCTGATTTTAAGAATAATTATAGAGAAAATCCCATTTAACTAATGCTAACTAATGCTTGTAATATGGCATCTACGAGAAATATTTTTAACCTCATATTTTATTCGTTTATTTTAACAATAATAATTACAGGGAAATGGGGTTAACTAGTGCTGATGGATTAAAAGATTAAAATATTCGTTCGATAAAGGTTTCTTCATTAGGGATTATGCGTAGAGATAAGATAACTACAGTGGCCTATACGAGAAAAAATATTTTCACTATCATATTCTATTCGTTGATTTTAACAATATTGGCAGGGAAAGCCCTAAATTACTAATGCTGTGGACTTGAAATATTCATTGGACAAAGATTGCTTCATTGAGGGTTGTATGTAGATTTAGGATACATACAGAGCCAAGGTATCCTAGTGGTAGCGCGTCTGCTTCCGACACTGAGGGTGCCCGGTTCAAATATCAACAAGTGCCATTAAATACCTTCGAGTCCAGGCCGGATAGAGGCTCGTTAAACCGCCGTAGATCGGAAGGTGAGAGAGAGTGGAAGAGGGTACTATCCCCCCAGATGTTGAACCTGTGGTTGTTCGGTCAAAATTGCAGGGACACCTAGCTAAGAGTGACAGCGACCCTTGTAATGCTATTGAAAAGCGGAACCGCACACCTCAGCCCACAAAGACTACAGTATTTTCCGGCGTATAACGTGCACTTTTAATAGAAAAAATAAGATCGAAATTCATGGGTGCGCGTTATACGCCGGATATAAAAATGATAAATTTAAAAATAAGGAAAAGATGAACATAAAAAAATAGATTTCTACATGTACCTAAATGCTGTTTATTTATTTAAAAGAAATGGTATAGCTTAAGAACTTAAGATTTTTAATTATCGGATAACTTGAATAGTTCGTAATATTCGTCTTCCGTCATATCTTCAGGCACATCCTCGAATTCTGTTTCCTCCTCACTATCACTGTTACTCTGATCCATAAATAAATAATCATCTTCCGTTCCATCTAGATTGTCAGATATACTACATTTTTAAATGACTTTTGAATCATATCAGGTTTAATTTCATTCCAAGGTTTTATTATCTACTCCCATTTTTCGACTGGCATGACGCATTTGGCCTCCTGTCGTAAATGGTTTTTCACATTCAAACATCCACGTGTTCCAATGTCGCTTTAAATTTCCTTTGAATGATTTATTGATACACACATCTAAAGGATAAACTAATGGCGTTAATCCGCCTGGAATAACTGCCATGTCTGTGTTACGCTCTTTCATCAATTTCCTCGTATTGTCCGTTAGATGGGATCTGAGTATGTTCCAAACTGAAAGATTTTCTGGATTATTTAAGGCGCCAGGAATTATTTACTCCCTCAAGAATTTCTCCCACACACATTGTTCCCCTTAATGCTTATCAGTTCAGTATACCATTGTTCGAAAGCCGGGGAATATCCTTCGAATGACTGACTTCAAATGATAAGAGCATCGCACATGTAAATTTCAGGTTTCTTCGTCAAGAAAAGGGTGCGCGTTATACGGAGAATATACCTAAATATTAAAAAAAAATGTAGTTTAAAATTATAGGTGCGCGTTGTACGCCGGAAAATACGGTATACGGACCTAGTGTGGAACACTTCCGGCCAGGTGGCTATAGCAAAAACAGCAACAACAAGATACGTATTGTGGCACCTACGATAAAAAAAAAATAGTTGCCTAAAATTCTAGTAGTCTGATTAACTGTTTTGGAAATGTGTTTTATTGTTTATTCTTAGTGGTTCACTTTACACACGAGTACTTCAACGTGATTTAATAAGTTTTAGTTTTTGTCCCAATCTAAAAAAAAAAAAATGCAAAAAGAAGGAAATTTTGGATGATCAGAATCAAGAAAATTGTTCGTAGTCACAGAAGGATGAAAACAACTAATCACAAATCATTCGACCCAATTGGAAAAGAAGACTATTCAAAGACACTAATGATCTGTTGCGCTGTCATATGTAATATTTAGTGGATTTTAGTATAAATATTGATGCGTAAAAGGGTTTCGAAGTAATGCCAACTGCAATGTGTAGTACGCCCTTATAACAGGAACCAAAGTAACGCGTTTCACTTGGGTCATCTTCCTATGCTGCTTCCACATACATGCAGACAATTCTGCAGTACGCTACCCCCCACCGACACCTGTTGACACATTTTGGGGTCGATTAGTCACACTCCTCCCCGCAAGCGATGTGTGAAGGAACACTAGACTGTCTTCCAGACATTCCCCCATTTAGAACCCCCCTCCCCCCCAAGGTCCCTCGTGTCTCTTTGATGATCTTTATAAAAATCGCTCGATCGAGCGGTTTTTGCACAGATCATCAAAGAGACACGAGGAACCATGGGATGGGGGGTTCTAAACGGGGGAATGTCTGGAAGACAGTCTGGGATCGCTGCAGAGCAAACTGCCCCATAAATCTCTGGTTTCCCCCCAGAATTCTGTGCAGTGCAGATGTGTATGGCCGCAGTGTTAGACTTACGCCCGGGAAGGTGCTCTGCCCTTTCTTAATGAAAAACGCGTGTGTTTGTATCATTTAAAGAGTCGTCTACTGTCATATAACGATATTCATTTTCTATAATAGGTAAGTTTTTATTTTAGAAAATAAACATAACTGTAAATTTAACACCGTTGGTTCGTACAGGATAAAATATATTCTAAGACGATATTTTACTATCCATTAAGATCTTAACGAAGCAGTCTCTATTTGTCGAATATTTTAATTCCCCTTAGCATTAGTTAAATGACTTTTTCACAGCAATTTTTCTTAAAATCAGCTAGTGAGATAAAGCATTCGAAACAAAACACATAAAAGCATACAACTGTCATGCTAAAGAGGTCATAGAAAAAAATTAGTTTTCAGATATTAGTTTAGATCTAGCAACTTAATGGTTAGCACTTCGATTTTCGCCACTGAATACTCCCGTTTTGACGCCGACTATGGGCTCGTTATATCTGTAGGCAGGAAAGTCCCTCCATGGGATTTTTACGGGTGGGCAGAGGGTACAAACTCCCCAGATGTCATTCCTGACTGTATTCCGCCTAAATTGTGGTGGTACCCACACAGAACTCAGGGGTCAGCAATGTTAGCTCAAATGGTGCTCCCGTAAGGAAGAAGCCGAAAAATCCGCCAAAAAATTTTTATCTACATTAGAAGAAAAGAAAATTTGCGTTCAATTACCGTATACTGAAGGACAAACATACCCTCAAATTGCGTGTACGTTTAGTTTGAAAGGATTGTCATAGTCTATTATGCCATTAACACTAGAAAGACGGCTGCCGTCATTTTAACGGTTTTTGACATACTATTGAGCTCTATGTCTGTATGTATGTCCCGAGGCTTCTGAAATTTAATGACTCTTTCTAAATTTATGCGAAATATGCACACACATTTACAAAATTATATTCGATAGTAAAGAGGGGGAGAAAATGTGTTGTATACCGACTAAGACTGAAAGCCTTCAATTTGACGGCAATATATAGAAAACAGGCAGAAATCTTTAAAATAATATCGGAAAAATGTTAGTTACTTTTCGTCTCTTCCCCGTTTTGAAAATAACAGAAATATTGGCTATTCGGAATTATTGGTGTTGAAAAATAAGGAATATACAAACCATGCATATATTTCTACGGAAAAAACCATACCAGGTTGTCAGCTTGGTATACCTGAATAAAAATATATCTAAATATATACTAATTTATTATTTATTGCTATGAAATAGTTCAAAATTTAAAGTTTTTAATCATTTAAAAAATATTAAATATTTTAAGATCTTGATTTTATTTTTAACAGTCAAAATGACGGCGTTCAGTGTTTTTAGTAAGAAAAATTCCCGTCTTTCTAGTGTTAAAAACCCATAAGACATGACTATGATGATCATAATAAAATGTACAGGAACTGAAAAATTAAAATTTTCATCATGAAATATGCAGCACAGCAAAAGACAATAAGTTGATCAATTTAATATAACATTCATAGCTATAAAAAATGAGGAAAGAAGAGCATAAAATTATGTTAAAATAATGTATTATTATTTAATATGTATTGTAATTTTTTTATTGTAACACATATTTCAATTATTTATCACTGTAACTTATAATTTACTACTTTATTTTGAGTATGAAACATAAATACATTGGGCTAATAAATAATGTTCATTTATCTAAAGCAAAAAGCAACAAATTTAAAAAGGCTTTCTAAACGTATGAATGCATGATGTAGTTTCAAGTACATCTAACGTTTGAAAACTATCAAATTTTCCATAATTAAAATGTAATGAACAACAAGCAATGGGAGTTCTAAAGCGCAATTAGCCAACTGATAATTAACTTTCAAAACCAATACACGTTTAAAAACAGCCTCATAGAAAATTAATTAAAAATGCTTAAAAGAAGCTTAGAGAGAAAGATGATCTAAATATAGCAGAATTCTTTCACTTTTCTTTTACTGATAAATTAGCGGTCCGTGTTTTAGCGAAATAAAAAAATGATAAATGGACTTTTAGATGTGACACATTTCTGCTGTCATAATGAGTTTTTTTTACGTCGTTTCTGGAAAAACGGTTTAAATATTTTTCATTCATCCTCAAATATATAAGGGAATTTAGTACTTGAGTTTCATAATGCACTGAATGGTTGTCATTGCCATGTATGAAACTAATTACTTATTGCATATCCAGACGTTTATGATGAACTTACCCTGGAATCATTCGCCAAAGTCATATTTAAATAAACCTTCGAAAAAATTGATAATTTTTTCTCCTTTAGTTATTAAATCATAGCTCAGATCTCTGAAGTATTGTTATGATAAAAGAAATGTAACAGGGGTAGCCAAGATAACCAGTTCCGTGGGCCATTTTTACTCGAAAACAGATATACGTAATACAGTAAAACTTCCCTATACGTAAAACTTCCCTATATCGAAATTTTCTATATATCGAACTCTTAGCAAATCTCCGTGTTCAGTACATAAAAAACTGTTTCTATATATCAAAAAAATCTCTATATATCGAAATTTTTTTCACGACATATTGGAAGATTTTATTCCACTTTAGAATAAAATCTCCCAATTTTTGGCGTTTGAAACAATACTTCGAGAACTTCAATTCGTGGAAAACGTCCCTGATGAAATTTTTAATGGACTGAATAAATGCGAGCATTTCTTTGATGAACTTTCCGCAAAAGTGGTTGTTCGGCAAGATATTCGTAGTTTTTTTTGAAGAATGTAACTGTGATCACTGTAACCACTGTCTGGATTATTGCTTTTTTTTTAAAGGTATAGAGTACTCAATTAATCTTTCACATTAATTCATTTTTTAGTTATGAACTTTCATTTAATGTGATTCGCATATAAATTGAAAATGGAGTTTCGTATACGAAAATTAGTTTTAATTTTGATGTTTTAGGAGAATTATGATAAAACTAAGATCAATTCTATATATCGAAATTTTTGTTTGGCTATCCCTGCTATCTTTACTTATATAAAAACCTAGAGTAGAAAAGTGTAGGTAACCATTCCAGGACGGACCAAGTCGAGAACATCTTAACATTGCAATGCCATTTTCAGAAAATTTTCTTGAAAAATAATACCACAAAAGTTACATATTTTGAAAGCCCTTTAAAAAATATGAAAATTTCAAGCGAACACCCTAGCTCAAAACCCTTTAGTTTTTGAAATATCTTCAAATTAAAATATCCATTGAAAAGAATCATTTATTCAATTGAGTCATTCGCTTGAATTTCGAATTCAATCTACTCGATGGTTTTTCCTATTCCCTTTTAAATAACAACATTTTTAATGTTTAATTTTAATGTTAATTAAGTTGTGTTTCACGTTTTATTTTTGTTTTATTTTATTGTTGTTTACTGCGTTTTAAGTATCGTTTTCAGCAATGCCTGCTGTGTGGTGAGTCATTTACTTTTGAAACAGTTTTGGTTTAGTTTTGATTTAGTTTAGTTTTGTTTTGTTGTTTATTGCTGCTTTAGTACAGTTTTCAACAATGCCCGATGAAAATGATGAATCACCTTTTGAAACGCTGATCAGCATTCCGTCATTTTTGACGGGGGTTATATACTAGTTCATTAATAATTTGTTGTTTTGTTGTCCATAATGCTCCCTAGAAAGGAAGTCCCAGACTAGATCCATACAGGCCTTGCGGGCTGAGAGATGTAGCTGCGGTTTATAATGGCACCACATGGATCAGAGGATGACTTGGCTAGATGCCACCACAATTTTGACAGAGCACTTCCAAAGGCGGCATCTGTAGGCTGGGGGATCGTACCTTCTCCCACCCTCTGACTTCATAGAAGGACTTTCCGGTCTACGGATTGAACATGCCCCTATCCGGCCTAGACACGATACTATATAATGGCACTTGTTGGGATTCGAACCGCGCACCTTCGATGCCGAAACCGGACGCTCTACCACTAAGCTACCTTGGGCACATATATTAATTTATATTAAATTAATAACAAAGTATTGAAAAAATATTAAATTGCTGAAAAAGAAAAGGCTGTTTTCCTTTTGACACTCGTAGTACAATGAAAATCAAAAGCTCGTTAAAGGACACATATAAGAATGTTTCAAATGAGCTAAACCTGATACCAACTAGAGATGTTTGCAATCCTTGTTTCGTCTTTCCACCGGCGAACAATGTCTTTGAAAAATGAGACACGGCAGCAAAAAGGTGTTTTGTTGACGCAAAGATCTTCTTATTTTCTAGTCCATTAGAAAAGAAAGTCTTTAGGGATTTATTTGTCTCGTCGTTAGTCTGGTTTAAAAGTTTCCGCTTCAGAAGAAAGATATTTTTACTGGCAAAACAGATCACATTTCTCAATGTCTCACAAAACATTGTTTTCAAGGGAGATCGAATTACCTTCAACAGTTTACATGATGCAGGGTTTGACTGCTAAACGGGAACAGAAAATAACGAAATAAAGCATCATGTTGAAATTTCAGCGTATTTTCGTTCAATGAAAGGAAACAGTCACTGAAGAATTTTTGATTGTTAATATTTAAGAGGTTTTGTTTAGGAACATAGTGTTTTGAAATGCTGATGAATAATAAAAGTTTTCATAGTCGTGAAAATAAATTATCCAGGGTGACTGAAAAAAAACATTCGTAGGACTTAGTGGTACCGTTGTAACAAGAATGAGATATTAAAGCATGTCACGAACGTCACATCGCGTGACATCATGTGAGAATGCCAATCCTCATGAGTTAACTTTTATGGTATTTATTAAGTCACGAAAAACTGAAGTAACTAAACCTAATTTAGACAGACGGAAGTCTGAGTTTCCGTCAGTTAGGTACGGAAACCTAACTGACATATTGATGAATAAGGCTCAGAGGCAAAAGGTGTAACGACAATAGAATTATAAACTAATAGAGTTTAGTTTAGTTTGAGCTTACAAAAATGAGACATTGAAGTGCCCTGGTTTATATTACCCTTCGGAGTTCATATCACTAAATCTTAAAAAGCCACACCAAATCTAAATCTATTCATACCAAATCTCAAAAAGTCAGACGATGACCGCATGACTACAGTTCTGCTAATCAGAACAAGAGTCTGACGGTTCGAGGTTTATAGTTAGCATGGATGTTTGTAGTCTTTAATCGTCTTTAAGCTTCTGGTGCTAGTCTTTCTTAGCCCAAGCTTAGATGACCGGAGATCTCAAGCGCCACCTACCTACCTTGCCTAAAATTCAAGCCCCATTCTCTAAAATTCCCTAACTGTTTCTTTCGGGCTGTACAAAGCTTTCATGTTTACTGATTTCTGTTTCTTTGTTTATTTATCTTGCTTCGTAGTAAGCGATGTGATGTTTGTCGGCTTCTGAAAGTCATAATCTTTGAAACACGATCTCTCAGACATGATGCAACTTTAGGACGAGATAGCAAAATCCCAGAGTCGTATTTGATGTAATGCATCCATTCGGGTTTTTTATTTTGTTTTAGAAAAAGTATACGAAAATAAATCCATTTTAACATGAATAAACGCAGTAAAATAGAAGTAAATTATCTTCAACGGATGATTTCTTCAGAGAAATTTAGGAAAAATATGTTGCTGACAGTGAATAGTGACATTGTATGCCTTGTGTGAAGTTAGTTCATTTATGGATTACATTATTCGCAATATTAACGTATCACTTTATTAGTACACATTAATTTTTTAGCTTCGCGAGTGCTTAAAAAATAGACTTTGAAGAAATAATTTAGTCTATTTTAGTGGATGGACTTAGCATTTACTGGATTGAATGAAAGAGCACATTTCTAATTTTTGAAATTTATATTGCCATACCTCCGATGCTAAATATCTGCTCATCGATCCAAATAAAATATTAAACCTCAGATGCAAAACCACTGTATTGGAGGTTCAGTGCCTTAATTTTTTAAGGTTAACTCACAGTAAATTTCTTATCAAGTAAATTTTACCTTCTTTAACAGATTTCATAAATGTGTTAAATTATTGTCATCAATAAAACACAAAAATTAAGTTATACTTCTTAGTCTGCTTTATATGAGTACTATAAAAAACTATTTTTATGCTTATGGAAACATTCTATTCTTATTCCGATGAAAGTAAGAAGTTATTACTTCATTTTTATATCAATGCTTTGTATGAGAAGCAATAGGCATGAATCTAATACATTGAAAAGCAGTAAAAGAAAACATCTGATAAAGCTCAGCGTAAGAGATACTTAAGGTGAGGTTCTTTGCCCTTCTCGTTTCGTTTATGGCAGGTAATGTTTGGGTTTAGAAGTATGAAAAATAAATTTAATACAGCATTTGATCGTATGAAAGGTTTTCAAGGGTTTTACAGCATCTTGAAATATAAAAAGCTTTACGGTTTTTATAATGATTGAAATTTCTTCTTTTCTCAACACTTTCTGGTTGAGTATTATAAATTTTCTAAAGCCAAATATTTCGCTTTCAGTCTTTTAAAAGTGACTCACTCGAGCGCATTAAAAGCCATGGGTATATATTGCATATATAGTTGTGTGTGTTTTTATCTCTCTCTCTCGCTCTCTCTCTCTCTATATATATATGTATATATATATATATATATATATATATATATATATATATATATATATATATATATGTGTGTGTGTGTGTGTGTGTGTGTGTGTGTGTGTGTGTGTGTGTGTATGTATTGTAGAACTGTGAAGGTTTTAGAACTGCATTTTTAATCTGTACTAAAACGTAAAGAAACAATATAATTTTTTAAAGGACTCTTAGGCGTAACTAAACACTCTGTAAAACATCTTATTTTTAAATGTTAAATAAAAGTGAAGTAAGGGATGAAAAATGGTTAACCGCTCACTTGAAATATTAACCTTATCTTCCGGAAATGGTTATAAAAACCAATATTATACAAACAAATAAAAATGTCTGACAGAAGTTTATAGAAGATCACTTTCATATTGAACTACGGCCTTATCTTTTTGTTTCTTCTGCCATTGAGTTGGAGGGTCATGTTCTGATCTCGGAACATGAAAAATGATCTTGAGATGAATTTTGTTGCTTAAAAATTCCCCTTTTTTTCTGTACTCGGAAGCATAAAATGAAAAGATACTGGACATTTCCTTTATTGATCAGTCACTCCCCCCCGTGAAACCTTTGGCTTTTTTTTAAGAATATCTATTTTTTTTTTCTCTCGAAGACGCCATAAATCTTTCCGAAGTCGTTACAAATGCATTATGATGATTGCTTCTGGTAACTATGATTCATGTCTTTCTGTGCATGTTATTTGTTTCTACCCTGCATATCCTTCCTTGTCATGTTTGGTTAAAGTTGTAACTCAGTATTTCTGCGTATAATGTTAGGGAGGGTATAGGTATCTATATTGATTACCTGATAAGCTAGATTGTTATCGCTTATATTTTTAAAGCTAAGGAATTCTTTCGACCATAGATGGACTAAAAGGTCCATAACGTGTTCAGACTTTTGTGAAACTGTAACATGTAGGAATGTGAACAATAATGAAATGTACACAAATTAATCTGCATTGGTAAAAGATTGCGTAATATTTCTCTTAAGTGTTATATAGCAATATACAGGGTTCCCACCTAAATCCCTTACACCCCCTTTAACTTCTAAACGGTGACAGCTTAGGCCATAAAGTTGGTGTCTAGGTATAGTAAAAAGGCCATGCGCTACTCGATGAGACAACTTACAACGCCATCTATCCGCAAATTTTGGAATTATCATTTTTATCTCAAAAACGGTACAAGATACGGGAAAAAAGTCAATTACAAGTTATTCAGCGTCATCGATTTAGTAAGAAAAGGCACCTTGCGCACATTAGTTACTTAAAACAGAATGTGGAAAATGAACATTTGTTTGGTCTTGATTTCGAAAATTGTCATTTCATAATGAGTGGAAGAAAGAAACTGAGACACTTTCCTATCTTCAGGATTCATTTATTTATGCTGCTAAATATGCTCTCCATAAGTCACTATACACATTTGCACTCTGGAGTGGATTTCTTGCTGCACAGTGTGCAACATGGCAGGTGTTATGGAGGAACAAGCATCAGTAATGTGTCGTCATTTTTTACATTCTGTTTTGAGTATTAATGTGCCCAAGATGTCTTTTCTTACTAAATCGATGATGGTGAACAACTTTGTAATTGACTTTTTCCCCCGTATCTCGTACCGTTTTTGAGATAAAACTGCCAATTCCAAAATTTGCCGATAGATGGCGCTGTAAGTTATCTCAACGAGTAGCTCCTAGCCTTTTTACTATACCTAGACACCAACTTTATGACCTAAGCTGTCATCGTTTAGAAGTTAAGAGGGTTGTAACGGATATAGATGGGAACCCTATATGTAGTGTTGTAAATAACTATATATTTCGATACATTTGCAAATATTCTTCATTTATCCTTAATTTATGTTTACTTTGGGTTAAATAGCGCTCATTTACTTCCATTGAGCGTTATGTTTTAATAAGTGGCCTTTTAACGATATTTTTCAGAATTTTGTTCCAAAAGTTACCATAAAGCGGTGACTTTTGGAACTAATTTATTTTTTCGCGGAATCCTTCGTCACCCGTCTTGTTTAATCTTCCTACAAAATGTGGCGTCATTCTCGCAAATAGATCGCGCTACAGAACACTGTGAACACTGTCAGTTTAATTATGGCCACCCGGTATATATATATATATATATATATATATATATATATATATAACAGTTGCGTAACTGACTGACTGACTGACGGACATATCACGCACTGACCAAACCGCTGATCCCAAAGAGCTGAAATTTTACATGGCGATCCTTCTTATAGTGTAGGGGTGCACTAAGAGAGATTTTTGAAAAATTCTTCTTAGATTTTTTAAATTAAATTTTTAAGCTGTTTTTGTAACATTCTTTAAAGTTTGCATTTAAAATAATAATGCGAGGGTTATAAAATGTATATCACAAGAAAGATCATAAAAAGTCATTTAAAATGAAATCTTTTTAGAATCTTTACCTTCATTTTCTGATTTTTGGTGAATTTTTAAATATTAATTTTTAGAATTTAATTTATTAAATTCGATTACGTGGTTTATTTTCTTTTTGTGATACTTTAAACTAATTTTTTCATCACGTGCGTAGCAACGAAATAGACAAAGAAAATATTTTTGTTTCTTCTTTTAAATTCGGCAGACGATTGGATATTATCCAAAAAAATATTAAAATACAGTAAAAGAAATGTTCCTCAAACTGTACTATAGTAACTGTACTATGTATATTCTTTAGAATATTCTATTCGATTTAATTTGAATATTTTCTTCTACATTATTTTGTCTATAAAAATATCCGTTACGATTTTTTATACATATATTTTTTCGTTTTTTTACATCAATTACATACATTGATCGTTGCATATATATATATATATATTAAAAATAAGAAATCGAACACAAGTCTTTATAAAGTACTATTAAAAGTAATATTAAAAATACAACAATAAACAGAAATTAAAAACATTATCATCGTAATAGAATGCTTTACGAAAAATCACATGAAAGCCACATGTGAGCACATGAAAGTCACGCGTGTTGGCAATTTAGAAATATTCAATTAAACACTTATAACAATTTAAGAAAATGTTGCGGTTATGTTAGGTATTCACTTTGAAAAGCACGCTACCGTACAGACAGTTTTGAACATATCACCACGCATTCGTTGAGTTTGCAACTTTCCGAAAATACTAAATTTGACATTATTGTAATATCTGGTTAAAATATATATATTATATGGTTAAAATTTAAATATAGATATTAAAAAAATAATATAATGAAAAACTGTTTTACTGTGAAAAAAGTACTCTGATACAATTTTTCTTAAATTAACGACAATGAATGTATCACGGTGAATGAATGACTCACCAGTGTTTACATTTTCAAGTTCTGAGAATATAAAATGAATACTTCTTATTAATTTAAATGAAAAACTATGATAACTCGAAAGGTGGCGGAAAAGAGATAATTCTCTAATGAATATGAATATCACAACGAAAATGCGTTATAATGAAAGGATATTTTATGCTGAGAACAATTTTAAACTGTGGCGAGCTGTTTTGAAACTGTCATAATCGTTTATTACAGCCGTCTAAAAATCGAAATAAAGTTGATTTCTGTCTATATTACGTTGTTTCTAATAAATTATTTGGGTTTAGATAGCAAATAAACTTTTTTAACTTTACTTTTAATTAACATAATTGATACTTGTTAAGCCTAACTCATAAAACAAAATGGATGCCATAGGCTGATATATTTATGAAGTGGTCTCTCCGGAAGCGTTCCAGATAGAGTGATAGATCTGTGTTATTATTAGGCTAGATGGTGGTCAATCTCAGTAGTTTTTTTCAAGCTCTGTTTGATAGATAGTGATCATGTGGTTTTATCTAATGGTCAATCAATTTAATTTTAATGGTGGTCATTTTAAACGAATTCAACTGAATGAACTCATCATTTACCGATCATTTCACCTGTGAACAGGTCTCACGAAAGCCCCATTGCTTCTGCCAATCTATTTTTCACCATGCATTCCTTACTTTAGAATTTTTTCTATTTTTACAAGGATGTTATATCCATCCCATTTTTTGATAAACAGTTACACCAAATAAAATTAACATGGAGGGTACGGATAGGACGAAGATGTCTGAAATAAAAAATGAATGATATATATATACATACATACATACATATATATATATATATATATATATATATATATATATATATATATATATATATATATATATATATATATATATATATATCTGTTCCGGACCCCTTAATCGAGAAATATATTGATAAGAATTTTACGGCACAAATTAAAAATGAAAGAAAATGTTTCAGTCGTTACGTACACAGGTTATTGGATTTCCTCTATCCTACCTTATAAATATAAACTCATCATAATTGTTATAAAGGCAACCTGGAAGGAAAAATGTGAGTTTTGGCTTAGAAATTTTCGTCATTATTCTAAAAGAAAATCGATAAAAAGCCAATATATCATAAATGAAGAAAAAGAAACTACCTAGATAGAAGTCTTTGTGACGATAAACCTCCTGAGCAAATCTTTTTTTTACCCTTCTACGGAACAGGGGTAAAACTAGAAGCGAGAGCAGTGATGTATTTCTTTCCTCTCGGAAAATATTTGATGTCTTTAGTTTTTCCTAAGTTAGTAATAAATTACTTCCAATCATTCTTTTTTATTAATATCATTTATTTTTTTGTTAATAGGGGTGATTATAGGAATTTTTTTATCCCAATTAGTACTACAGACGTTTAGGTAAATTTCTTTCCACAAGGGAAAACTATAAAGCGTATAACTTCAATAATCTAACATAAATTTAAGGTTAAAGTATTGAAGTAGGTATGGCACCATTTGGCGAAGTTTAAAAAATTCGTAAAAATCACATTAAAAAACGACTGTAATGGCATATCGGACAGCAAAATTTTGTGTATATAAAGAATATACAGTCAGTTTTAGGCAATTTAACTAGCATCTATATATTTAAGTTGCTACGCTGACTTTTTGGGTAGTCCGTGAGAGAAAACTACTGCATTAATTTACTTCATTTTGGTCTTAAACGAAAGATTGTAATCTGTAGATTTGTCAAATTTGGTTTTTGTAACTGCAATTTTTATTAATGAGCTATAATTTACAATTAAAATTTGATTTCTGCGCATGCTCAGTGGCATGTTTCAATCTGACTTTAGACACTCACTGTTTCTGCGCATGCTCAGTGACATGTTTCAATGCCGAGGAGTCTCTCTAGATCTTTCTCTGCCATTTTTATGATAATTATGTTTGTGAAATATAAGATTAAACCTGATGGAAATTGTTTATTTCACGCTGTTCAGTTAGCGATAATTCACAATTTATAATTTGCTTTCTGCGCATGCTCAGTGACATTTTTAAATCTATCTCTAGATACTCACTAAGAACGAGGCCGCTTAAACATTAATTTGTTTCTGCGCATTATTTGATTTTCAACATTTGGCAATGATGTGTTGAGTATAATTTGTGTATTAGTACATTTATTTACTATCTGGCCGTCATGTTTTGACGGGAACCAGCTAGTAAATAATTAAGGATAAATCCTAAATGACATTCTTTCCTCATAATTGATACTAAAGAAATTTTAATGCAAACAATTAATGAAAACAAGCATTCATAAAAAAACTCATCAGTCGAAGTTTCATTTTAGGCTGACAGTCATAAACACTTGGCATGTATCTCACTGAAGTTCAATATATATAATCTATATATATAATCTCACTGAAGTTTCATCCGTTCAATACAAACGGACTATTAAATTACTATACAAACCTATTATATGTTCTGTAGTCAGTCTTATAAATGGATAAGATAGCATATTTTATAGAATCACTTTCACTGGCCAGTGATAGTAGCAGTATAAATTGTTTGTTTTTCTTAGAAAGTGGTTAATGTACTCCTCCTGGCCATACTCAGAAAATCTCCATTTGCTGTTTGTTATGATTTAATTCTATTAAAAGTTAAAATATCACGTAGTCTTTAGTTGGAGAAATCTCGCATAAATTCACCCGTGCTTGTTCATAATTAAAATACTATTTTAATACTATACAGCTGTAATCTATCTTATCATTTATTTTAACCGTGTCATTTATTTTAACAGTTATTTGGCTTTGAAAGTTAAAATAAATTAAAAGATAAGATAAACGAGATTTCTTAATCTAATATTTAGGTGAAAAAATTTCCCATAAGTTTACCTCGGTTTGCTCATATCTAAAATACTATGTTAGTATTATACAGGTATAATATTTTAAAGTTATTTATTAAAATACTTTTACCGTGAACTAAATTAATTTTACAAGATAATTGTAATTTGTGCTTTTATTTAGTCGATATGAACTAATTACACTGAAATGATACTGAAACGATCTGAAACGATAAAATAACTTCTGGTCTCTCTGGCTGATTTTCTTTCCTCTCCCGAGGTATATTTTATTTTTATCCCTAAACCACGCAATAAAACGCAACAGTTAAACCTTTTTTTCCCGTTTCTTACAATCTCTTGTTTGTCATTTCTTTCACCCTTTTGGCAACAGTAATCAACATAGAATTTGAGTTGACACGTTATTTTCAGAGTGAGTAATTTGCCTGTCTTATGAATGCATTTTTGTCTTAATTGTCGACATTTACTTTCTGTTTTTCGTTCACTTCGCTTAGACTTCGGTAATCAGATTTGCTTCCATCTTATCAAAAATGGCTAAACTCATTTTACTCCACGAATACAATTAACGTTTAATTCTTGTATATTTTCTTTCGCTTGTGCAGATCTGGGAGCAAAAATTTTACTGCAGAAAGAGCTAGATTAAGAGTATCCTCTGAAGTATTCGCATTGCGCGTTTATTTCGGTCTTGCTAATTAAGTCCTTTAATATATAAGTCTGGATGATTAAGGAGGGGGACTTTATACGAAAAATTATCGTTTCTTTCAAAACATTGTTAAAACAAGCACATTCGCTAAATTCCCGGCAATTAAGGAGATTTGCTTTTCAATAAAGAAATCAGAATATATTCTGTGCATAAATTAGTAAGATATAAACGAGCTTGAATAACGCATTTCTCATTCTTGATTTCCCCCCAGATTAATACAGTGGTCCAGTAATGGTTAAGAAAAAACGTGGCTGTTTTAAGCGGTGGCCGTCTAAAAGAGGTTTTTTCCATAACATTGTCTCTAAGGAGTCTTCTCTAGGTTCTGAAAAAAATATGGCCGTTTAGAGGGGTGGTTGGCTAGTGAAGTTTCACTGTACAATGATTTGAGATCGTTAACGTTTATTCTCCCTGAACATGTTGGGTAACACAGGTACAAGCATTAATAGTATTGCTGTGCTTTTCCAAAGTATCAGACATATATTTTTTTTCGAAAATCATAAATAATCGTCTCATATAAGACTTTCTGTAAAATTAAATTTAAAAAGTTAAGTATTATTTAGCATTTAATTTAATTAAGTAATTTAGAAGTAGTTCTTATGGTTGTTTAAAAGATAAACAGTTTATATTCATATAGATGAGTTTTATGCATCATATTTCAGACACTATAAATACCAAATCGCTAATTCATTATCTTAAGAACGAATATTTTTTTTTAAAGAATATTATTACTTCATTGCATTATTAGTAAGCAAATATTAAACCTAACCTAACAAAAGCAATATTTTTATTCTTCTCTTCTGATCCTAATAAACGTAACTAAAATTTCTAGTTATGATTTTGTTTTAAATGCATAATGAACTTTATACGCATCATGAAATTTTATACGCATAATGAACTTTAAATAAAGACACATTTGAGGGGGAAAATTCATGCTGGAAATGCGTTTAGTAAATCTAATAAAATTCTGAATAGGTTCACTTAAATACGTAGTCGCAAACGTAATTATTGAAAGAAGGTAATTCTCAACCTTAGCAGGAGGGGTAGAAACATGTCTTATAAATGGGTCATTTCTAAAATATGCACATTACTAAAGACGACACTTTACTAAGAAATAAATGGAAAACATAATTTGAAAAATTTCTAGCCGGTAATTGGTTTATATATATATAGGGTTAGCAAGAAATAATTTTCCCACTTCAGAGGGCTCTAGAATGCGTTCTATTTGTCCAAATGAGATAAAATTTGAACTACAGAAAAATGATGCGTTTGACATTTATTTAAAAATGTAAAAAAATTCGTCGATAGGCGGCGCTATAATACACATAAAAATATATGCTTTATAAATGTTAAATAATAATAAAAAAGTAGCATTACAGCTGTAGAACTATATTTTCTTCAGCTGATCGTGGTGAATCTGCTGGAATATCAAGAACATGGTGCCGAATGCCGTCCTTCAGATCTGGCACAGATGCTGGCCTTTTATGGTAGATATTGTTCTTCAGGAAACCCCACAACTAAAAGTCGCTGGGGGTGATATCCGGTGAACGAGGAGCCCATGCTGTGGGGAAATCACGGCTGATAACCCGTGCATCTGGGAAATGTTGTCTTAGCAATTGCTGTACACGACGATCAATGTGAGAAGGTGCGCCATCCTGCATGAAAAGGGTGTCCTGAAGGCATCCAAGCTGTTGAAGTTGTGGGATTACAAAATCCCTCAGCATATCTCGGTACCGTGGTCCTGTGGCGGAACAGGTTTAGATTCCATTCGCAGTTATCACTTCAAAGAAATACAGTCCAATCATAAAACTAGCCTTAAAAACAACACTATATATGCAAGTAAATAACATTTGTGTTACATCGCCACGTATCGGTGGAATTTTGTACTTTTAAAAAAAAAAATAAATGTCAAGCGTATTATTTGAATTATATGTAGTTTAAATTTTATATCATTTGGACCAATAGAACGAATTCTAGACCCCTTTGAAGTGGGAAACTTATTTCTTGCTATCCCTATATATATATATATATATATATATATATATATATATATATATATATATATATATAAACCTTGATTTAGTACGTGCTTGAGGCATATTTGTTGGAGTCATAAGATTGCATTATTACTCAGCAACAGTGCATATGTAACACACTTACTCGTTTAAAAATAAATAAAGTTTGATAGAAATTAAAAATTTGAATGATGCCCGTGCGAATGTGTGACAAGCATTCAATGTAGATAAATTACTTGGAGATAAAAATGTGCCTAGCATATAAAATAGCTTGCTATATACGTCAATTTACATAACTTCAGATGTTATGGTTTAGAAAGTAAATTAAACTTTTTTGACACGTGTGTCATTCCAAACAATTTTTAATCTCAGGAAAAAATCAAATGGTACACTTCATAATGATTGCCGGGACACGAGGCTGCCTTGTGTATCTACATATCGGCTCCTACTTCGAGGGTACGCGGTTCGAATCCTGACAAGAGGAACTGAATACTTTCGTTTCTACGCCGGATAAGGGCACGCTAAATTTGTGGCCGTTAAGTCCGTCAGTGTGGTGGTAAGAGTTTGGGGAGGATACGAGCCCACCAGATGTCACCCCTGGGGGCGCTGGATTAAAATTGTTATGGCACCAGGTTAAATCGCATTTTGATCCCTGTGGTGCCGTAAAACCGGAGTTGCATTCCTGAACCTATAAATCTTCTGCAGACCTGGTCTGGTGTTTCCGGCCAAGAGGCATAAGAAACAACAACATTATAAATAGCTACAAATTGAACTTAATTTACAGTTATTCATTGTGAACATCTAAAGGGTTTTCTGTTAATTCCATTCTTTCGCCGATTTTTGTGCTTCGATTCCTATTGCAGCACATTTGTTTGGTTAAGAAATTAAAACTAACGCTGTGTTTTTTTTATTTCCAGGCAACGGCTTCATCGAAGGGAGAGAACTGGACAAGTTCTTGAGAGAATTCGTTTCCAGCGTCAACTTCAACGATGTGGAGCCAGAAGTATGTTTCATTCCTTGTTTATTATTAATATATTAACGATCGATGTGAAACCAGTTATATTTGATGGAAGGACTGGCTTCTTAATAACCGCAATATAATTTAAAAGACAGCCATGTTCCCAATTAATTAACTGTTCATCGTCAGGCCAAGAAGCGTTAGGTGTGATTGTTACTATGAACAATTCACAAATGCGAGGTTCATCGGATCTCTTTGATATAAATAAGGGTGACACCTAAACATGCTAGAAGGAACAGCAGGTTAGATGCCGGGATAGGGATGGATAGGGTGGAGGAAGTTTTATAGCCACCAGACCACTCACGGAACACACCGGTTAGCGAAGCTAACAGATAAAGCAGGACATTTGAGAAAATGCCGGAAAGTGGAGTAAGGAAAGATATTTAGAAACAAAGGAATGAAATGAAGCAGATCAATTGCATACAATTATACTTCTAGGCAGTAGATTATATAGTGGTTATTAAAAAGTCATGTGGGAGCAGTGGCCCAGTTGACAAGAACAGCGGGCTAGTGATCTGAAAGTCACTGGTACGATGCTCGTCGCTGACAAATCCACTGTTGTGTACACTAATGGCGGTTGGTGCACGTAAAATCTGTCGTGGCTGCAACGACCTCCATGTTCTTAAAATTACCTCTGGAGGTGTGAGGTCAAGTGTTCTGGTCCCGTCACTTGACTCGGTTCAAAATTACGGGACTGGTTCTTTGGCCAAGTCCGACTCCGACCCCTTGTGGTGCCAATCAAAACAGGAGCCACACCTTCATCACCCATATCCTTCAAGACTTGATCTGATGTTGCTGTCTGTCAATTGGCATAAGCAACAACAACAAAAAGTCATGTTTTCCGTTACTGTTTCCACAAAGTTCTGCTATGTCACTTGTGTTTACTTAACACAAATACAATTTTTCTTACATGAAAGGAAAATTTACATAGGCCAGATACGTTGATTTTTTTATGTACATCATACTTTACGTGCGACAATTTCATGTGCACAACGAAAATCTTTGATTTTTATTTAGCCTTTGATACTGTAATCAAGAGATTAATTATTCATCAAAACAGAAAACTGAAATCTTTAACTTGTACTTCATGCACTCGTATTGTTTCAAAGGTTTGTTTGACTTAAATTCATAGAAATTAAGTAAACGGGTAAACCAGAATTTCCATTGGAAAAAAGAGCAAATGAAACAGTGTGTATAGACGTTGAATCGAAAATCAATATGAATCAATACACATTCTACCATATACAGATAAGGTGCTCCCAGATATGTCTATTTGACTGTTTTTGAAATACGTTTAGGATACTTGTATAATATAATCTATCAATCGATGGAAATTCCTGTATTATATAACATTTCAAAGATGATTTGTAACATGAGCTTTAAGTTAAAAGCTGGTTGTTTACATTATGACAGGTAATTAGTGACTTCCTCTACTAAATTGAGATAAATGCGAAATCAATAGCTTTTTAAGCTTTAAATACAAATTCGCAAACTCCCATCAGTAAATAATAAAGGGATACATTTTTCTTGAACAATAGAAAATATATTTAGGAGATTATAAATTGGCTATTATTTGTCTTTCATTACTTGGAATTTACGCCGTGAAAATGAGAAGTCTTAAGAAAAAATTTTGAGACGTGGGAAGTTCTTTGAAACTCTTCCCTCTCTCAAAGAAGGAAATCAAGGAATATTATAGTAGCATTTGTTTTAGTCCAATACCTATGAAATTAATATTTATAGATAAATAAAAAAAATGTAAGATACTGAGTAACCGAAATTAGAAACTACGAATTTTAAAAGTATATAAAGAAACTGATTTTGTGTCAAAAACATCTTTTCAATATTTCTGGGCAGTTTCAGTTCTGTACTCTTTAGAACGAACCGCTTATGAAATGGGTTGAGTTCAGTTGAGTTCAGTAGGTTGAGACACTATAGTTAACTTTTGCTACATAAGGGCTAATTGTGTCTGAATTGAGAGTGTGGTGAATCAACAACGTTCTTAACGTCACACGGCGTTTCAACACGTCTTGTTATTTCTGCCCGGCATGTGAGAGTCGCTTTCTGCTGTAGTAAGTAGAACTAATGTTTAAGGCTTTATTGTTAGCCCTCAACAAGAATTCTATAACACACGTTGTTTTTTCAGTACATCTGTTAGTTTTTGGCCCCGTGATCTTTCATTACTGCATCTTACCTTGTTAGATCCATTAACATCCTATTATCTCATGATGTATACGTTTAGCAGCATGAGAAAAAATTCAGTAGCAGAAAATTCTTCTTCGCTGACAAAACAACAAAAATGACAATTCCAATCCTTACGGTTTTTAGTTAAAGTTTGAGAAAAGGTTAGATTGCTGCACTAAATGGGCCTTGACATGCGTTTCTAATTATCCCCATATCAGACTACAAATTAGCCGTCCTACTAACTACATCCAAATCGTATGCAACTTTCATGGTGTAAAAATATTCACGGCTGTTGTTGTACTTATCTTCAGTGAGAATATAAAAATGAAAATATACTCAAACAAAATAACGTAGAATTTACCGCCGAATTTAACCAACAAATTTCTCTGGAACTCACTCACACTAACGCATATATATATATGACAAAGATTACTTTTTACCGGCTTATGACGTGTGGCTTCTATCCACGTTATGTTAATCCCTCTAACATTTTCCTTAATATAATTATTGATATAGCAGTCAGTGAATAAAGGCCTGTGGCAAAGAACTACAATTAAAATACACCTAAGAGTTTTATTTTTGAATATAGTTAATCTCGATTCGATCCGTTCTAATTATCTGTCAAGCCATCATCTCAACTCTCGCGATGCGTGACCATTCAAGATCAAAGCTAATCCCTCCCGGTCTGCTGCTTGCCTATTGTCTCAAAAGCTCCCAATATCATTGCGCATGTCTTCGTTACGTCTGCACCGAAAATAAGGCTGGGGCGGGACACAGTTTGATATTAATTTTAGATTATCCCAATGGTTCTTCTAAAAACAGGAATTTCCCATTTACGCGGCGCGTTTTGAAATACGACAAATAATGATAATTAACGTTAGAAATTAGTTTTACTTTTAACCCCCCTTTAAATTGTTTAATTATTATTTTTTTTCTAAAATATTCTAAAATATAATTCTAATTAATATATATATATATATATATATATATATATATATATATATATATATATATATATATATATATATATATATATATATATATATATATATATAATAGCGTTCCACCTTTATTAATTAATGCCTATTCTAAATTTTCCCGTTAATTTTAAGGCCCCAATTTCAAATTATGATCTAAGGATAAACGAATTAACCAGCTAAATTGTCCCTTAATGCACGTGCAGAACAGTAAGAATTGTTTTGAAAACATGAAAATTCAACCTCACCAGTTTTTCTCGAAGCTTCCAAAAGATCATATGATTTCTGACGCACGAGGTCAGATGGTCACCGATAACAAATTAGAAGTTTTTGGCCCCCTGGTGTACAAGGTCCTGAACCCTTCGTAAAAGCGAGAGAAAAGATTCTCCGCGGATTTTTTTCCCGTGACTGTCCTCGTATATTGATGTTGTCCCGTCCATGCTTTATGTCCTCTCCGCACTCTTTTGTCTTGTGTGCTCTATCACCGCGCGCCGCGTCCTTTCTCCATCCACCAAGATATAACGTAGCTAAATACTCCGGCAGGTACGGAATTGTACTTTTATGTGTGTTGAAATATACTTCAAACGTCGTCATTGCGTGTCCAGAATAAAGACAGTTCTAAAAATCTATGGAGAGTCCTTTCGACACGACTACAGAACGAATGCCTACAGCTGCTGGGTATTACTTACACACGCACACACACAAGCACACACACACACACGCACACACACACACATATATATATATATATATATATATATATATATATATATGAAACAATTACGTTTTCCTTCATTAACTTTGTCTTACCGCAACAGAGCATTATCCCTCAATGTGATTTTAATCTAGATATTCCAATAGTAATCTATTCGTTTTCCCATTAAACAAGCCACGCGCCTACATGTTATGTAAGTTCGAACCTCATAGAACATTCGAAATCATCACCCAATATGACGCATTAAAGTGAGGTGTCAATTCTAACCAATTAAAAGTTCACCGCGCCTGTGCATTTCGCAAGAACCAGCGTTCCTCGGTAATTCTCTGCGAACTTGTGTATTCGCTCCCAAGCCATTAACATGTAGTATCTTAGCTGTCCGTATCGCCGCAGCGTTGCGCTGCCGGGATTTTTTACCCCGCTGTATGCGATGTCCGTCCAAACCCAATTGATGTTATGGAAGCTGTCCAACAAGAAAGCACCTTTTAATAAAGAATAGAAATGCGATGAACTCTTCGTCTCTGGTTTTGATTTCCCGAGTTATCCCGGACTTATTATTACATATATTTATATATATATATATATATAATATAAAACCTTAAGTCTAGCTTTATGTGATAAATGATACCCGCGTACCATTTTATACAAAGATTAAAGAAAAGGTTTTATACACGAACTTATAAGATGATAACTTTTCATATGATATATTAAATCCACCCCACTCCAATAGAAAACTTTTTGAAATTTATTAATTTATGTTTCTATTTATGAATACCTTATAAATAATTCGCAAAACGTTTGCTTAACGCAACAATGAAAACATTAAATAAAAAGATTGAAAAATAAAGGATGAAGAAAAACTTTAGAGAACTAATTCTCTCACTAAATTTTGCTTCAATATCTTTCTGTTGAAAAAAAAATTTTTTTTTGCTTTCTTATGTTGGAATCTTATCCTTAAAAAGCTCTTAAGAATATATTCAATGCTTTTTGCCCCAAGGGTGAATATTCTTGTTTTGAGAATGACAAAGTTTACAAACTCTTTAGAAAATTACTTAGGCACATACTTCTTTCACCTTGTGATTTTAAACTTTTATTTATTCAAAGTCATAAGCGTTTGTAAGTTTAAAAAATAGAGGAAATTAAATATATTTTTACTTATTCCCCCTAAATCTGTATTTAATCTTTGTAATCGATGCTTTTAGTAGAGTATTTGATAAAAATGCGCAAAAATTGTATTTAAATTCTGTCAGGAAATTACATTAAATAAAATAGCAGATATTTTCTGGAAAATCTTTTATTTTCAATGTAAAATTTTACAAGTAAGGCTTTTTTTTTGTTTGTTCAATGCACATACTCGAACTGAATATGAGAATTCAACAATCTACTCAAATTAATGGAAACAGAATTTATATAAAAATAAATGTTTCAACCGATTCGAAATTTGTAGAATATAAGCAATTATAGTTTTTTTGAAAGGTTAATGTTTCGTACCGTTGATTATCAACGATATGTTTCTTGGAATATTTTGCTTGAAGACCATTTTATTTTCCTCATTCAAAATTTCATAAATGTATGATTTGAAATTTAGATCGTGCTAATTTATTTTGTTACAGAATAAAACGGAGGTATTTTTGATTTTACTAAATATATTTCTTATTACAGAAAATAGGAAAAAAATAATGCACAATCTTTCTATTCGTAAATAACTAAAATAAGATAAAAATTACGAATGAGCATGAATCTAAATAGTCAATATCTTTTTTATTTTTTGATATCTATTTATCAAGTGTATATATTTCTACAATGTATTCTATTTCATATCATGATCTATATTTTACTTTTTAAGATATTAATAGATAGAAAACAGTTTGAAATAGCTAACGAAAAAACTTAAATTTGGATTTATTAAATAAAGAAAATACTCATATAAGCTAATATTATTGCGAACCGATAGAATAGACTAATCATTTGTACAAGCATTTGAAAACCATAAGTGTGTAAATACTTTTTGTACTCTTCATATGTTGTTAATGTTTATTCAGTTATAAGTAAAATATTATTTCCCATTCTTTTCTTCAAGTGAAATTTTTATGTTTTAACTGAAAAAAAGGTTAGTAAATAGAGAATGTTTTTAAAGATGAAAACGTCAGATCGTCAATATATTATATCATTAGTTGCATTTGGTGTGACAATAAGTACAACAATGTTATTAAAGGCTTTAGACTTTATAATGACTACTAAAGCAGTGACTACGGATGAAAGAATTAGTCTAAAAGAAATTTATGCTATAAAAGCCTCTACTCTCTCAATAAATTGTAGAACTACTACAATTGTTGATAATCCGGGAAACTCGAGACCATATGGAAGAATCAAGCTCTGTACGCTCATCCTCGGACTTACTTTTTAGAAAAAAATCTTTCAAACTTAAAGTATTTTCCTTTATTCCTAGTTTTAAGGTATTTAGATAGAATCCATGCGAATAAATAGTTATAGGAAGGATAAGATAGTCACGATAAAGCGTAGCGTTGGTCATTTAATTTATAAATTAGAGTAATTTCTTCATTTTTTGAAAATTAATGTTATAGGATATTTAAGAAAAAATTTATAAAATCTCTCAATATCTTTTCTATTCTGTCTGTGGTTCTTTCGAAGTATATGGTAATAGAATCTCTTTGATGCTTTTTATATCCTCCTGGTTCTTGTAACACAAAACTCTTTTCAAAATAATCCTTTTATATGCTCCGACAAGACATTATCTCTAGCTTTCGTGGTTACATCGAGTCAGGTCACATGAAAAACAGTAAAACTGGTTTCATTTCAGGGCATTAGAGAAAAATTCGTGTGTACGCCTTTTAAGGTGAAAATATTACTCGGTCACGTGAAAGAAAATTCTATGTTATGGAGCGTTTAAATAGTTTAAAGATACAAGAAAGGAAAATGAATGAATTAATTTCAATACCAGCTAGGAATTAGACTTTCAGAGTAATATTGAATCAAAGAAATCGCAGCTTCTGTTAACCAACTTATAAAATGATGTGCATTTGTGTCATAAATGGAAGAGTAAGGTTATTTTCGGAGAAATGAATGCGAAATAATGTAACAGAATATTCAGATTTTAACATTTAAAAAATCATAAGTTTTGTTTTTTGTTTAACTTTTTCGTCACCCCATTCTTAAAAAGTCGTTTAATGTTAATCCTAATCTACTCACCTACCATAGTTAGAGGTAGCATGAAGTTAGTTAAATAAAATACAGTGTGGACATAAAAAAACTTTGCCGATATATGGACCTCTAGCGGCTGTTCCGTTCAACCGATCGAGATGAGATTTCAGATATAGTTATTCAGAGGTATGAGCTCGGGATTCTGTGAACGGCAGCCAAGTGACTCTCACTGTTATGGTTATAGGTGCAGAAACTCGAAATTTTCGAATGGCAACGCCCACTTTTTCCCCTCGCAAAATGCTCAGTGCACGCGAAAACCCTATTGAGCGTTTGAATGGTACGTGTATCACAAAAAAACGGACGCATTATGCACGCTCAAAAAACAGCTCTGCGGACGGCCTATGATGGCACCCATGTGGAAAATATGTAATCCAAATAAAAATTTTCTTTTGTCCGATATGTGTTGCCATCAGTGATAGGTGTCTTGCCTCTGTCATATGCAAATTTCCTCCGTGTGCCCTGATCGTGTTTTTTTGGCCGTTCGCAGAGCTGTTTTTCGTGCGTGCATAACGCGTCCGTTTTTTCGGGATAAACGTACCATTCCAAAATTCTTTAGGGTTTTCGCATGCTCTGAGCATTTTGCAATGGGAAAAAGAGGGCGCTGCCATTCGAAAATTTCGAATTTCTGTACCTATAACCGTAACCGTGATCGCCACTTTGTTGCCGTTCACAGAATCCTGAGCTCATACCTCTGAATAACTATATCTGAAATATCATCTCGATCAGTTGAATGGACCAGCCGCTAGAGGTCCATATATCGGCAAGGTTTTTCTGGCCACCCTGTAATGTAAAATGATCAAAAGAATGTGATTAAAAAGTAATCAATCAGTGATTTGTTTTGTGATCGCAACTAGACTTGAGAGTTGACTTGCTTTGAACCAGTGTATTTTGCTTCAACATTAGCTTAAGAGTGGCATGTTAAGTACAGCTGATGTGTCTGGAGGTAGGAATATGAGCTCATTATAACTGGTATTTTATGTAGATGCTATTGATTAAAATTGCCCATTCAATGATTGTAATCTGCCGTATGTAAGGGGAACGAAACTGTTAGTGTAAATTGCAGAAATTTTAAGACTTTCTTTTGGCGTCAGTTTGTAGTTAACTTCTTTGCAAGATACTCTGTTATAAAATAGGTGATGGGAAGACAATGATAGCAGTGTTTATTATTAGAATTTTAATACGCCAGAATAATAAGAAATGCTTTTGAATATATAGGGTGACATCTGTAAGTGTTCCGAATGAGATTAAATATTTTTAAATAAATTTCTTTATTAAACATTCCATTATTTCTTTGTTATTTCATTATTTTACTGCAGAGGATAAAAAACCACCAATTTTTCCTGTTTTGTGTGGATCTTTTTTTTCTTTCAAAGCGACAGGCACTTTTTCTGAAAATATCCACCCTTAAATTCTGTTGGCTAAATTAGTAGGGAGCATTCAGTAAGTGAACCAACAATTCTTTTCATGAGAGAATAGCACAGAAATATCCATGCTATAGCAGGGATTGGAATCCGAGTCCATACTGTGGTAGCTTACTAAGCTAATCGCCATGCAAAGTGGGCATTCTTCCATAAGTAATTACTTCATTGATTAGGACTCGTAAAGTCCTTACCGAAACAAGAAGAAAAAATGGAATTAAAATTTTCTTAATGCTGGTAGGAAGTTTCTCTAAGCTAAAAAAATATTTGTTCAATGCATCTTCAACTTAAGAGAGTAATAGAAACTTGCATGGAAAAGTATCTTAGAAATAATGTCTTAAGCCGAAATTTTAAATTGTTTCACCCCACCTTTGCCTTTTATCTATTATTTTAATTTAGGCTTTCAAAGAAACTCATTAACATTTAGTACGAATGCAAGATGGGTGATATAGTTCAATACAAAGCAAAATTCATTTCATAAAGTGCGCGTAAGCTTTCTAGCAAGATGCCCATTTCAGCAATTGAAAAATTATGATAAGTAAAATACAAATGATTAAGGGGAAAAGGATCAAATGATTAGTTGAGAAAACAACAATTCTTCAAGCGTTTCACAGTTTATAAATTATAGCGTAAAACTTACACTTTCTCTAATCAAAAAAATCCCAAAGTACTTCTTCAGGAGCGATCTAATGAAATTTCTCTCCTTGATATTTAGAAAATTATTCATCCCTCTGTGTCACGAATTGTATTTTTCTTGTTATGAAGTATAAAAGACCACTGGTTTTTTCATTTCACTATTTCTTAAAAAAGAAAAAATTCTTGAAAAAAGTAATTTTGCATTGATTACACTCATCATGCATTGCTTTAACGACAACATTGGTATCTTATACAATGAGATATGAAAAAAACTGTCTTAATATAGAATTTATTTATTTTTATTTGCAAGTCTTATACATTTTCTAAAGGAATAGTTTAAATATATTAAAATGAAAACTTGGTAAAAAAAATAAAATTAAGGAAGAGAGAAAATTAGAATTTCTTTATGCACGATTGGGGTAAAATTTCTGGTGTGTAAAAATTTCTTTTATAAAACTTTGCTTTCTCGAGTTAAGACACTTTCATAAAATTGGAAACAAAGAAAAAATAAGTATGAAATGGCGAAGACATTTCATAAGCGAAAGCGTATTTTAAGAAGATTATCGGGACTTATCTAAACTGCTTGAAAAGATTTATTTTTTCATTACGGACAACAGGAATGTAAGGCACTCTAGAATGTAGGTTCTAAGTTCGTCCACTTACTATTAAAATAAAAAAAGAAGAAAGTGAAAATGGAACAAACATATTTTCTACTTTGATTTTTTTAAGATTGTGAAATCTGTGCCTTTTATTTATTATCGTGCAAGGACTTGTAATGGGAAATATATAAGCGAAGTGATTACTTAGCAAATTTAAAAAATAGTTTTCTTTTCAATCATAAAATTCCAAATAAATTTGACTTTTTCCGTCATATTTAAAAATACTTTGTTTTAAAAGGAGTGAGAAAAAGGAATTGATCCTTCATTGTCACATTTTGCTGATAACTACTTGGAAATCAATATAATTATATATTGCCTGTTCCATTTACTATACTGTTTAACATTAATTCCATATATATATATATATATATATATATATATATACAGTGAAACCCCGATTTAACGTTATCCAACGGACCATAAAGGAATGACGTTATATGCGGGAAAACATTAATTTGGGTCAGACCAAAAACAAAACACTGAGCATAAAATTAAAACTAATTTAGGTCATATACCTTTTATTTCTTCATTTACATACAATGGTTTAGACATCAGTTTTCAAAATTATGCTTTAAATAAATCGGTTATTTTACTTTGCGTCCCGTTTATAGCAAAAATCGCATTCTCAACAGGAGTTGTCTAAGTTTTTTTCTTAACCTTCACTATTTGAAAGCAATGATTCCACTGTTTTAAAAGCTTGAATGGCTTCTGACGCAGATGGGATTCCATGTTCCTCATCTTCATCATTATCCGAACTATCCAATTCTGAGTCTATTAAATCACTTAGAATCGGAAACTCTGATGTCACGATATTTGAATCGCAATGTAGATAATTCTCGAGATCTATATATGAGTAAGAAGGGAAATCCCCCATTTCATTAGAGTCTTCATTTTCTCTCTCCTCGTACTCAAATTCCTCACCTCTGTCCTCCGGAAAACTAGCTTTTGCAAAAAGACTTTGACTATTGAGATACATTTTCCCATGATGAAGAAATTCTATGAAGTGATTCTAGAACGTTTATCGATTTTCCTGCCGCCAAATACCTTACTTAGAAGAGATTTATTCCAATCTTGGTTTCTATAGTTTACTTTGAACGATCGTATGAGCTCCAAATCACAAGACTGAACTTTGCTTGTACTTTGCTTGAACTTTGCAGGAAAAAATTCCATTCGCATATTTTGTAATTTTAAATGTACAACATGGGTTTGTACATTGTTCAACAAACAAAATAATCTTACGTTTCTGTAAGCGCATCTGTCTGTCCAATTTGCGAAGATTTACCGCCAGCAGACTCGCCACACATAGACTTGTAGGATAAATTGTGCCTCTTTCTAAGGCACAATTTATCCTACCATTTGAAGCTGGGGAATCCTCAAATTCCTAGTTTTAGAAGCAATTTCTATTTCAAAATGGAGCCATTTATGGAAATGCGTCTTGCACGAACTTAGTTGAACTTTGGTAAGAAAGGACAAAGAGAGGGGAGATTCCGAGTATTTCAAGTTTTGATAAGACATATTTCTTTTTTTTATCACAATTTTTTACTATTTTAGGAAAATTTCATTGAGTTTTTCCCTCTGAAAAAAAGGTTGAATGCGGGAAATATTTTAAAATGGCAACGTTAAATCTGGGATTTTTTAACATTACAAGTATAGGAAATAAATTGGGACAAATGAAAAATGACGTTATATGCGGGAAATCGTTAAATACGGGTTACGTTAAATCGGGGTGTCTTGAGGATTGGCCGTCTAATAGAGGTTATCTTCCATAACATTGGCCCTATGAAGTCATTAATCGGTTTTGAAGTAAATATGGCCGTTAAGACTGGTGGCTGGCTAATATATATATACACGTCTGACTTCTAGAGAAATAGCCTAATTTGTATTATTTCAAAAAAATTTCATGTACAGTTTATGTCTTATATCGTAATTTGGGGCAACTTCAAAGCTATAAAGTCGTTGTACGCAAAGAATAATTTTCCTATAAGGACGTCAACTTCATTCCAAAGTTCTCATTTCGTATTTCACGAACCATTATGGTAATTTTATTCTCTTCAAAATTTTTGATATAAGCAATAAGGAAAGATTATGATGAAAATATGTAGATGTTTCTTGTAAAACCCAATATTCGTTGAAAAACTTTAGTACACATTATGAAGTAGATTTTTCGAGCCATATTACTTATGCAACAATGCTTCTTCGAGGAAACGAGTATCCTGCTTTATTAAAAAGAAAATGTGATACATGAAAAGTATTAGGGAAAGATTTTTCATATCGCAATGATACAGATTTTTACGACATGAAGCATAAATTTGTAAAAAGCGGGAGATTAATATTTAGCTCAATTGCTCTTATAAATAAGTTTTTAGATACTATTGTTCTACAAATATTTGCTTAATGCGTGTGTCCTCTTACTGAAATATATATTGTTACTATTACGTCTCAATTTGCCTTATGGTAATATAAATTATATTGCAACAAATTTTCAGTTCTCTAACTTTATGTATTTCATTTAATATTAATCGTATACACATATTCTTTATTACTAGAGTTAATTCGTTTCGTTCATCTTACGGTGTTAACCATCTATATCTTCAAAAAGTAAATTTTAGTAGGGTTAATGAGTAAGAAAAAACTGGACGAAACTGAATGTTGAGACCTTGTATTTCATAAAGTCAATCATAATAGAACGAAGAGTTACCGCGGAAAAATAGGCAGAATGTCTTGGTGTAACTACAATAAGGAATTCAGTGAAACTTCCTTATGGCGGCCAGTAATGGTTCCAGAAAAAAAGTGACTGTTTTGAGGGGTGGCCGTCGAATAGGGGTGACCGGCTGGAGAAGTTTTCCCGTGCACAACTTCATAAATGAGAAGAGGATTGACAATCGTACCGTCCATTGTCACAGAAACAAAAAGCCAAAAAGCTCAATTTTTTATATTTTTAGTTTGGAATTTGGAAAATAGTAAACTCTTGGCTCAAGAAAGTTGAAAAACTGCAAACAAATTACAGAAAAAGTCCTTCGCATGAATAAAAATTTCTTTACTAGAATCCTTCCTCTGGCAAATATAACTTCTTATTATAAATCTGTGCTTATAGTACCGTGGGATTTATTTCTTTATTCTTGGGAAAATTGCAGACTTAAGGCGTAAAAGAGGATTGCAAAGAACGTCCGAACAAAAGATATTACGAACGAAATTTCAAACTCGTCTAGATGATATTTTTAGAGAAATATAAATCTTATTGCGACATATTTCCAGTTCTCTACCTTTTTGTATTTTAACTTACATCTATTTGATCCGGTAATCTTCAAAGCAAAATGAAACTTTCGGAACCCAGCTGTTTTAGAATAAACTCACGTAACTGACAGTTTTGTTTCCAAATTTTTGGTTTGAATCTTAATTGTAATTGACTTAAAAAAAAAGGAAGTCCTATTGTGTCGGAAAGACTCTTACTAGACATTGCTAATATTTAGCCTGTTCAATTTTAAATTGTTTAATTTCTTCTTTCGACACAGTAATCATTTTTTAAACTTAATTCTTCTCTTATCACAAAAACATGCGTGCAAGTGAAAGGGAGATTTTATAATTAATATTCACTGAAATGCATAATGATAATTTTTCAGGAATGTTACGACTTATATGTCCCACATAACATTTCTTTCTGATAAAAAATTGTCTATAATGACGTAGTTGAAACAGTGTTTCCTGGTACTATTATTATTGTATGAGTGTATCAGATACTTTTGTAAAACCTTTAAATTTTTCATTTCATTATATATATATATATATATATATATATATATATATATATATATATATATATATATATATATCCCCTCTATTATCATAGCCATGACATTTAAATGAATAATTCTGGAATAAATGCATGCCGTAATTACTGAATTTTTAAGTTTGGCTCATTGATGACCAGCAACCACTAGTGAATGTATAGATATATACATTTATATAGATGAACTTAGTATCTAAACAGCGCATTTAAGAATTCGCTTCCAAACAATAAGCATTCATCGTTTTTATCATGCACCTAATCCTCTCTCAAAACTGTAAAGTTTCAGACGAGTATGGAAGTTTCTATATTAAAATTCTAATTCCTCCTCGCCCTTTAAAAGCAACGAGTATTTTTATATATCATATTATCCATTCCTCTACGGAAAAAGAAAAAATGTCAAACATATCAAATAATGAAAACTTCGTATTTTAAACAGATATACAGGGGGCGGCAAAATGGACTCCTCATTTTTGTAGGTCACTGATATGGGAATGGTGCTCGTAGTCCGGTGGCGGAGGTAGCTACAGTTCGGGCAGATTTTCTAGTTGTCAGTAGACACCATGAGTGGGTCCGGGGAACATCGCAGATTCGCTATCGAGGCGTTGTTTAAAAACAACGATTCCTGCAAAGGAAACCCCGAGCCTTTAGAAACAAAACCCTGCGACGGATTTCAAACACGTGAGCGGAAGTTGGATTGCATTACCAACGAAACCAAGTTGTCTTCCTCGGAACGTTAGAAGGACATATATCTTCCTCGGACATATACCTGAAAATGTGCAACGAGTCCGTGCGCCCACGATTCGTGAAGAAGTTGCCTCGTTTCCCCCATAGATGACCAACAGAGTGATTGAAATTTTTAGAGAACGGCTTCAACAGTGCATTACAAATAGAGGGCGTCACCCGAGTGATGTTATTTTCAAAACCTAGTGGAAAAATACTAGGTAATAAGCACCTTTCTACAATATAAAGCTTTTTCCTGTGAATTCGTTTAACGTAGGATTACGTTCCTCCACAACAGCCCCCCGAAAAGGAAAATTTTAGACTCTAAAATCGTCCGTCCGTACCTCGCGAGTTATAATTTTGGTAGCGCACTAAACCCAGTCTGTATCGTCTAGACAAGCAGTAAACAGTTAAACAGAAAAGTACCAAAATGCGTCAAAATTTTGACATACATATATGTATATATATATACATACGTACACACACACACACATATATATATATATATATATATATATATATATATATATATATATATATATATATATATATATATATATATATATATATATATAGATAGATAGATAGATAGATAGATACATATATACATTATACATATATACATACAAAAGAGGTAAGCAACGATAAGTAATCCTACGTTAATAACTCGTGGTAGTTTCGTTAGAAGAGACTACCTGAATATTTTTATTGTCCTTTGAAATACGGGAGTCAATTCTGCCGCACCCTGTATGAACATTGAAAAAATCCTTTACATTTTTATATAGTCATGTTCATGCTGTTAAACACTTGAGCTGGCAATTTTCAGTTTAACCACATCCGTCTTGTAAACACATTCTTTAGTCAAATCTTGAATTTTGTGCTGGGAAAAATTCCCGATAAAACAAATTGTATTCCTTTCACATAAAATAACTCGTAACAACCAATATATAAACTGCATAGTTGTCAGGCACCATTATCCTACAAAATGAATTCAAGCTGATATCTATTCTGTAATGTCAAAAATGAAACAGCGTAAATGAATCTGCGATACAGAGATATTTTCCTAAGTGCATTTAATATTTTCTGGTATGGATTTTATCGATTAAATCTGAAGCACATTTACGATGCTTAGGGTTTTATGGGAACATAAGGTTCAAAGTGATTTTAAGCACATCATCATTGAAGACAGACTTGAAAATTCATCAGCATTGAATATCTGCAAACATTGTTTTAACGTCCTATAAGTAATATTCTGAATTTTGTTGAAGTACTTACCATTTATTTCCCATTTATTTACAGTTTTCAAATGCATGTAGGCGTCTCCTAAACATTACTGAGACTATATAATGGGAAATTTAAGGCGGAATATACAATTTACAATTATTTATAGAAATAGACGAGCTGTCATTAATCCGACGTAAATTTTTCATTTTCCTTTGATTTATTTCAATTGTTTCACTTTCCTCTATGATTTAGATCCTGAACCGTTGTTCTGCGGCACTTCAGGGTGAAGCGAGATTTTTTCATTTAACTATTAGTACTTAAGATAAATATTAAGTTGACTTTTTCCTTACGGGGTGGGAAAGCATGTATCCCAAGAATACGGACCCAAGAATGAATATATATATAACTAATATATATATATATATATATATATATATATATATATATATATATATATATATATATATATATATATATATATATGTATGTATATATATATATAAAATCCCTCAATGGCTGTTCTTACAAAGGGGGTATGAAATTTCCCGTTCTAAAGAGGGAGTCGGAAAAATGGGCCCCGTAAACTAAAGGTTAAGGATTAATTACTCTCACGACGAACATATTGTGACACAAATCTATGCACTCAGCATGCGGACGGTGAATTCATTGATATCCGTGCTAGTTCCACCCTCAGAGTTTACCAAAAGTGAGGAATCGGTGCCTGGCTTTTGCCTTGGACTGGCAAAGGAGAACCCTAACCTAGTGATGAAAACAACAACACCTACTTTCGCCATTTTCAACTTAACATTTATGCAAACAAGCCTTCTCTATTAGGGCGACCTTAAAATACAAAGCAAGAAATAAACTGCTAAGCCTTGAGGGTGATATGCTTGCTTCGTTGTCAACTTCCAGGTCTGATATCAACTATTTGTACTCTAAGCATCAATTTCAAGTCACACATTAATAAAACTAAATTAATTATGGACATTTCTATTGTAGTCCTCTAGTTTTATACTATAATGAATCCCATGGCTTTTTTTGAAACTGCATTTATATATTCTATTGTGTTGTGTTATTTATTGCTTATATCTTTCAATAAATGAATGAAATCAGTAATGGTGTTTATCTGAAATTAACATGTTCCCTATACATATATTATTTAATATTTAGAATCTTGAAAAATATTAAATTCTTATAAGGGTGCCCCAAGTTTCTAAGCTCATTCCCAAGGGTGCCGCAATCGTAAAAAGGTAGGGAATCTCTGTTCTATATAGTTAAATTCAAAGGATAAAAAATGGAACTTAAGAAAGAAAAAGAAAGCTTTTGGTTGGCACAATTAGTTGTAATCGGGGATTGTGAGGAAATCGACATTTGAGCCGAGTAGTAAACGCTGGAAATTAATTAGCAAATATTTGTAGAGACCATTTAATTATGTCCCTTCTTACCACAATATTTAATTAACTGATTATGTTAACTATTAACATGCTGATTAACTATACTGTTTCTATTAATAACCGAAAATATAATTTACGGTTTTTAATATAAAAATAATGAGATGTCCTCAATCTGATGTAGGTTTTGGTTTCTCTCTTTGGGTCTATTTTAATTCTTTCACTTTGTTCTTTGAAGGAATGTTTAAAGGGTAAAACAGTGGAACGCGAGCAGCAAGGGATCAACAGCTTTCGCTGGTAATATGACTTGTCTTTGGGAATCGTGTGGGAGTCGACATTTTAGCCGAGTAGTAAACGCTGGATATTAATTAGCAGATATTTGTATAGGTGTTTTTATTATGTCGCTTCTCACCTTGATGTTTATGTCACTTATTATGTCATTGCATGTTGATTATGTCATAGCTTAGTTCCTGACTAAAAAATAGCCATATCAGGTTTTGAAAACATCTGATAGAGTTTCATTTTGCTTGTTTATATATAGAGGCTATTTTATGGCTCTTTATAATGAATGCTAATCTTCTGTGATAAATTTTGGATCTGCATTTTCTATAATAGTTCATTACAAGTGATTTAAAGATTATTTGAAGATCTATTTGAAAGCAAAGCAAGGGAGAGGTTAAACCGAAAGAGTTGTGCCCAGAGAAACGGGTGGATAAGGAAAATCAAAAGAGGAATACAATATAAATTTGTAACTTGAAATGATGACAAAATGCTGATGGTCGGTTTTGATGCAAAAATATACATCTCCAACATACAATTAGACTGGTACTTGGGCTTCACATTTGTTATTTGCTCCTCATAACCGATGAGCACGCTGAATTTCTTTAAATCGTTACTAAAGTTTGGAAGGATGACTGCACTTTGTCAGTCGCTGGTAAAAATCTAGAAAAACGCAGCATTTGGAATTCCTTTCCATCCGGTGAACTCAGCGGCTGTGCCTTGCTGAGGATCACACAAAAAAGAAGAAACATACGATCAAGACTACTTGTATGCTGGAGATGTATATTTTTACAACTTGAGAAGCTTAATTCATGGCATTCTAACAATTATCTTAAGCGAGAAGCTTAATTCATAGTATGTATTTAAACAATTTGCTTAAGGAAGAAGCTAAATTCATGGTATTTAAACAGTTAACTTAAGTGAGAGGCTTAATTCATAGTATTTCAACAATTAGCTTAGGCGAGAAGCTTAATTCATGGTATTCAAACAATAAACCTAAGCGAGAAGTTTAATTCATGGTATTTAAACAATTGATTAGCTTTATTTTACGTTTATAAAATATGTACATTATTTTACACATAATAATAAAGTGAAATATTAACATACTACATAGTTATACACTTCTTAAGACATATTATTTTCGAATACATAATATATAGAATATATATTAAATGAGTTAAAAAAAATCCACATATAGTGCTAAATTAAGCATACTATTCTGTTTATTTGAGTAAAATGAAATAAATGAACCAGAAAATAAAATCTATAAACTGATATAAACATGCTTCCAAAATTGTCTGTTAAGGTTTGCAGTGAAAACAAGATGTTTTCACGAGTGACTTTTACTCAGTTTAATTTAAAAAATATATATTTTTAAATACAACTTACAGTCTATATGTCATTTTACTTTTGTAATTTACCTTTTATGAAACAAGATAAAATGTGCGATTTAAAAAATATATTATTAATTTTAATAACAAAGTTTCTGATATTGTCATCTTTAGAATTAAGATAAGTAAGAATTTCATAAAGTATATTAATCTCCCCTGCCACGATAGGTTAAAGAAAAGAAATTGATTTACACTTTAAAACACATGATATTTTTATTTTTCACAATTTATGAGCTCAATCGCTGGTATCAATATTGTTTTCTCCAACACTGTAGGCTCACGTTAATATATTTTCTGTTATATCAGAAGATAAATATAATGTAATACAAGTGTGGTCTGACGGGGAAAACATTTTCTGCCATGATTTATGGATATTTTACTGCATCAGACATAAAACTCTGGAATGGGTATGCTTTTAATATTAGAAAAGATTCCACTTATTGATATGTTCTGTAGGAAATTTATGAGGCTCTGGAACACAGACGTTGAAGTCATTTAAAATTTTTGTTACTGATAAGTGACTTAAAAATTCTATCGTGTGTATATGAAAGGAGTGTGCTTTAAATATTATTAAGTGTATTCCGAACTGCTCAAGAAAAGTTCTTATTTGCATCAGAATAGACTGAAATTTTTAAACATTCATAATTTTTTAGCAATTATTTAAATATTTATTTAAAAAAAAATATAAAAAGATTTTGTCAAACATTTTTTCAGTTTCATTTTTTAAATTTTGGAGCCAAAGCTATCTAGTGGTTAGCCCGTCAGCATACGGCATTGAGGGTGCACGGTTTGAATCCCGACGAGTGTCACTGAATGGTTACGTGTCTAAGCCGGATACTGGTCAGTCAAACCTGTAGACCGGTGAGATTCCCCGTAAGGTTTGTAGGGGTGGAAGGACAGTACCATCCCCTGGGGTTGCCCGCTCAAAACCGGGTTGCTCGAAGCAATAAGTCTGTCTCTGCTGCTTACGGGGCCCAATAGCTGTGAGCTTAACATCTACCTTCCCTGCATCCTTCAGAGGAATTAAAGTTACAATTGAATAAAGTTACCAGTTAGAATTAAAGTTCCATTTACCATTGATGAATTAAAGTTAAAATGTGTCACAAACTGGCCGAGCCGAGCGGGGCTACTTTGTGACATCTGTGTTTTCGCCTTGAATTCTAAGAGGAAAAATTACTTGACACAAAGTTAGACAGTAAAACGCTTATAAATAGCTTGATACACAATTATATATACCTATTACGAATATTGGATAGCTTTATCTATATCTTTGACATCCAAAAGACCTCGGGTGCCCAGGGCAACTATCAGTTGTTTGAGAAGATCAGGAAATTCGTCTTTCGGCACATTCTGTTCCTTCGGGTAGTTTTTTCCCAGATAGTCAATACTTCTTTCTCCAGTGGTATTTTAGAGGACGGAAAAATGCAACATCGAGCGGCCGGAGGAGGTGGGTCGACTTTGTGGGTTATTTTGTAGTGTCAATGTGTCACAAAGTAATTCCATCACCTTTCGATATTTAGGTAATATTCTCATATATCTCGGAAATATCATTATACAAACGTTATATTGCTCCACAATCTAACCAGCACATTGACAAAAAAATAATTACCTGTAGTAGTTGGTTGTATGGGCGTTAGCCTTCAACACACAAAGTTTCAGAAGTTTGAGTTAAAAGGTTGACAACAGGTTTGAACAATACACTGGCCAGCTAAGACAAATGGCGCGCAGAAGCTTCGGACACTGGCCACTAGGTGTCTCTGTATGTTGGAAAAAATGTTGGCGCTGCTCTTTGCCTACCGGTATCACGGGCGAGGCGCAAGATCCGAAATACGAAAAAAAGAATACTATGTGTTACAAAGTTATGTCTGCAGTCACAAAGTAAGTCTTACGGTACAATTATAAATATTAGTAAAGGAAGGATAATATGGAAGGACAATGTTCGCTACTTAAAAAAACTGGTAACGGAAATCACATATTTAGTTATACTATATAGTTGTCTGATTTGTTATCAGACACCAGTATATATATATATGTAGTAGACATATTTAAATTTAATTTAGATTACCATTCTCTATAGTATTGAATATTTCAAACATCAAGGATAGTCTGAGGCGAGGATTCACAATTCTGAATTCAATTGAATAAACAATCGAAATGGGCTACAAATAAATTATTTCAATAATTTATGAGAGTCTAATTGCTTTTTAGCTAATGGTTCAGTAATAAATGTATATTCTTTCCACGAAACACTTACTTGAAACGTATGTAATCATAACCAGTTCTTTTTACTAGCAGCAATCTAATAATTAAATGTGAATTGTGTAACCACATTCTAATATATATTAGAATGTGGTTATGAAAATCCTTTTAACCTTGTCTATCTACAAAGTATATACTGCAACAAAGAATAGGTGAGAAAATTCCACTCAAAATCAAGAAATGTTTATGTTTTAATTATTATATTCGTTTCAACTAGTGATCAGAAAAACTAGTTAAAATAGTGTTCATATTTAATCTTGTATGAAAGTAATTTACACGGGTATGTTTATGAACTGTTTAGTTGTGAGGAAAATAGGATTAAATGTTTGCACAACTATCTACAAAAGCGTCAAAAAGTATTTCAACTATTCCTTTACCAACTGGGTTGTTTAATGGCAGTGACCAGTCAGTTACCAACGGTTCAACGGTTTACGACCCTTTCAAGAAGAGATTTAATAAGAAGAAATTTAACTATCTATTCAAAATGTTACAAATTTTCACCCATATATCCTATGCTTTAAAAATACTATAATGGCTGCTGCATTGGGAATTTATGTTAGTATTCCTTCTTTTGTATTCAATAGAAAATATGGCCCAAGGAAGATGGGATGGAAAAATCTTCTGCTCGTGATTTATAGGCGTTTTACGACAGCGAGAAACATAAAAATTCAGAAGGTACATGATCTTAATATTTGCATGGACGCATTTTATGGACCACTGTCTGGAACACTTTTGCGGCGCTTAAATATTTTCGGAGCTGAAGTGATTTCAATCTTCCCGGCACGACAGCGCACTTTGACGTTGCGTAATTGAAAGTCGCAGTAGATCTTTGCAAAAATCGTCTTCACAGTGAAAAATGGTTCCTTGCTGGATTACGTCTAAAAAATTTAGGATAAAGTATGAAGGGAATCAAAGTCAAGTGTTATACGTAGTCGCTTGTTGTAGGGTTGAAAAGATTTTTCAGGATTTACAAAATATTTTTTTATATGTAAGCATCCACTAATCGATCCGAGAAACTGTAAGTGATGTTATTTTATAAGTTACCAGCATTTCTTTTAACGTAGGATTACGTTCCTCCATAACGGTTATCCGGAAAGCAAAATTTATGACGCTAAAACCGTCGTCGCGAGTTATAAATCAAGAGTGGCAGAGTAGACATGTGTAACTTATTTTTCTTACCATCGGCCTATTCTGCATAGGGTTATCACTCATCCTTTTCTTCGTATGTAGGAATTTTATTGTAAAAAAAAAGATGTAAGCAACGATAAGTAATCCTACGTTAATAACCCGCGGTAGTTTCGTTAGAAGAGACTACCTGAAATATTTTTTTAAAGAATTTTAGTTATGTAGTCATTTTACTTTTAATAATCAGTTGGCATTTCAAATTTAATAACGTTATGTTAAAGAATAGAAATTGTTTTCGCCTTAAAGTGCGTGGCAGCTAATAACTAAACTCTGTTGTGCCTTTCTAAATTGATTTACAATTCAACGAGTTTCTCATTGCAATCATTAGGACAGTAAATTTGTATTTTTAAAACCAATTTTTCGGTTGATGAAATGAAGCTGTTTTTGCATTCATGAGGAGACCATATGCACGTTTATAAATAAAATATTCGTGTACCAGCTACAAATGTTTTCTATGTACACTGCCTGACATAACCATGCTTACATAGCAATGACAACTATGTTATTGACGATCCCCATGATCGTAGTTTTATTAAAGACATAAGAATTTATATGATTATATCAAGACACCAATCAATATATATATATATATATATATATATATATATATATATATATATATATATATATACATATATATGTACAATAAAATTCTTTACCGATGAAAGCAGATGTAGAAGACCAGTACATGTAAAACATATTTTCTAAATTTTCTAAATATTAATGACCTTAGTAGAACAATTTTTATGGGGGAATTAAGTGTTTTGAAGAGTACAAAATGAAATAGACAACTGCACAAATCTTACACACATTAGATTTAAAATATCTTTGAGCTTTAATTACGTTTTGCTAATATTAATGACACACTTTTCATGAAAGGCAGGAAATTTCAAATATTAGAGTCACAAAATGGTTCAACTGCACAATACGCTCCTTCTGGATAGCGTTTAGGTATAAAAAACAGCTTCCAACACAGAAATAGGTTAAAATAATTTACATCATGTATTTTTGCCCTTTCTTCGAAAAGACCGCATAAAAATTTTACTTTGGGAAAACTTATAGAAATAAATTTTCTTTAAATTCACTTCTCTTTTTCACATGATTATAGTTGCTCTTAGTGTCTGCTCTGTTGTGTTTCAATGGTAACACATGATTTGAAATAATGTCAGAAAAAGACATTTCCGAATAATTTATCGGTATTTTACGACCATGTCGGACATAAAATTTTGGAAAGTACATGATTTTAAAATTTTCCGAGATGCATTTTATTGATCCCTGTTTAGAAAATTTTTACAGCGTTGTGATATTTCATAGCTTTTGAACTGATTTTATCATTTCCCCTCGCAATGAATTGCAGTAGTAATACCTCCTTAACAAAGTTTGTAATTCATGTAAAACAGTAATACAAGCGGCTTGTTCAGAATGTTGTAAAATAAGTTACACAAGCTCCAACTAAACTCTCAAACGCATTCTGTGAAGATATGAAGTAAGAAGGTGGATTAAATATTTAAAACCTCTCATACCTTATGGAGGAGTTAATATTTTATGTATTCTTGCTTTATGAATATTGGAAAAACTAATTAATATATGTTGAACTAATGTGAACAAACTAATTTTCCTTACCACCAGTAAATTGTGGTGTTTTGGCTAGTTCAAAGAATATGTAAACAGGACATATTTTTTTATGATGTAACATATATTTTTAACATATTATGTAGACATATTTTTTAATGCTTGACTTTAAATATTCACGCTTACTTTAAAATCTCTGTAATTTTGTTAAAAATTGTTGCTTAAAAATTTTTAATACAATACAAGTTTATTAGGCAAATCTGTAAACGTTCACATGAAGCTCTAAGGTTCTTCTCCTTCATACTTGTATCATTTATTTAAAAGTGTGATATTATGGCCCAAACAGTAATAATTATGCATAGGTTATATATATTTATTGCCATGAATTAAATGCGATAACTTGTAAGAGTAATTATATATATTTATTGCCATGAATTAAATGCGATAACTTGTAAGAGTAATTAACACACTCTCTCCTTGTCTCTCTTCATGGATATGAACGGATATCTTTGAAAAACAGTGTAACACTTTCTTTTAATCGGAGAGGTAACACCTGTGTAACACCTCCTGTAAAGAACTGTTTAGCGGAGATTTGCCATCAATTTGTACAGTTATTTCCTATTCTTTATTTTTCGTGATTATACAACTACGTTGTTCATCTACAGGGGGTTATCAAACTTATGGAAACATTGACTGCTTCTGCTTGTCATTCTATTAATAAATTTTAGGTCCACCTGTAGTTTGAAAAACAGCATAAATCCAACGTGTCATAGTTTGATATTAGACTTTGCAAAATATATAGTAATTCAGTACCATTCGTTAATGTTACAATGGGTTCTAGAGAGATAATGTTATCTAAAGTTTCTGTCTAAATATTCCCTCAAATGTTCAGTGGCGTTAAGATGAAGGAAATCTGGTGATCATTATTATATGAAGGCCTTATTTGAATAGTGGTTCAACTCCATTTTTGTTCATTTTGAGATACAGAGCCTTAAAGTCTAATGAGTTCTGAGAAATGACTGCTGAAGTCTGATTTGTAATGCCCTCTGTTGGTAGCAGAAATAAGCTGGAGGTGTACCAGTTTAAAAATAAGACTTGTATGAACATGAAAGTGAGGCTAACTCCATTTTTTTAAAAAGTGGGGTTGGACCACTATTCAAATAAAGCCTTCATATACGCTACACTTCATCCCACTGGATCATACTTCATCTTACCTTCATATTTTCGTTCCTGATCCCTTGTGACTGAAATATAACTCAAAACATTCACTATACCGTCCATTGACAGGAAAAGAATGATCCTAACAAAATCACGTCCCACATACCATTATACTAGAACCGTTAAAACCAACCACAATTGAAAGCAAATACCTTGGTGTGTCTCCTTTGGATCATCCATACCTACTACTAACATATTTGCCCGTTTGCACCAGAACGTGTTAAAATTGCTGGGTAGCAGCGCAATTGGATTCGCTCAGGTCAATGTTAATGATTGTGGATTTGGATTTAGACATTTCTTTTTTAAACTGTACTCCTTAATTGAGATAGAAAATTCCTACTGGGGTAGCTTTTTCATTTTAGAAATTGTGTCCATCAAAAGAGATTATTTGCGTTTAAAACGAAGTATCCTACATTTTTCCCCGTATGATTTAAATTTAAAAATATTATTAGCGCTTCTTTCAAAAAATGGATAATATATCCGATACAAAAATTTCTTTCTATATTACGGAGTACAATTAAAAAAAATCTTTTAATCCAAGTCGACAATCATTGGAAAAAATTCTCTCTAAGTTTACATTGGTCTAGGATATATATTACTACTACCCAGCAGCTTTAAACACATATTCACCAGACTAAATGACATCCCTCCTCCATTATACATTTCACAGTCTGTGATCTTTTAGCTGCGTTCACTATTTGTGATCTCCGAAATAATCAGCTTTGTCTAATTCCCTTATGTACAGATACGTCCAAAGTAAGTCGTTCCCTTGCAACAAATTAGTTTGTTATAATGTACGCGGCAGATATTTATATACAACACTGTTACGATTTCCACAGGAAACTAACGTTCTCGCATTATTAAAGTCCGTTATATCTCATTCACAGATTATGGATGCGGTAAGGTGTGAATAAGATATGTTGATGCAATGTTCTATCGAATAAATAACTTGGGGAATGCTCTGTTTTTGGGAATATTTCAAAAGCAAAGCATTTCTAATGTTATTCGTCAATTTAACTGCGTAGTACAATTATGAATAGTTTCTTTTACTATGCTTTAATTTTATTAAATACCTCGTGAGTGAAAATAAGTAGTACTCAGCATTTACACGGCCATTAATAACAAAAATAATATTATGTATATATATATATATATATATATATATATATATATATATAAGAAAATGAAAAGATAATTAACATGTGGTATATTATAAGTGTGGTGTAGCACAGAAGTTTATAGATATGTATATTTTTTAAAGTAATGAAATTAAGAATGGCATATATATATATATATATATATATATATATATATATATATATATATATATATATATATATATATATATATATATATATATATATATATATATGCGTGTGATTGTGTGCACACCCATACTCATACGCACATACTTTCATTTATATCCGTGTTGTGTATGTGCCAGTGCTAAAGAGTGTCGATGATGACAGTAAATAGTAAAAGTTTTAAAATATCGACTGCCTAATAATCTTTTCAAAAATGTTCTTTCGAATTAAATTACTTATAAAAATTTTAACCTGGTTAGATAATAATTATTTATGCACAGACGAAGGAATATAATATATTCCGGCGTTCATAATAGAAATACACGTTTAACCTTTGATTTCAACCATAGCATGGAGAAAACATAATCTGTCCTGCATTTTTACTTAAGCAATCCTTTCAGAGTAAAGGTCGGAATATTCGTTTGTCCAGTAGTCATGGATACTATGATTTTTAGGTATTGACCTGAAATTTTCGTTTGATTCGTGCCATTAAGCGAGAATAATCGTTCCTGTTCTTAATTTGTTTTATGTTGCTTGGTCATTGATAAAGGACTTGTCCTTTAATTCTTGCTCATATATCACGGTTAACTTAACATATCACACATGATCATTATTTATTTAAAGTAGTGTTCTAAAAAATCCTAACTACTCTGATATATATATATATATATATATATATATATATATATATATATATATATATATATATATATATATATATATATATATATACAAAGTGATCGAAAAGTCATAAAGAAAGGAATTAAAAATTCAATAATTCGAAAAATATAGACAGTAATATGATACGCTTTTCCCAGAAATGCTCAGACATGATATTTTTTGCGAGAATAGTAATGTTTGTCCCCGAGAAGTGGTGCCTTAATTGTGTCAGAAGTTTGTACCGTGGCGCAGCACAGTTCGTAACACAGCTAGGATTTAAAATGTACAACGTGACATTCATCGCTAGGCGGAGAACGACAACGCACAGCATCGAAGAGGATTTCAGCTGTAACTTCTGCCACATGATGGCTATAGCTTCTTTTAACCTGGCCAATGACGTCGGCCGACCTCTGTACACCGGTGACTTCCCGTAGGCCCATAATCAAAAGTCACAAGTTGTATGGTCTGGAGACCCTGAGGGCCATTCGTGCGGGAAAGAGCGACTTAGGACACTATCATTGCCAAATGTCGATCGCAGCATGTACTGATCAGGATCTGTGACGTGCGGAGGTGCTCCAACCTGCACGAATGTTACACTATGGTACGTTTGCCTCTTTTTCAAGGAGGGAATGATGCGGTTTCTTAAAAGCGCCGCATAAGCTCGCCTGTAACAGAAAAATTTTGAAGTGTATTGGCCGGTGGATCTATTCAAATAGTAACAGGCAGCAGCTCCCGAACCACTACAGTGCCACCTATCAGTGACAAATGTAACTATTCTGTCAATAGAATTTTTCGCTATTAGAAAAATCCCATGTCTTTCTGTGCATTTCTGTGGGAACAGTATCGTGCTACTGGCTATACTTTTTATTTTTTCTGTGACTTTTGGATAAGTCTTTATATATATATATATATACAAGCAAATATATGACATATTTGTTGTAACGAGTTCATTGTTGTGTGTAATCTTTCCTTTAGTTCAAACATTTAAAATGATATCGTCGGAATTACCTTTTATGTTTCATAGAGTTTTGCTTGTGATCGTTGAAATTAGATTGAATATTTCTGCTCTCATGTCAACGTTTTTTGTTCCGTTTAATATTACACCAAACGATATTTTTAATAGCATTTAAAATACGTTCGAATATTTTTGCGCAGTGTTCATTCAAATACATAAAATCTTCTAGAACTAGTTCATCTGGACTACCTGCTATTAGACCGAAGAGTTCGTAAATATTTAGCATTTGTCGAAATGTGTCTTAGAAATAAATCTGCAAAATTTTATAATAATTCTTTAATACAGATTTTAGGAATAAACCTACTATTTCTTATTTTGTTTTTTGTGTATTAAGTTTCAAGTTACTCGCATTTTATTTCGTTTTGAATGAGGAATTCAGTATACAGTGTACACTTAAACCTGTTTTGGTGCTGTTTTTTTTGTGCTATTGTTTTTGTGGGATTTTATGTGGGCAGTATATGTAAAAATAAGTCTATGAAAATACATAATATGGATAAAAGATAATAATAAATAAGAAATTAACTAAATGGGAATTTTAAATTATTTAAAACAATTTTTTGTGCATTTTTGTGCTTTTTTATGTGGTACCTATCCACCCCACAAATACAGGCTTGAGTGCATTAGCAAAAATCCTTTTTGTACTTGTATGCAAACATCATTCTTAATTTACATTTTTGCTATGATATAAACATCGCTAGATTCATAAACCATTTTCTTTTTCTTTGCAGCAAGTGGTATCGGATTCGATGATGGCCGAACTAAAAGAATGTTTCATGGAGGCATATGACGACAATAAAGATGGAAAAATAGAAATTAGAGAGGTAAGCATGACTTTGAAAAATATTTCGTCATGTAGTTATCAAGTGATAAGTTTTTAAATTATTTTCACTTTTGTAAACTAGCAGGATGTTCATTTTGATTCTCAGACCTATTAAATTTTGTAGAATTGATTATTTTGTTTGCAGTGATGCACTAATAGTTTTCCAATAACATATTTTTAATCTCTTCTCAATAAATAGATGCACAAATAAGTCTATCAAAGACTTTTTTATTTATATCAGGTTACTATGTAGGATGAATTCGTTCATGATCTTTTTGATATTAGTCACTGTTGGCTTTAATATACTATTTCAATTATTTTTCTGGTCCCAGGATTATTTGCACAAGGCAGTATTTGAAATCCTCTTCAGGAACCTATCTGGGGGAATTCCCATACTTGTCCTGCTTATATATATGTATCTTATCAGATAATGATGCAAAACGGTGACACAAAGCCTCGATGTTAAATTATGAGTGTATTATTTTTAAAGATCCACGTTTAACATCCATGTTGTTTAAGTTGTAAACCTCGGGATGTGATACTACGCCCATTTTGCTTTGTTTATTTCCTAGGCACGTAGCCTAAAGAAAGAAAATTTTTGGGTACGTTTACGGGTAAAATTACAATTAAGAAACTTCTTTGTCAATATATTTATATGTTATGCAAAGTATCGAAATTTTAGGGGGGGATTTCTCCCCTTTTTGCATACATTCCTGGTATCTCCCTCAAATCAGAACACCATTATTGATGTTCTGGCAAAAGCCCAACTCCAGTTCGATCTTGATTGTAACGTACCATAATATTATGCATACGTACTATATTTACATGCATACATGCAGTTTCGATTGAGAATTCTCACGTTAGACTGGTCAGGATAGAAATTATAATGCGGTTACAGCTAAAGTGTGGACACATCCTGATATTATTTGGATTCGAATCTGTAGTCTTGCATCTAAGAATGTATGGAAGGAAATAGAATTAATTCCCGCATGAAGCGGTATTGGTCTCTTGGGTATTATGTGACTTACAGTACTAGTAGACGGTTGGACTTACAACATAGACGAGAAACAGGAGCAGTAACTGCTTAAAAGGGTGTGCTCAGATCATCAATTCTCATTCGCAATGAATGTATTACTTAAGAGAAACCTTCGAAGATGATCCCTAAAATTTCGTTTTCCTGATTTTGTTTCATGATTGTTCTCTATATGAATTTCCAGCAGTCTGGCCCTTTACTGAAAACAAATGGCGTCATAGCCAATCTTCCGGGCATTTGTAATAAAAAAATAAATAAATTGTTCTCTATTAATCCTGGTTAACTATGGAGATATTGCTCTTTTTAACTTTTTTGCATTGTTACGATTATCTTTTACCAGTAAGTTATCTTTTCACTTAACTGGTCTAGAATAGTGAAGAGTTTGTGTTCAAACTTCACGGCTTTATTAGATGAAACGATCTTTGTGTGTGACATTTGTATCCAGTATTAGCGATATTTGATAAATAAAATTACTGTCTCCCTTAAGTATGATGCGCCGTTGGTGAGGTCGGTCCCATAGTCTTCCCGTTAGATTACAACCTTCAAATCGACGTAGAAGTGAATATTCTATTGGTTTCAAAATCTACTTCGTAGTGCGTAGACATAAACTTCATTAAGTATATTCTTTGTAGTTTTTAACCTTTTTTCTCTTATTTTACGTGATATGCCGGAAGTATATATGTATAAAGCATTCTACTAAACGATTCCATCTAAAAGTTTATTCTTCCTTTGCAGCTGGCCCAGCTGTTACCTTTGGAAGAGAGCTTTCTGCTGCTTTTCCGTTTTGACAATCCCCTGGATTCCAGCGTAGAATTTATGAAAGTAAGTATCAATTATTATGGATACAATCATTCAGGTTCAGAAATTCTATAGAGCTATATACGAATGGACTGAAACATTTCTCGAAAAGAAGCGTTAGTTCTGTCAATATGCACTGATCATTTATAAATTGAAGCTCATAGACGTAATTGCCATGAAGCAGTCTTAATAGCCTTTTCCTTTCCGTGAATAAAATTTCACTAATGGTTCGTGGGCCAGCATATTTAGACTACAGAGACATCGTAATTTTGAGGAGGAAAATCAAAATCATTTAACAAGTTTAAAAATAAAAATAATTTTTTCCAATGTTTTCTTGTCTTCTGATGGTGGATACTTCTTCCTCTGACATTTGGCCTATGAAGATCCGCGAAGTCTTGCTGACTAATTCTTTACTACGGGAGCACCATTTTAGGTGAGCCAGCATTGATCCCTATGAGGGGACATCATGGCAATGACCAAACCTTATTCGGGATTCAAACCATAGTCCACAGCAGGGAAGAGTAGGACGCTATCCACTATACCTTGTGGGCGGCGAAATAAAAATCTCGTTTAATGTGTTTTGAATGATTTTAAATGTACCGTTTCTTTTCAATCGCAAGAAGATAAGCTCATATGATCCTTCTACAAAACGCATTTCTTTAATGCCAAAATTTTTTACATTTGCTGGATTTGTCCCTCTATCTTTCATTCAGATAGATGATCTCCCTCAAGAAAATTTTACACTTTAAATAACAATATTTAAACACCAAATAACAATTTAAATAATCTGTATGGTTTAAATAAATTAAACCCAAAAAAGTTCGTTATGGTATGCCCAGATTGAATTTCTCTGTTTAACGTTGCTATTACTAAAGGAAAATAATTAGGACTATAAATGAATAACTCTTCCGAATAACAAAACGAGATATGCTTCTCTGATTGATTCAAATATTAAATTGCGTATTTAATACCAAGAGAAAATCATTAAAATTATTGTCTTCGGCACAACCATGACTAAACATAATTGAAGACAGTCGTCGCTTAGAAGAAAGTTTTACCCAAATATGACAATCTTGATAACGTACACAATATTATTAATTTTTCATGGTTGAGAAATAAGAGAGAAACAACTTAATGGATAAAAGATTCAAAATAAAAATATTACAAATATATTTTCATATTCATAATTCACATGAATACATAATTTTATTTCAAGTACTTATCAAGGATTTTATTTAATTTTATAATTTTATTTCAAGTACTACCTTAAAATAAGCAGATAAACGAGAAGTGAATTTAGGATACTATCAGAAGCGTACGCTGTACGTCAGAAGCGCAATTTAATTTTATGCTTCATTCTTAAGGACACTTAACCGTCTATGTGAAAAATAATCAAATACATAAATAAACTTTTATTATGAACTTGAGAGAAACATCTCTGAAGTTTGAAAAAGGAAAATTTATAAAAAATATTGCAAAAAAATAATAAATGATCAAATAATTCCAAATTACCAAAACGTACCAAATCCTTTACTCTTCGAAGCATATTACCAAGTACTTTAGAATGAAGGAAATACATAAAATCGATTCGTAGTTATACTCTTGCTAACATTCTGTAAATCTAGTTAAACTATTTCCGATATTTACGTAAGTAATACATCAAGTCTAAAAAAATTTAAATAATCATAGCTTGCTTGTTCAAAAAACAGCAAATAGGCAGTAGTTGACGAAGCGTTTAATGCTCAGAAATAGCATACCAAATATTCTAAATGGATTAAATAACACCTTAACTCGACAGCACTCTTCTCTTGCTTCAAACTTGCAAACATTAACGGAAATAAAATGAAAAATACTCTGAAATGCCAAATGGTCATCTCAATTCGATATTATAGAAAACAACAAATTGATTAAAAACAATAACCATTGTCCAGCTAATGAATATGCATAATTATCAAAAACAATTCTCACAGCACCACACAGTGGCTTAAGTTCTGTGTAGTAGCCATATTGGATTCATTTAGCTTAATATTAACCTATTTGGAGATTTTCCCCTAGGATTGTCGGCTTGGATTAAGAGATTTTTAAAAAAATCGTACTCTGTAATAGAGAAAGAAATTTTATACTCGCGTATCTTTATCATTTTAGAAATTTTATAGACCAAAGGAAATGGTTTGAGTTTGAACCACAGTATACCGCATTTTTTCCCCGAAAATTCAAATTAAAAAAAATTTTTGAGTTTCCATGGAAGAATTGAAAAGATACCTAGTAAATAATTTCATTCTCTATTGCTGAGTACAATTAAAAAATTAAATCCAAGTCAACAATCCTTGGAAATATTTTCTCCATGGGTTAATATTGGGCTGAGGTAATCCAATATGACCGATAACCATCAGCCTTAAATAAACCTTAATCGAAAAAACAGTGGAATCTCGATCGATCGTTCTCCGAATCATCCTTTTCCCGTATGTGTCGTTTATTTCTCCCAGTCCATACGATCATATTGCTTTGTTATGTTCCCGCATCATTCGTTTTCCCGCATTTATCGTTCAGTTCTGTCGGTTCCTTGAAAAACGATAGATAGATCGAGATTCCACTTATATTACACTTATTTTACAAATAAACGCAGCGGACTTTCACAGTCAGTTATTTTAATGACAGAATAAAACATTGAAAGTCAAACCTCTTTAGTTAATTTTACGAGTTTATTTGTTATTTCAAGCAATTTTTTTTAATCCCAAAATAGAGATGAACAAAATTCCCTTTGTTTTTGCCAATGGAATTATTTTCGGCCAGGAATAGCGTGAAAGAAAGAATGCCAAGAATAGCATGAAAGAGAAAGGAAAAGGGAAGTGTTCTATAGCTAAAAATCCTTCCGTAATTATCATGTACGGTTAGAGAACCGTGCAACACGTGAAGGGAAAGTACAAATCACTCTATTTGGACCGTAAAGGATAGTACTGGCACCATGCCGAGACGCTGATGTTCGCCAGTTATTGAAGATTAATGATCCGGAAAGTCTCAGACTGATATCTGAAGCATATGAAAATGTCACCCGCCTGATTAGATGGGCTTGTTTTCCGAGAATGGCATCACTCCATGCAATGAATATTAACTAACAAAAAAAAGTTTAGGTATTAAATATTGCCAATAACTGAGGTCGCAGGGGTCAAGTCTTTCCCCACTTATTCTTTCAAACATCCAGTTAAGCAGTATAAAAGATTTTATACTGCTTAACTGGATGTATACGAAACTCGGACTTATACGAAAGCGAAATTTTATTTTCAAGAAATAAGCAATTTGGTTTTGCAGCAAAATATTCCAATTTGAAGCTAATACTTTACACCAAAATACATGAAAATTTAGACTTTTTTTCACATATTCTGGCATCAGTTAACATTATAATAATTACAAGATAAAAAGAACTTTTTATATACCATGTTTTTAAATTTTCTGTTTAATCATATAAACTTGACAATTCTATGTATTAATAAATACTTTTTAAAAATTTTTTTGACGAATTATCCCATCAGCTTGAAAGAAAATGAAGTTAATTGGAAGTTAACTTGCGTTTAACTTTTCGTTCTTGTCCCGGTCGATAGATGGCTGCGCCAGTCTACAAAACAAAATTAACTGAAAATGAATTAAATTCTGCTTAAAGATGGCTAAAAGTATTTAAAAAATGCATTGTCATCGTGTTCTGAGCTATTCTAAAAGTTTCAAATGTCTAGCTAATCGGGAAGTTAGTTAAAAATCGATTGCAAGATTTGTACTGGACAAACACACACACAAACAAACAAACAAACATGAAAGCGAGTTAATAAAAACATGGTAATAAAAAACTAGATCTCACGTTCACAGAAAGAGACTCAGAAAGCAATGAAATGAGTATTTTAGAACTTTTATTTAAATGCGCATTATTAATACATAATTATTTAAATGAGCATTTTTACAAAAAGTTGAGATAGATATCCACTGCACCTAATACACCACATAGGACCCGACATAGCACCCTGTGTACCCAATTCCGACCTGCGGTCCTCTACGTTTTTTGTTTTTGAAAATAAACGCAAATGCAGTAGATTCCCGTATAAAACGAGTTCATACAACGCGTTAAACTAGTGCGACTAATTTAATTGGAAAACTCGATTCCCTTACAACGCGCTACAGAATAGAATGCAGGGATTTCCCTTTGTACATGCATTTATTTTTATGCACACGGGGTTGTCAACGATTTTGACGAAGTAGTTTTGCATTGTTTTGACAATTTAATTACATATTCTGGTAGCAGGAATGATAGGACTTGTTTCGGTAGTGGTGTCTATCATGTCCGTTTCGGGACACGGCTGGTTCTTACCTATTTGGGTTGTAAAATGATTACCATCATTGAAGATACTAACACTTTATTACGCATAGTGACGAACATATACAAATTCATGACTATTTCCACATAATCTATACATTTACTGCGCACACCACCCAGAGGTAGCGATACGCCATTCCCCCCTTCTCAGAGCGATGTCCACGCCCACTCGTGAACTTTCACGAAGGCTTCGTCGCGGGCGGGATCTACACAGTGTCTTTATTAAGTCTCAAAACGGATCCAATCAAATTTCAATTAGAAATCCTGACGGCTGTTCCATATTCCTCAGCGAATCGATTGCAATTAATGCGGGTCTTGTCACGGTCCTTTCGCTCTCTGGGTCTGGAGAAATCTGGATTCTGTCTGATAGCCGGAGTGCCATCCAGCATCTTTCTAACTGGCACAGTGTCCGTGATAATACGGCAGTAGCTATTTTGGGCAATCTGAAGCGGCTCTTCTCATCTCCTGAGATTCATTTACAGTGAATCCCTTCCCATGTAGACCCTGCCGGTAACGAGATTGCTGATACCCTGGTAAAAAGAGTTGCTGAAGAGTCAATGGGTAGGCCAGCGTCTCTGACATGTACTGAGCTGTAGTCCAAACATAACTGTCTTGTAAGATCTGCATTCGCCCCCCCCCCGTGCACCATTGGTACCAGGGTAATCGCCCCGGTAGTTCTCTGTCCCTCCGGTGCAGCAGACAGGAGTAAACTACAATAACCAGCTTTCGTAGTGACCACCTCAGAACATTCACTTATAATGACAAGGAGAAAGTGTTTCCAACTTGTACCAAATGTTCCAAAGGCCAAACCACTCAGGTAATACCCTAGTGTGTTTAGGTCTTGAAAAGGAAGATCTTCTGGAGAGGCCATTGTTGGTCATTGACTTCTTGAGAGTGTGCGGTATCATGGACCTAATCTAGATCTGCTGCGTGACAGGGATCAGCAACAACAACAACATATTCTGTATGTAAATCTTTGCAAGTAAATTTTTATACCTTAACATTATTCGATTTATACAAGATTTTTACTCGTACAACACGATTTCTTATTTTTTTTAAATCAATGCGGAGGCACTTGTTGTGAAGACATTCGCCTATAATACACCGCAGTTTTGCTGAGCATTTTATTATGGGGGCACCATATAGGCGTACCACCATTACTCCCTATGAAGGGACGACACAAATGGAGGCATTTTAGTGGTTCGACGGCGGGATTCGATTCGAGCACACTTAGCACCGAAAGACAGCGCACTGTACCACAAGGTCACCACAGGCCCACACGATTTCTTATAACGCGATTTCATACGTGTAACATATTAATCGCGTTATACGGGAGTCTAATGTAATATTTTAAAATTTTAATTATTTGGGAGAAAAAATAAGGTACACTTTTGAGCTCATTTTATTTCCTTCGATGGCCGACATTCATTAAATGAAAATGATACCCGAGTCAAAATATTCTCTATTACAGAAAACAATTTTTAAAAAATCTTTAAATACAAATAGACAATCATTGGAAAAATTTCCTCCATAGTTTGACATTAAGCTGAGTGAGTCTAATAGGGCTACAATCTAGCAACCTTAAGTTTTGTTTCGAAGTTTTTAGCCGTTTTGAAGACCAAGTTTTGTTTGTGGAATTAAAAAAAACAATAACTTCAAGATGGAAAAAAAAGTAGAATGGAAAATGTAAATGCTTAGAAAGATACTTTTAAATCATACGAATTTCAGTTCCTTTTATTTTTTTACAGATCTGGCGAGAATATGACACGGATGGCAGCGGATTTATAGAAGCCGATGAACTTAAGGTAAGGAAAATAATGGCTATTTCTTTTGTAAATATGTTTCATGATATGTTGTTTTTACAACAGTAATGTAGCCAATGTACGGGGGATTCAAAAGTTAGCAAACGTTTAAAAAAACCATATTTCAGTGAGTAAGTCACGTACCGCAATGTAAGAAGTACAGACATGCCTGACATAATGTAGGTCTTTTTGCTAAGACTCTAAAAAAATTTCATAATTAATAAATTCTTAGACAATAAAGATAATAATGCTTCACCCACAGCTCTATATCAGGTAAGGTCAACATAGCAACTTCTTGCCGTAAGTAACTTTTGTTGTCGACGGAGTTCTTTAGATAGAGGACACGCTTATAGGTATGAAAATGCCTGTGCCTCGCCATCTGGTGGACATAGTTGTAATTATGCAATTGTTTTAATGTAAATTAAATTATATAAATTTTCATTATCTGTACTTACTGTCTACTGATTTTTGAACCACCTGGTATTTACGGTGGTAAACGGGTGTTATTATATCATGCTACTTATGACGATGTGTATTGAAAACACAAATAAAGTGCTTTAACGAGAGGCAATTTCAGATAAATTCTTAATCATTTACGGAAATAATTTCAAATTTAAACGTTTGCATGGTCCGAATGAGTTCATTTATATTGAAATGAAATAAACGAACAAGTATTTACATTGCTCTGATGGAGATTAAATTATACATTTGAAAGTGAAAGCATAATCTACTACAATAACCTTTAATCCCCTATTTAATTGATACCTTTATTAAAAAAATTGGGGTAGTCTCTTGTAACGAAACTACCGCGGGTTATTAACGTAGGATTACTTATCGTTGCTTACCTCTTTTGTATGTGTATATGTATGTATGTGTTACATATATATGTATCTATATATATGTACCTATGTATATACAGTGTGTAACAAAATTATAAGACCACTGTGGATTTTGTGATTTTTACTATAAATAGCATCATTATTTTTTAAAAATTAAATTAGGTTGATGTTAATAAATGAAATATAAAATATATGTATATTATTTTTAAGAGATATTTAAATATACTAATTATTTCATCAACAATTTCAAATTTTTTAAATCAAATATCTGTAACAAAATTATAAGACCACTAGTTAAAACAAATTTTTTTAATAAAACTAATATGATGTTGATCCACCATTTTTCTGAATAACTTCAAATACTCGATTTTTCATTGAATTAATTAGATTTTTGAGCAAATATTTGGGAATTTTGTCCCATTCATCCATGATAGCTAGTTCCAATTCATACACAGAATCATACTGACGGTTAATTGACGAGCCAAATGGCCCCACAAGTTTTCGGTGGGATTCAGGTCTCGACTAAGGCTTGGTCAGTTTAAGACCTCGATTATTTCTTTTTGCAACCAGTTTTTAGTTGATTTAGACACATGGCATGGCGCATTGTCTTGCTGAAATTTCCAGTTTGATCCTCCTAAAAATGGGCCAAAAGGTATAAGGTGTTGGTAATGCAGTTGTTGATAACAAATGGAGTCCATGTTTCCAAGAACTCGCTGCAGATCACACTTCCCATCTTATGCAAAAGCTCCCCACACCATCACAGAGCCACCACCCATCTGTCTACTGAAGAAAACCCGATGTTCCGTTCGTAAATCATGCCAGTAGGAAATATTACCGTCCGGGCCATCCAAATTAAATTTATTTTCGTCGGAAAAAATAATATTTTTCCAAGCAGCATCCCAGGTCATGACTTCCTTTGCCCACTTCAGCCTTCCTTCTTTATGATGCTTTAACAGTCTTGGTTTTCTTTTTAATTTCCGAAGAGCAACATTTGAATTTGATCTTAAAGTGCGCCAGACTGTCATATGTGAAATAGTTTTACTTGTCTGCTGTGTTATTTTACGAGTAGACAAGTTCTGTTTCGTTGCAAGCTTGAAAATTCGTCTATTATCGCGATCTGATAATTTACACTTTCTGCCAGATCTTTTATTATTTTCCATAAAAATCTCTTTTACTTAAAACGTTATGAATAGCAGTTTTAGAAAGTTTAAGTATCTTACTTATTTCATGTTCCGATTTTTCAGAGCCCTTATAAAACCAAATTTTTCGAACTCCTAGTTCAGATAATTCTCTTCCACGCGACATTGTGAATTTTCTCATAAAAACAAACAAATTAAATTCTATTTTCTGTTACAAAATTATCGTTTGGACTTTTTGTGATGTAAAGTTACAGTTTATCTATGATTTTGAAAGAAAAAATAAAATAGTTTTAAAAACTCAAGCGATTTTAAATAAAAAAATAAATGGTCTTATATTTATGTTACACCGAGATTTCAAAAAATCATTTGCTGTGTGAAATTAACTCAATTGTTTTTCCTTTAAGCGATTTATTTGAGAAAATATAACTTTTTTCATTTGCTTCAAATTTTAAAATTATTCATTTTATGGAGTGTAATATTAAAATGAGTGATATTTTCGGTGGTCTTATAATTTTGTTACACACTGTATATACATATATGTATGTGAAAATTGTAAGGCATTTTGGTACTTTTGTGTTTAACTGTTTACTACTTGTCAAAGCGATAGAAACTGGGTTTGGCACGCTACCAAAATTATAAATCGCGAGGACGGATGGACGGACGGATTTAGAGTCTGAAATTTTGCTTTTCGAAGGACCGTTTTGAAGGAACGTAATCCTACGTTAAAATGCAATTTTTTAAAAATTTCATTGCAAAACACTTTCAGTCTATATATTTCTCAGGTTATCTGTCATAATTTATATTTGAGAAAGGTTTTAGAGTTATGAATTTAAAAGCACGGGATTTAATTCGCTATTGTCATGCATTTAAGGGTTTATCTGATTTTCCCTGTTAAGTGTTATAGATTAAAAGTTATAATGTAAATGAATAGAAGAAAAATAATCATGAATTAATAAACTTGCAAAAGAAAATTTGTATTCTACATGCTTCTACTGATTTTTCATTTTGAAGAGAACGATTATTCATAAGAATACTTTATGTTTATCAGTGTCCCATACGTGCCAGAAACTGTAATTTTTTCAGCGTCTGTAATTAAACATTACATAAATGTAACGAAACGTGAATGATTGTTTTGAAGCGTAAGTCTACTTATAAAATAAATAATATCAAAAGTTGCAATTCGTGCGGCTTCACAACAGCTTAATGTCACGTTTCATAAATTCGAGAAGGCAATAATATTATTATCTGACACCCAGACAGCCATCGAATCCGTTAGATCTTTTAGTTGCCCTATCGCTGGGAAGTTTTTGAATGTCAGTCCCTTATATAGAAAGTAGAAAAATGGGGAAAAACCATTGTTCTCCAGTACATCCCTGGCCACTGCAAAATCTATGGCAATGAACAGGCTGACAACTTGGGGGGGGGGGGGAAGGCATCAGAGTAATGCAGTTAGTGAACGTCAGTACTTACTTTCATACAGTAACACATTTTACTCAAAGATCAATTGCCCTAGCTCAAGTCGGGGTTTTAGAGGCCGGATCACCACTTGGGAGTGGAAGGAAGTACTAGAGACTAGTTTTCCGGATCTGCATCGTAGAAAGATTAATGCGGTCTTTTGACTCCTAAATGGTCATGACTGACCCTAGCTAATCGTCAGGGTTTAAGAGACCAGATCTCCATCAACAATGGGAAGCAATACTACATAATATTGTCTCGGATTTGTGTCGTCAGAGGGCTTTTGCAATCTCCCAACCCCAGACTGGTCATTATTATCTTTTTGGAATTGGCATCTTTTTCGAATTGAACATCTTTTTTGAATTGGCATTCTATAGTTTATACTGTCATCACTGGGGGAAATATGTAGTCATGGAGAGTTTATATATTATCATTTACATATTATCCTCTGCATGGACATTCTGTCATCGGACGATATTGGAAGGTCTTCAGAGACTGTTCCTGAAGTTCCCATTTTTTATTTTTGTGTGTTCCTTTTGTTTTGTTGCAACTTTTTATGTCAACCCTCATGTCATTGGAAATTTAAAAAAAAATATGTCAAAATGTTTTTAAATACAGCATTTTTCTACTTTAACTGTAACATACACCTCCGAAATATATTATTGTAGAGGTAAGTCATTCTGCAATATATTTACATTGTCAATTAAACGAGATATGATGGTTAGTTTGGTTTAGAGCGCTACGGTCATTTTCTGCTACAAGAGGGATAATTAGACCGGGACCTACTGCTTAACGCCGATTCCGAAGAGAAACGTCCATGCCAAGAGTGGGATTCGAACCCACAGACTTTGGTACTGAAAGCCAGCACCTTAGCCATTCGACCATCGTCCGGGTGAACGAGATATGAAAATTAAACATTAAGCCGCATGTTTGTATATAATTATTTAAGCATATTTTGCTAGGTTTTTTAGAGAAAGTCTACAAATTTAGGAAATACAACTTTTCTTTTTGGCTTTCTAGTATTTATAATTGTGTTTAATAATTTTTGCAAGAAGGTTAAATTTTCACAAAAATTTTCTCAGTCAAACAAAAAACTTCATCCTAACCTCGTTTCATTTATACATTTTTAATAACTGTAAAAGTATTTTTATCCCAAAAACTCATTTGAGAAAAAGCAATAAATAACCAACTCAATAGAAATTTCATTCTAATTAAGCAAACTCTGATTAAAGTTTTCATATCTTCTGGAAAAAATTTTATTAAAGCATTCATTGAGATATATTTAAATTGTTTTTCGGAATGCGCAAATGAATTTCCTCGCGGGGAAAGCAAAAAGAAAAAAAATAAATTTTACATGTTGAAATTAAATTATTTTTATCATTTTCATTTAGAACCAGATGTTCCGGAATCATGAATTTTTTTACAATTTTGTGGAGATTTGTGACTGGAATAGAAATCTTTTTACTATAACTTCCGAGACATTAGAGATTTTACCTGAACATCGCGTAGCAGGAAAAACATGGTTTTTAGATTAAAATTCAGACTTCTTAATCCCTAGTAATTAATCTGATGTAATTTTTTTTGTTAATTTAAAATAGCGTATAAAATGCCTCAATTTCCTCTAAAAGGAAAGTAATAAAAATTGTAAAACCCATAAGCATGTTTAAAATGGTTCTTCTTATAACTTCTTTTTATATCCAACTTAATATTTGGAGGAATTTCTTTTAATAGGATTGAAAATTATTAACTAACTTAAATTTCTCATTTAAAAATAGCTGACAAATAGAAATTTAAGTTAGGAAAAACTGTTTATCCAGAACTTTGAAAATGTAATATGAATTTAATATAATATGAATATTAAATATATTATGAAACAATTAATATAAAGTTGATATATTAAATATATTTAATATATTAAACTAATATGAATTTAATATATTATGAATCAATTAAGCAAACTAAATGGAAGTACAATTTAGAATTTTATAGAGTAAAGTTTAAGGTGTTAAAAACCTGATAAATTAGTATTTTTATATTTTTAATTTATTTCCGTCAAAATTTATTTTGCATCAGTTTGAAAATAATAGCTAACTTAAATTTCTCATTCCAAATCGGTTATTAATTCCAAACTGTCTAGTTTAGTCTTTAAAAAGCGGATAAATTTATTGCACTTTAATATTTTTCGATTATAAACAAAACCTAATTAAAACTTAGTATGAATATAATGAAGTGACGTGTTTGACTATACAGAATGATTCAAATTAATTAAAACAGAAGGAGAAAAAAACGACATGTTTCGAAAAGACTTTCGAAGTAAATTTATTCTTAGGGTCTAAGATTAACATTTAACATGCCTTGAGAGAAAACTAAACTTTGAGTCACACAAGGATAACTTTTGGAGCTTAAAAAATGACTGAATATATATATATATATATATATATATATATATATATATATATATATATATATATATATATATATACTCTCAGATAAAAAAAAAACGACGCACCAAGAAGGGGTGATGCAAATGGGTCACAAATTGATATGCATACAGGTTTCGACGGTAAATGCAAAATTTTAAAGTTTGGCGGTCAATGAATGAAAATGTCACGCAGCAGCGCTTCTTAACTGCACAACTGGCAGGGTGTTAAAGAGGAGAAATTTCGATTTCAGATCATAAATTCTTTGCGAATTTCATTCCTTGTACTCAGGTACACAGTAACTATGCCTAGCATGCAGGTGCGCGAACAATATGCGCAGATGTCAGCATTTGAAAAAGGACGTGCAGTTGGGCTCAAAGAAGACGGTTGGTCTAATCGGCGAATCGCTCGACATTTGGATAGGAGCGATGCCCCTATTAGACGATGTTGGTAGGAGTGGGTGAACCATGACCGAACACAGTGTCAAAAAGGAAGCGGTTGGCCTAGAGAAACGACCGAACGTGAGGACCGAGCAATCGTCAGAGCGGCACTCACAGCCCCGGATTCATGATTATCATCGATCCTAGGCTCAACTGATGCTTCATTGACCGTAAGGACCATTCATAGGTTCAGAGAAAGGGGGCTGAGCTTACGGCCCCCCTTGTGCCAACTACCGTTGATCCCTGTACACCGACAAGCTCGTTTGCAGTGGTGTCGGGCATATTCAACCTGGAATGTCACTGACTGGAGTTGAATTGTCTTCAATGATGAGTCCTGCTTCGAAATGAGTCCCGATGACCAACGAATACATGTATGGAGACTCCCCGGCCAGTCGGTGAGATGACAACCTGACTGTGTTCCGCCATACGGGCCAACAACCAGGAGTGATGGTCTGGGGTGCCATTTCATTTCACAGCAGGACCCCTTTGGGTTGTCATCCGCGGCATCCCCTTACAGCACAGCGGTACGTCGACGATATTTTATGCCCCTTTGTGTTGCCCTTCATATCACGCCATCCTGGGCTTATATTTCAGCAAGATAATGCTCGCCCGCATTCGGCGAGAGTTTCAACTTTTGTCTTCTCTGCTTGCCCAACGCTACCTTGGCTAGAAAGGTCGTTGGATCTCTCCTCCCCCCCCCTGAGTATGTTTGGATCATTTTGGGCAAGGCCCTCCAACCAACTCGGGATTTTGTCGATCTAGAGCACCAATTGCACAGAATTTGGCACGATATCCCGCAGGAGGATATCCGCTACCTCTATCAATCAGTGTCAAGCCGAATAACTGCTTGCATAAGGGCCAGATGTGGACCAACCTGTTATTGACTTTTTCACTTTGTGAAACCCTTTCTCTTGAATAAATTATCCAATTTTTCTCAAATTGCAATGATTTGTTTTTCTGTACATGTACATCACATCTACCAATTTTCGTTCCATTCAGAAAACTTCTTCTGGCGTCGTTTTTTTTTTGTCTAAGAGTGTACATTTATTTGTTAGGATTAAATATTAGACTTGAAACACATCGTAAAATTGTCGTCGTAGAGCCGAAGTCGTGAAACTTCGGCCCATTTTCGTATATAAAAACATATTTCTTCACAGTTTCGTATAAAACAAGAGATTTATTAAGCCATTGTGGACAAATCGTGCCTGGGCACGGAATCCCCCCGTTCTGTCGCTCAGAAGAGACTACTAAAAACGTAATTATACATCACTTCATACCTCATATTCACAAGGTGGACATTAGGTCAGCAATTTTTTAAGTCTGGCATCGTCTTATATGATCGTGTCCTTCTACTCTTAAACTGATTTGCTGTCTATTTTCTCATGGCTCACTTTTAGCTCAGAGATTGCCAAAGGGTAAATATAAAAATTACGAAAAGTTTAAAGGGGATTGATAAAATTAGTAATTTATCGCGCAAATTAAGTTAGAGAATGAGAAATACTTTTTTTTTGCAAAACATGTATATATATATAATGCAGTTTGTAAATAATGGACAATATATAAAAACTGGGTGCACTATTTGTTTCAGTTAGATTCATTGTTGATTAATAATTTGATAACAACCGGAAGAATATCTTTATTTACAGAACTTCCTTAAAGACCTGCTGAGGGAAGCTAGGAAGGAGACAGTCGACGAAGATAAACTTATCGAGTACACAGACACACTGGTAAGTAGATGTTTATCTTTATTTAAAGCATGTCTTGGCCTGATCGAATGTGATTAACTTTAACATTGCAATTTTATTTTTAATTAAAGATTTAGTTAATTTGATATATCTTGATATTCTCAGTATTAGTAACTTTTCAGTTACTGATATAGACATGAAAAAGGAAGTTCGGCTCTGTCGGTGTTTCAAGCTTAAAACTAATACAAGTTTTAAGATAGTTCGTGTTATTTGCACTAGCTGCATCCTGAATGGTTTCTTTTGTAGTAAACTATTGAAGAAAGAAGCTGGAGTACTTTATGAGCCGGCAAGCAATTTGGCATTCACAAGCCAAATCGGTTCAGTTCACTTTTTTAATTTTAGTTTCAAAGCACTTGATGGACTCCTAGTTTTTTAGATTTATAATAAATTTCCCAAATAATACGGATTAACAACACTGAATAACAAAAATATTTTTGGCCATCGAACGATAAGTAACTTTTTTCAGAAGCCAATCAAGTTAAATCCATACTCAACGAAACTCGCTGCAATAATACATCTCATACGCAGAAGAAAGTACTTGATGATAACGATAAATAATTTAGTGTTGTTTTGTCACAAAAAAATGTGAAGTTAATGAGTCAGTGACAGTCTAACTGCCACAGAAGTAAGTACTTGGGAATTATAAACATTTTTTTCATTTTTTTCTGTAGTCAAAAAATAATTAAGTCTGAATTGGATGTTATTCCTTTTTTTCACTTGCCAAATCGGTAAAGTCCCTTAGTCACGCAAAAATTGTAATAATAATAACAATGACTCCTAGGGTAATCTATCATATAGATTTTACATGCCGTCCTATAAAAGCTACATTTGGAATAGTGCAGTCTACAATGTTTATTTGAATTTATATTTTCAGAGAAATAAAAAAAAAACGGTGTCTATTATTTTATTACTTATCTCCACTTTTTGTTTGATGGACATAAACTATTTTGCAAGCGAGCGGCTCATATACGTGGAGTTATTTTATTGAAGTAATGAAAACTATATATTTTGCTGGCCATTCGAAAAAAATAATGGATAGATACTGCAAGACTGCGAAGGTATCAACATTTACGAATGAGCAGAGTGGAGTGTACCTTAATCAGTTTTGTGATAGTTGTTTTGTTAAAATATATTTATGAAGCAGTCTGCTACTCAATACAATTCTACGATCTAATTCATGTACTTCTTTGAATTAATTTCTTGCTGACTGAAACGAAGAGCGTTTCCAAGGTTTGCAAAAAGTATTTATATTAAGAGATTGGGTACAGCCAAGGCTCCCTCAATGGGAATTTGTAAAAATAACAAACCATAATTTATTTTCACTCAGTTTTGAAGTACAGCTATAGGGAGGGAGAAAAAAAAAGTTTTACTAACATTTGAATTACTCAACCCTCCTATCTGGATTTCACATCACCTAAATAACTCAAAGTTCCCTCCAACGCACTACATTTAAATAACTACCGCTTAATCTGAACGCTATATCTGGGCCTTTTTTCGGGGGGGGGGGCTAATACGCAGTCATTGAACTGGTGTTCTCCCCACCAAGTCAATTATGAATTCCTTTATGAGTCATTGGCTCTTCCGCCAAATCAAATTCTTCATCTCTTGAACGGTAATAGTTCCGAACTACCACATCAATGATAGCTTTAATACATGCCTCAGGGTAATACTCGTATAAAATCTGTTTAAGGTTAGTTAAACATGAAGCCCAGATTATGTATCAGAAAATATGCATTAGGTATGTAAACTTAAGGAAAACTGGTTAGACATAGCAAAGCATAAAGTAATGCCAAATGTGTTTATATGTATGTATACTATATAGATACTGTGAACAATCGGACGGACCTTTGAAATAAGGTACCGTATAAGGGTATCGCTAGTATATTAACTACGTTTACATTCCTTTTTAAACGACAAATAAAGCGGCGGATACAAAATTTTCACGAATCTCTCTCGGCTTCTCTAAATTTACCTGCCAGCTGGATTTTTATTTTTATTGTTTATGGCATAGAAAGGGATGAAGTAATAGCTGAAGTATGTGTAAGAGTAAAGGAGACAAGATAATAATGATGGGATGATAGAGAATGCTGAATCAAATTAATTTGCCAATCATTCAGTAAAACGGTTTAGTTTTAGTCCTTCATTGTAGTAAAATCTAACGAGGAAGGAAACTTTTTAAATATTCTGGCCTGAACTTTTTAGGAGATTTGAATGATTTTGAATGATCTCAAGAATTTCCGAAAAGCTTTCAGTTCAGCACGAATTCCTCAAATAGTGAAAGGTGGACTAAAAGTCGTGAAGTTTTGAAACCCTACTTCAAATTCAAATGTTCCCCATAATATATCTCTACGGATGTTTTAATATGTTTTTCACATTTTGAAAGAGTATTTGAACCATTTCTGTAATTACAAATATTTATCGATTTCAATAAGATTAAAAAATAACAAACATATAGGAACATTAACCACGATTATTAAAGAAAATTTAAAAACACAATCAACTAAATTATTTATAAAAACATTTGCTGAATACCATTTAATCCCATCTAAGTTAAGATAAATTGCTCTACCTTTATTTAAAATAAATTAATAAAATTAAATACCTATTAATGTAACCTGAATAAAATAATTTTACGAGGACCAATAAACTGAGTAATAGCTAAAAATAATGAATTAATTCATACTTCTCTGATATTGTCTTAAATAACATTTATTCATTTTTACATGACATTAACTTTTTATGACATACATTTAACTAACAGGTTTTCTTTCAAAGAGAGGCATTAGATTTTGTACCAATAAATGTGTTATTTTTTCGATTTATCCGATTGTAACACCAAGAGAATAAAAAAAAATGGAATAAAACTTTCTACTGAATTTCTTATCTTTGTTTCATTAGGCGGAATAAACTAAGTCAAAACATCAGATTTTATGGGGCATAAAAAGAATTGATTTACTTTCTTGGGTCTTTGTTTATAGCCTATCAGAATTTAGTAGAGACGCCCCAGTGCGAAGTAAAGAGCAAAGCGCTTAACAAATTGAAGACTGTAAGAAGTTCGAGCAGAATAAGGAAAGAGATGTTACGTGCCCATTAATTTAGCCATCAGTTCTTGTAAAAGACTAAATCCGTAAGCAATGAAAACAAAGCTAAATTTTCATTATGAGCTATTCTCACGTAATTGTCGAAATAAAAAATCAGCTAATAGTTTCTTTTGTGAGCCCGCATGTGTTACGAAAATTACGATCTGTGTAAATAAATAAATCCAAAGAGTTCTTTTTTGCTTTCTTCCCAATAGAGCTTTGATAATTCAAATCCTAGCACAGCTGATTTTCGTCGTTGTTTAATAAACGTAGCTATGTTCCTTTTCATTTTATTATTAATTTGCTCATGCTTAGATAAAAGGGACCTCTTCAAGTTTTATATTTTTCTAATGCTTTATGGAATCGATATTATTGACTTATCCGAACCATTTAGTTTCCTTCTAGTCCAAAGTTAGTTACAAAACTTTGTATCTTTTATCTCTTGTAAAATGAAAGTTTCGGGGTAAATTGACATTTACCACATTGACCAGACAGCTACATTTAGTTTTCTTTCCAACAGAACTTTCAATCTTTAAATACTAGAACTACTGTTTTTCATTATAATTTAATAAACATAGTGATTTTTTCTTTCATTTATTTATCTACACGTTTATGCTCAAAAAAAGTATAGCTCTTCAGACTTTATATTATTTTAATGGTTTATGGCAGGCCTGCACAACATACGGCTCGCGAACCACACGCGTCCCTCCAACACTCTCTCTGTTGCCAGTAAAGCCTTTTAAAAAGACACGTAATATTTTTAATCTAAAAAATTTGGAATATTATATTTAGATTTATACTATTATGTGCGGAATATATAAGCAATGAATATTCATATTTATTTAATTTTTAAATAATCATTTATTTATTTCTGGGAAAAATATTTTTCACTTTCCAATCTATCCAATTTTTTTGTGTCATCTTTTCATAAGTAATATGGTCAGCATCTTTTCATAAAGTAATATGGCCCTCATCACATTTCAAGTTGTGCAAGTCTGCTTTATGGAATCGCTATTATCAACATATCCGAACCATTTAGTTTCATACAAGTCAAAAGTTAATTAAATAACTTTGCATTTTGTATCATTTGAAAAATAAAAAGTAACATTTACCGGATTAAGGAGCACATTTGCTCTGTTCGAAAAATACACAAAATAATTACTTTACAGACGAAAAGATTTTATATAAAAGATACATATATGCAACTATAAATGAAATAAAGAATCTGAAAATATGCTTTCCCATGTCTTTTATATTAATAAATTAATGGCTGCTTTTATTAGGGTGTTTGTCGTATAATTTGTGAACTTTCAATTTTTTTCTATTGAATCTCAGCAGAATAATATCTCCCAAGGTTTAATATATGTAATAAATTCTATTACAAAAGAAAACGGTGTGAAGATCATGTCAATATCAAATTGACAGGGGGAAATCAAAAGTAAAATTCTACTTTATTTCGTACTTTATTAAGATTTATAAGTTTTTCTTATAAAGTTTTTCTTTCGTATATTAACTTTCTAACTTTCTACTAGGAAGGAAACTCAGCCAATTAGGAAATTCGTTACAGTAGGGGTTGCTAACTAATTGACTTTCCTGCTCTAAAAGACTTCCACAATGAACCAAATGTACCAGGAATAGACTTAACTAAAATTTTAATAAATAATTTAAGATTAATAAAGTTTAATAAATAATTTACGAGGAAATCCCTCGCAAAAACTTTTTTATACTAAATTTAAAAAAATGTTAAAAGAAAAACTTTTCTTGCAAAGATTTCAATCATAATTTCCGATTAAATATTTTATTTATAGTTTAATTTGCACCACAGTTTATTTGAAAAGAAAACTTTAAGTAATTATATGCATTTAAAAAAATAATGCCGTACTTACATCGTTCAGCTCCTTGAAAACTGTCAAAATAAGCTCCAAAAAGATTTAATAAAAAGCAAACAATTATGAAGAGATTTTACGATGTTTTAGATATTCTCAAAATAGAAAATCCCAACGGGGAGAGAAAACCGAGTGGCTATCCCTGTATTAATGAAAGGCGAGTTTCTAACGTATTTCTTCTGTCTAACATGATGTTATGATAAAAGGCCATTCTCACAAAACATTTTGATATACTGACTCCAAGGTGAATAATTGTACTTCAAATCTGACCCTATGATATTCGAAGTTTACTAATCCCTCATGCTTCTGCTTTTCGGGTTATCGAACAAGTCCAGTCCCATTTAGTTATGTCATCACATGCACCCGTTCAAAAGTTTGCATCTTCTAGGAGTAATGCAGAAAATATATCGCTAGCATCAAGTGTTGGTAACATTGATGTCCCAGGGACATTAGAAAGAGAGATGTTACACATAAAACGTTACTTTTACTTCCATTTCAAACACCGAAGAAACGGGTCGTAGGTGGTTGAAAACCTGGCTGAATAATAGGCAGTGTTGTGTCTAAATGGTCTTATATGGTGTCGCAGCAAGCATTCAAGCATACCCAACAAGCATTCGCAGTAAATTTCAAACAAACATAGCGACGTCAGAAAGAAAGATATATTCATGACCAGAATCCCCTAAAACGACTTTGTTAGATGATGATGCCGAAATGATATCAATACATTAATAAATGTATCTGATGAATAGAAGAAGGAAAAGCGTAACAAGAGACAATATTGGGACCTTCTAAATCTGATGGAATTCCCAAGTGAACTGGTAGGTGTAATAGTTCTTGGGCAATGCTTTAAAATTCTAATCATCGGACCGCTCCCGGGAATTCAAATGATACGATACGAGATGAAAGAATCGTACAGATGGTAAATAGTGATCCTCGGAACCACATTTTTCTGGATAAGGTACATAATGAATAGAAATTTGTACCTCTAACTTTTAGTTTCATTTTTTACTGACAGGGATTGAACCTAAATCAGGCATTAGAAAAATTTAACTTAATTCAGAATCAGTTGGAAGGAAGATACGCAACTCAGATGAAGATATAAATTTGATGCCCTGTCTGATTCCTTTCCAATGTGTTCCCTCAGCGGAAAAATCTGCCTCATGAAGATTGTTTTAGTGATATGTCTTTCAAACAATACTCTTTCGGAACAGTTGCTCCTTTTTAGATTACCACTGAATCTTTAAATGTTCATTCAGAGCTCATTTGCAAGAGCAGACAGAAATGCTTATTTAATGCAGTTTTATGGCCTGGTTAGTTTTGGGGGAACTTCGGTGATACTTTTCCTTAGTATAGACAAATGAGACTAAAGCTTAAGCTTAAACCCGAATCGGAATGGTCAGTAATACTCATGCAGACCTTAGGATGCCAACCCGCATTACCTTATCTAATCGCTGCTACTTATCCAAATTTCATCTTCCCCATGCTCTCCAAATTATATCTTCATCATATCGTTTGAATCTTTATCTTGTTTATGTGGGTGATTGTATTTTCAGTTATTTTCAGAACTGAAGTAAAATAAAAATCCTATCAAATGCAAAATTCATCGTTTAGTGACATTAATTGTAACCTTTTTGAAATTCACTTAAGTGCTTATTAAGCATGTCAAATATCATTCTAATTAAATACTTATGATAAAAGCTGTTACCAATAATTTGTCATCTATGATAGCTGTGAGTGCAGGAAAGGCTTATTTAATGTCCTTATATGGGTTATTATAATGCCATTTATTATTTATGCGACGTAGACGGGAAACAAAAAGCATACAAAAGACCCCATTGATTGCTATGTCAAATTAAAGTGTAAAAATTTAGAAACTGACATAAGTACATACTTCGTATGTCATGCACAATAACTACATACTTACGCAAAACGAAAATGCCAGTAAATGCCCGCCCATGACTGTCACACGCATGCGTTAGATACGTTTATGTAATGAATTTATATTGTCTATGATGACTTGTTATCTAGACTACTTTGTGATATTTGAACATATGAAATCGAACGTTTATTCCTAAATTACATAGAACTGTAACATTTTACAAATGGATACTATTATAAGAAATTAACTAAGCATACTACCAACTAAATACTTACGGAGAAAGTAATTACTTCGATTATGATTAAATTAGAACATTTAAAACAAATAATGTCATTACTGTATAATTTCTGCTCTCACAAATCGTGAGCCCACATAATAGCCAATTATTCTTCCATTTAAAATCAATTTACCATTCATTAGAGAGATAAATAGGATAAAAGGATATCCTTCAGAAAGACCTTTTTTTATACATTCTGTCCTTATTTCATTAGAGAGATGCAGCAAATTAAATATTAGATTTTATGGGACATAAAAGGGAAATTGATTTACAGTCGAGGTCTTTGTTTATGACTCATATGGGATTACGAGAGATGCCTTCTAATATGACTTAATTCGAAGAGTGCACTAGATGAGAACACTTTGAAGTTTCACAGGAGATGAAGGAGGCTAGAAATTACTTATTCCTTTAATTAAGCACTTAATTCTTGTGAATGCATAAATAGAAATCTATGAGGACTTGGGTAAATTTTTCAAAACCTCTCAAGCTGTAAAGATTATAAAAACACGTGTTCATGTTTATAGCTTTGAAATAACTACTGCACGAAGGAATAATTTTTAAACATTCGAAGTCCTAACCTTTTGATTATAGTGCTATGTTAATTAATAATCACGGAAGTTATTTATAACATTAATGATATTTACATTTTTAATACGTCATTGTTTACGCTACTGTATACAGTACATTCATTTGACTGTCAGTAACTGTGGATTATACGTAACCATGGAGTGTTAAAAAATGCGTTAATAGACTAAAATAGGCTTTAAAACTATTGCTACATTACTAACTATAGACTTTCGGAGAACAGTGATTGTTAAGCGAAAGATTGTTAAAATCACGATAAAGCCAAAAAAAATTAAATAACACCAGTTTCAGAAATTTTCTTGTTTTATTGCCCACATTCAAATGTGGTTTCGAACAAAATTGGCTCTGTTTTAATTTACTGCTAAAACTAAGAGCAAACATTTGAAATTTATGGTAGAGTTTAAAACCATCTAGGTTCAGAAGAAGATATCCGCTGGTTCAAAGTTTAACCTGCATATCCAGGCGAGACGGTGACTCATGTTCCTTACCTTGAAGAACTACTATGGTATTAGATCTTGTACTTTGCAAGCTTCTGTGCAGCAGTCATATGTCTCCAGGAGTTTCTTATCAATACTATAATTTATTCCAACAGGAAAATTATTTCGGACTCTTCCTTGTTTGATTGGAAGTGGTTTACCTGTATCAAGTTTCTTTGTTCACAATTTTTATTTCTTTATGCATTTCTATAAATGTTGCTGGTCTTGTATCTAAATTTATTGAGTAAAATAAAATCCGTTTTAAATAACACGCCACTTTATAATCTACCATCATAGTTTTTCTCTTTTTACTGTTATTACCATTATTGTTGTTTGCTTACATTTTATTCAGAAGAGAATAGAGAGATTTTAAACCTCTTATAATAACTCTCGTTATTTCCAAAGGCTTTTGCATCAGGTTTTCAATTAAGTATCCTGACTTCACGCACGTAATTAAGTTCACTCTGGAATGTTCCATTATTTCTCCGTGGGCACAAAAGCACTAGTTTCTGGTGTATTTTCCTGTTTCTCTGCGGTGACCTTCAAGTCGAGCACTCTGAAGGGAAATTAAAAGATCTCACAACCCTTGCTTTTCTGCAAATTAAGGGAGCTCATATTTATCAGACTGAATATTCATTTCAAAGCGAGAGATGTTTTCATAAATCATATGCAAATATCACTGTAATATTAGTTATCAATATTGATTTGCTTTCTGGCTTGCTTTCTGGCCTTAGCTTTTATATGTTTTATTGCATTAAATGAGTTTTGTTCAACAGTTTGCGTTAGTATTCCACAGCTTTAAAATTATAGACTGCAAATATGAACGTGAATAGTGAAAGGATGCCGCTGTTGGTATAACTGACTATCAGAACAGGCTAGTAAAAGGCTCCATATTTAACATTAGAGAGACGGCTGCTGTCATTTTGACGGTTTCAGACATACTATTGAGCGCTATGTCTATATTCATGTCCTCAGGCTTCTGAAGTTTTATGACTTTTTCTAATTTTACGCTAAATATGCACACACGTTTACAAAATTATATTCGATAGTAAAGAGGGGGAGAAAATGTGTTGCATACCTACTTAAACTGAAAGCCGTCGATTTGATGGCAATATAGAAAATAGGCAGAAATATTTAAAATAATACCGGAAAAGTGTTAGTTACTTTTCGTCGCTTTCCACTCTTCCAAATAACAGAAATATTGGCTCTTCGGAAATAGTGGTGTTGAAAAATAAGGACTGCACTATATTTTTACTGATAAACCATACCAGGTTGTCCATAGCATCTCGGCATACCTGAATTAAAATATATCTAAATATATACTAATTTATTATATATTGGTCTGAAATAGTTCAAAATTTAAAGTATTTAACCATTTAAAATATTAAATATTTTATATTCTTGATTTTATTTCCAACCGTCAAAATGACGGCATTCAGTCGTTTTAGTAAGAAAAAAATTCGCGTCTTTCTAGTGTTAAAAAAATATTAATCTACATAATGTCTTGCCGTTGAGAATTTTAATTTTGCAATCATTTTGAATATTTATCGTCCTAGGCATATGAGTAAAGTTAAATTATCACTATTATATTAAGTATTACACGGAAAAAGAATATCGATACTCTAAACTCACGTGCAAGCGATTTACTAATGGGATAAAAAAATATTTGCTAAAATACTGCCATCCTGTATTACATCTCCTGGAAAAACTGTTTCATGTAATGTATAAATTCTTACATCCCTTTACCCTGTCCCATCTATGTAGGAAAATAATATAATTAGTGAGATATGTGTAACTATTATAAAAAAGCCAATATTAAATTTGTTAAACTGCTGGAGAAAATTATGTAAGATTGTTATTTAAAAATTAATAGTAAAATACCAGACAAGTTTTCAAAGTATTTTGTAGCAAGGTAGTTTAAGACAACTTAGTTTTAGCATATTTAAATAGATGTACGAATTTTTTTCATTTCAACAAAATGATGTTTCATTTCATAAAAGAGGTAAAATTTAACATAAAACACAAAAAAAAAGGATTCAAATAAAAATTATTTAGATTCATCTATAAAGATCGAACCAGCGGATCTAAATTGGTAAGGGGTAAATCATTATATGCAAAATGCAGTTTTAAAAAGTTTTATAGTTTTCGTATATTGTTGTACACTACTTTTAGGCTAAGTTATTTCCACGGCAGTGCTGTGGATTTTTTCAATCATTAATACTGACTATTAATGTTGAATCTCCCATTAATACACAGTATACAGATAGTTGCTCTGTATTGATCATAATGAAGGACGGCTATTCAGATAATGATATTATTACTGGAATATGCAACTTAATAAGTAACCAAGAAGGAATTTCCGTTTAACTTAACTGACAGATATTCATATTGTACGTCCAGGTAACGAGTTGACTGATTCAATTGTAAAAAATCGTTTTCGTTTTGGGACTTGTTTTTTAAAGTAAGATTACGTTCCTCCATAACGGTCCTCCGGAAAGCAAAATTTCAGACGCTAAAACCGTTCATCACCACGAGATATAATTTTAGCAGCGCGTCAAACCCAGTCTGTATCGCTTGGGCAAGCAGTAAAGAGTTAAACAGCAAGGTACTAAAATGCGTCAAAATTTTGACTTACTTACACACACATATATATTTATTTATATAGATAGATAGATACACACACACACACACACACACATATATATATATATATAACACATACATACATATATACAGAGGCTGTTCGCAAATTTTTTAGACGATTTTGGTAAGCGGTAATAAAAAATCGTTTGCTGCAAAAGAAATAATTGCAATTGTACTATGTTTTTACAAGTCAAAATTATCGTCTACGGCTTGAAAGTTTTGTTTTTATTCAAAATGGCGTTTTTAACAAAGCAGTGGTTCGAAGGCTACATTTATGCTCTTTCCGAAGAGAAATGTGCATACTCCGTTATCCAAAAACGATGTGAGAGTCATGGTTTTGTGATATCTAAAGCGTCGATAGGTAATATCGTCAACAAGAAGGGGAAAAAACGTCAAATTGGAGCCTCAAGTGGGACAAAAATTCCAAACAAGTATCCAAGGAAAAAACGGACATCTTCGACTATTGCAAAGGTACGTTGTTTAATGTTAAAAGAAAATCCCCCTAGTCAAAGGACAGTTGCAAAATCATTAAAATGCTCGGTGTCCACTGTAAACAAAATGATAAACGTTGATTTAAATCTTAAGAAAGCGAAAAAACGCAATGTGCATCGTCTTCTTCCAAATCTTATCGCTGAACGCAGGACACGCTGCAGAATTCTATATGAGAAACACTTATCCAAAGAAAAATGGAAAACAATTGTCACAATAGATGAATCATGGGTGTATTTAAATGATTGCAACAAAAAAAGAGCCATTTATTATCATAAATGGGGAGAAAATAATTTAAGTACATGGTTCAAAGAATCGAAAGAAAGTTTTTCTAAGGGATTCGTGATTGTTGCTGGTTTTTCTTATAATGGCAAGTTAAAAATAAAGAGAGTGGAAATAAATATCAAGATTAACTCCAAATACTATCAGGAACATATCTTATCGCCAATTTTTCTGAATGAAATACCATCACTTTACCCACAGTGCCATCAATCTGTGAGAATCCATCAGGACAAAGCTAGCAGTCACACATCAAAATCCACTGTGAATTTCCTAAAATAAATAGAACAAAAAACTGGTATCAAGGCCATATCCTTCACTGATATCCCTACTAAATCTCCCGATGTATCACCTATGGATTTTTGTGCTTTCGGACTTTTAAAATCTGCATTATCCAAACGTCGTCCCAAAACCCTTACAGGACTCTGGAAAGCTGTTCAGGAGGAATGGGATAGAATACGTCTTCTGACACTTCAAAAGGCATTATTATCCTGGAAATTGCGGTGTCGAAAGACAGTTCAGAATAAGGGATGCCAAATAGAACATTTAAAACACAAGAATTTTATGTAATTTAGTTTTGTGAATACAATATACATCGTCTAAAAAATGTGTGAACAGCCTCTGTACATACAAAAGAGGTAAGCAACAATAAATAATCCTATGTTAATAACCCGTGGTAGTTTCGTTAGAAAAGACTACCTGAAATTTTTTGCTGATGGCTCCCGTTTTAAGGAGGAAATTTAGATAGTCTGTTATGCATAGAAGGTCAGCTAATTTCATGTAAGCTATATTTGTCAAAATCACGTTCGAAGTAGGAAGAGATATTAATTTTCTTTTAAATTTTATCTTTCTATCAGTAGCAATTTAATACCTCTTTTATACTGTGATATATTTGTTGGGACCAATTTGTTTTAAATGGTAGCATGAAAGAAAAAAATGTCGTACTATAAAACATTTATATCTCATGTTCGTTAACAATACCATCTATTCTTAGAGTTAGTTGCCTACTGTTCACTTGAGAATGACACCTTAATTCCAAATAAGTATGTTTCCTTAATACGGTTTTAGCGGGAAAAGCTCTGAAAGATACGAGGCTCCAAGAAAAGAATATCCGTTTGGCATTAATTCTATCCAACGTACTTGAAAAATTCTTGATTAGAAATTTATTGGAAGAATTCCAAATGCAATTACAAGTTTCCATTTGGACTTCCATAATTTAGCCCTTGGTTTTTTGCGATATCCGTTTCTCCTGTGCGTTTTAGATCTAAATGCCATGTTTTTCAGTATCGCTTTTCCCCAACTTTTGGTCTTGACACCTTGTGTTACATAAGACCACTAATATTTAACTCGTGTTAGTCTCTATCAATAATTTAAACCAAGTTTCACGTGAGGTTTTTAATCTTTCTTTACACGAAACAATTTTGTATCACGCAAGTAGGGCAGCTTAAACGAATGGCAGATTTAAAGTTGTGATAACTATATTGTTCCATAAATCCCAGCATATTATTTTCTCCATATTTTGCAGTCTTAAAAACAACGTATTAGTAAGATTTTTTGCTACTTTAACGAAATTTAATAATTCCGATATCAACAACATACCCTGAAATTAAAATTGGTGTTATAATTGTACTGTTGTAATTGTGTAATAAAGATTGATACGTTTAAAATCTGCTATTTTATGAAAATGTAAGATTCAGAGGTATTTTGGTGGCAGTAATACGTGACCCAAGATTATATGATAAGTGGAAAAGTGTATGATTTTTTAAAACTGTCGCTCGCCATTTCTTGATATTTGCATTTATCTGAAATGTCTTGTCATAGTACTAATTTTTTCTGTCATCTTATTATCTGCCCTAAAAACATTTGTAACGACCTCCAACAGCCTAAACAGAACAACTGACATTTAGGTGGGTTCTAGAAACCATCCCGGTGAGGCTAAAAACATTTCGTTCTTGAAAACCCCTCTTCCCACTTATCTCAATTTTAGGTAAGGCTGCTATTTACTAACCCCATTGGATTCGCTCACCTCAATGTTAACCTATGGAAAAAATTTATCCATGGATTGCCGACTTGGATTCAAAGATTTTTTTTTTTAAATTGTACTCCGTCATAGAGAAAGAAATTTTACATTTGTGTACATTTTTCGTTTTAAAAAAATGGCAATTAATATTTTAAAATTTAAATTATTCGGGGAAAATCTGGTATGTGTGTTTTAAATGCTCATAGATTCCTTCGGTGGCGAAATTTATAAAATGAATCCTGTAGCGCTTTTCAGAAAAGTTCAGGCATCTGACAATACGAATATTATTTGATTATCAGCATTTTTGTACCTGTAAATAGTTGAGAAATATATATTTTAAATAAAAAATTTGGGGGCAGTGCTTAACCTCCCTATAGAGAAAGAGGCATTACAATCCCTCAAAATGTCAATTCTAAGGGGGGTGGAATTCTCGAACTGCCAACTGGACTCCCCCCACCACAAGAGTCTGCAAGAAGAGGAAAACAGAAATACGATTTTTATTCTTAGTACATAGCAGCCTTAATTTTTGGAATACATTCATCAAAGTACTTTTGAACTATAGTCATATTTTTTATGTTCTTGATGATGTTCCCTAAATGTTTCGCCCTATTCAAGGCCTGTTCAACAACTATTCAAGATAGAAAAACCGGTAGGTATATGACCGCGCAATTGCCGTGCGAATGTTCTTTTTACTCTGAGTTTTTTTTTTTAAATTCAGTTAAAAATTTATAAAATTCGGGCCCGAGGTAGCTAGTGGTAGCGTGTCGGCTTTGAGTACTGAGGGTGATCGGATCGAATCCCGACAAGCCCCATAAAATACCTTCGTGTCTAGTCCGGATATTGGCAAGTTAAATCAGTAGATCTAAAGTCCTTCTATGATGTCAGTCGGCGGGAATGGTACGATCCCCTTGATGTCTCCCCTGGGAGTGCTCGGTAAAAATTGTGGTGGCACCTAGCCAAGTCGGACTCCGACCCTTGTGATGCTATTATTTCCGGTTTATAAAAACCGGAGCCTCATTACTCCCCGCAAAGCTTATATGGAACTTCCGGCCAGGGAGCATGAAGAACAGCAACAACAATATTTATAAATTTTACATAAAAAAATTAGCATAATAAATTTATAGAATGTGGTGTAACCTAATCATTTGCAGTTGTAAACTGATATTTGTCATAAAGAAATAGTCATTTGTCATGCGTATTTAAAATTATAAAACGAGAACACTGTCACAAGCGTTTAAATACCCTATTTAACCTACTTAATGAGAGTTACTTTAATTAATAGGTCTGGAGATGCCGTTCAAAACTCAGTCTTTCACCATTATTTTATTATAAATAAACGAAGTCAAGTGTCAGAGTTTATGAGGCAAAAAAAAAACAAGTTGATTTAGGGCCTCGGGTCTCTGTTCAGGGTCCAACCGAGATTAAAAGAGGCATTCTAATGGGACGAAATGCGAAAATACTTTGGGAAATTGGAGGCAGTTGAAAGGTTCAAGTAAAGGAAACAAATTCGGTGTTGAGTTTGCTAACCAATTCGTTCTAAAGAGAATAGTAACAGTTTGTGAGATTAGCGTTATATATTTGTTATAAGACATAATTCCTAGGTCTTTAAAATTGTATACAATAAAAATAGGCTTTATTCTAAAGTATATATGCATTTAAATATTTATTGCGATGGGTATATAACATGTAAACTGATGAAATGTTTTACTGCTTTTTAAAAAAGAGTAAATGAAATTTATACTCGCATGGACACTGAATTTTAACATCTTTGTGTATTCCACATAAGTCCTCAAAAATTACCATTATTACTGTTTAGACTAACATTAGAATATTATAATGGTGTATCATTATTAAGTGCGATCTTTTTAAACTGTTTGAAACGATAAGATTTTTATTTTAATTTATGAAGGTGCTTCTTTATTTATTATAAAAGTACGGGTCTGTATTCATAGAGATAGACAGTGATACAAATATACATAGTTATAGTTAAATATGTAACGTCTTAATATGCCTTGTCACTTTCTCATAATATTCTTAAAGTATTTCAGGTTATTTACTCTAAATTAATCCGAAAAAAGGCCTTATTTACTCATTCGCGATATTTAATGGTCCCTGCGCCACATTCTTTCATACTGACAGCTAAAATATTTGTCGATTTTGTCAATAGAACCCCTTGACGTCCAGTATCCACACAACCAATCAATTTCTTAGTCTTTCTCGTGGTTAAAACTTTCATTGCATCCGATTAAGCTGCTTGCCTTGGCCATGAAATGAAAGGTCTCATTGTTCTTTTCTCAGCGGCCATTGTTCTTATAACATGGAATGCTTTTACATGCAGTCTATTGTAAGTCCTGCTATAATTGTGTTCTACTTCTATAGAATAAATATGCGTATAAATAAATTAACCCACTATACAGATAATTTATGTGTACCCTCTCACACTGATAAAGCTAATTAGAGATAATGTAAATACGTTTCCTGGAATTTTGGGAGTGTTTCGACGGGATCAGTTGCGGCTAGTTTCTGATAAATTATTGGAATAAACGCTCATAGGGGATTCTCAGATTGGGACAAATGCAGTCCTAAGAGAAAGAGAGGGAGAAGATATACATATCAGTAGAGGGAATAAATTTTAGAAAATAAAACTTGAGACAGGGGATTTTAATTCTAATATATTAATATAAGCTTTTTAATTATCTTACATTATCTGCGTTAATTAACAAATAACTTTGAGTTAGGAGATGAATCCATATGGAATGTTTAAGATTCAAATGTTTCAATTGTTGTATTGTAAATGTCAATAATATTTTGCTATAATGAAATAAATTAATATTATATATATATATATATATATATATATATATATATATATATATATATATATATATATATATATATAACAGTTCCGTAACTGACTGAATGACTTACTGACATACAATGCACAGACCAAACCGCTGGACCTACAGGGCTGAAATATTGCATGGCGATTCTTCTTATAGTGTAGGGGTGCACTAAGAAAGATTTTTGAAAAATTCTTCTTAGATTTTTTTAAATTAAATTTTTAAGCTGTTTTAGTAACTTTTTTTAAGTTTGCATTTAAAATAATAATTTGAGGGTTATAAAATTTATATCACGAGAAAGATCATAAAAAATTCCTTTTAAATGTAATCTTTTTCGAATCTTTACCTTCATTTTCTGATTTTTGGTGAATTTTTAAAGATTAAATTTTAGAATTTAATTTATTAAATGCCGATAACGTTATTTCTTTTTCTGGTACTTTAAATAAATTTATCGTCACGTCCATAACAATGAAATAGACAAAAAATATTTTTCCCTTGCTAATGCGGCAGAGGATTGGACATTATCTAAAAAAATATTAAAATACAGTAAAAGATATGTTCCTCAAACTGTACTATATTAACTGTACTATATTCTTTAGTATGTTCTATTGGATTTAATTTGAATATTTTCTTCTACATTATTTATTTTTTCTATAAAAATATCTCTTACGATTTTTTTTATAAATATATTTTTTTGTTTTTTTTACATCAATTGTATACATTGATCGTCGTATTTATTATACATACAAACAAATATATATATATATATATATATATATATAATGGCATTAATTGCATACGTTGACCGTTGAATGTACTTCGTAGCGAAGTGCTGATTTTCAGCTAGTATATATATATATATATATATATAATGTAAGTAATAATATGTTACAATTGTAATGTTGTAGTTGTTTAATATTATTGATATAATTGTTAATGTTTCAATTTTTACCTGAATCTTCGAAAAAAAATGTTACTAAATCATATTTTCAGTTTGTTAGATCTTTCATGAAGCTTACACTAATGCGTAATGTCAGGTCCATGTCGCTGGCCCGGCACTTTTTGAATTTCGAGTTGAAACTTTCGCAAAAATTAGTACCTAATTAGTACCAATTAGTACCAAAATATTAGAATTAGTACCCATCAGGATCGCGAGTTATAGCGTCTCCGATTCTGCCGGGCCAGCGACATGGTAGCCCGGCACTTTTGGAATTTCGAGTTGAAACTTTCACAAAAATTAGTACCTAATTAGTACCAATTAGTACCAAAATATTAGAATTAGTACCCATCAGGATCACGAGTTATAGCGTATTCGATTCTTCAGGGCCAGCGGCAATCAGGTCGCTTCCGAGCCGGACGCTTTGGAATTTCGAGTGGAAACTTTCACAAAAATTAGTACCTAATTAGTACTAATTAGTACCAAAATATTAGAATTAGTACCCATCAGGATCCCGAGTTATAGCGTGTCCGATTCTGCCGGGCTACCATGTCGCTGGCCCGGCACTTTTGGAATTTCGAGTTGAAACTTTCACAAAAATTAGTACCTAATTAGTACCAATTAGTACCAAAATATTAGAATTAGTACCCATCACGATCACGAGTTATAGCGCATTCGATTCTTCCGGGCCAGCGACAATCAGGTCGCTTCCGAGCCCGACGCTTTGGAATTTCGAGTTGAAACTTTCACAAAAATTAGTACCTAATTAGTACTAATTAGTACCAAAATATTAGAATTAGTACCCATCATGATCGCGAGTTATAGCGTGTCCGATTCTGCCGGGAAATATCCCTTAGGTAACCACCAAGCTACGATCTATGATATGATGTCGTCCGATTTTTTTTTTTGATTATTTCTTTTTTTTTAAACAAAATTATCTTTATTAGAAGACAATTGCATAAATCAAAGTGTTCGAAAGTATATTACAGAGCCAGAATTGCCAATTGCAATAGGACACCAGAGCAGATATAATATTTAGTTATAAGTACATGTGATATGGGATAAACAAAATAGAGTAACAATCAGAGAATGCAGCAAGCATATGCAGGCAATGCCTAATATGAGTAAGAGTAAGACAAACAAAAACACAATTTAGTAACTCGCGCTTTTTTAATTTCTTAAAAATCAATGCTTCTTAACAGGAAAGTAAAAATAAAAAATACGTCCGGGCAATTTAATTTTTGACCAGAAATGTTTTATTCAAAAAATTTTGTTACCACCGTTGCTCTCTGAGTTATTGGAGATAATACTTGAACAATGATCATGACTGTTTCAAAAATTAAAACTCGATTATTCAAAACTATGACAATGGAAATAAGCAATATTACAACACAAGAAGCGATATTAGTAAATTGGTGATGTAAAATCAATTGGTTAAACAGTGTCCCTTAAAAAATTGAATCTTCTGTGGTAAAAGTCATTTCACTTCAATGATCGTCGCATTTCCCTTTAAAGCCTCGAAGAATTGATTCGATAAAAATAAAGTGAACAAATATACGGAAAATCAAAACGAGAGGGTTTCTTTAGTTTGAGAGAATTATATTTTAAGGTTCGGCTCTTACCGGCTATATAACTAACAATAAACTCCTATGAATTTCCATAGGTAATTCAATGGTAATTTCAACTAAATTACCATTAAATTGAATATCTGATCATCAAAATGATCAAATCGTATATATTAAAATTTGACAGGTTGTTTTATTCGAAGGTGATATCAGACTTTTTTTTGTCTTTGGTGTCATCATACAATTCCCACAATTCATTGACTCTTCTCACTGTAGCTGTATAATGTCCTACACTGCTTACGCTTGTTCGGCGTCCACTGAATCCAATGAATCCTCTCAATTGGTACTGAATCCCAGATACTTGAATAAAAAGAGGTAAATCACATGGAGTTATCTGGAAAAAAAGAAGTAATTAAGTCACGGATGTCAATAATTATTTAAATAAGTTTTTTTTTTAATTTTTTAATTGGGTGAATATATTCAAAAAGCTGGTATTATATCCAAGATTTGAACCCAATCTGGTTTTCTAGACAAGTGTGCTACCTCCTTCAGTTTATTTATCTTCATTTAAAGATTAGCTTGAGAAATAGAAGTTGATAACCTCTTGTTTGAAAATTTGATGTGATTGATTGTGTGTAAACCGGAAGCTGATGTCAAGAAGGATATATGCTTTTCGGCCCTGGCTCCAGGTCTATATAGTTATATAGATAACGACAATTATATACATTAGAACTTATTTGAATTTTTTTCTAATTGGTGTGTTATTGAGACATATGTACCGTATATAACCCAGCACAGTAGGCCAAACACTAACTTATATACATTTTCAAATTTAACGTACCTCTATTTCAGTCAGTATATCCCTGTTGAGTTTTTCCGAATTCGTCGTTGAGTTTTCAGAGGTTCCCTCAAAAATATTTATTAGTTCAATGAACAACCACATGCTAGAAGGCTTTCTGGTGATTGTTTTTTCTCCTTCGCTACAATTAGGATTGTCGCACTTCACTTGCTGACTCTGGAGTATTTCTTCAATCTAGCTGGGTAGACCATAAAAGCCAGTAGCTGGCATTGTAATTGTGAGACATGATGTTCTTTGTTGCTGAAGAGTTTCGCAACTTGGACAAAACGACACATCATTGATGCTTGGATACTTTTCTGTCATTTTGCCTATCATTTCTGCCGCTGTGCTCTCAGTGTTTAACACACTTAGTTCTCCTGAGCATGCTTCCAAGTTCTGAAAAGCTGTCATTAGAAGTTCTAATCTATGTTTATAGGTCTGAGAGGTCACGCCTTTGTTAGCTAAAACTTTGCAGAAGCTAAGAAATTTGTCTGAAGATGTGTTATCATTTTTTGATTCAATTAACTCTTATGTCTATCATAGGTGTTGTAATATAAATCAAATATAATCGATATCGTATTGCCAGTTTTATGTTTTATGTTTTGGCAACCACAACTTCTGTTGACTTCTGTGATCTGTGTGAATCTGTGTGGTATAGCTTGTGTAGCTTTTCTGTCATCAATCTATTATAAGTTTTTTAATCAATTCCTTAATATACATTTTGATAATCATTTTTCTCTGTCTTATTTAATAAATTATAAGTATAGGCTAGGTTCTTTGGCGAGCGTTTTCAGCTCGTTGAAATTAGAACTAATTCTTAGTTCCAGCCAACAACGCAAATTGGAACTAACTCATAAACTAAGCCGGAAATACACATTGAAACTAACTCTAGTTGTGTATGATTATCCCGAAATACAAAGCCAAAGTATTTAAACAAATTTAATTAAGTTAAAAATGAATTATTGTAACTCAAAAACAATAAGCATTATTTTTATTTGAATCAGATTTAGACCGAGATGTTTTTCATTACTAAACCGTGACTACAAAACTCCAGAAACAGTTTAATGAGAAAACTTCTGCCAATTAGGACAGTGTGGCATCCTCACTAATGCGCATGCGTACTGTAATGCATCATAGCGAATTGAGTTTTATATGGCGTAATAAGGGATCCAAGTATTATCATATGTGAAGATTCCAGTTCAATCCGACATCTGGTTCTCAGAATACTAAACCGACATAAGACAATGTAAATACATGCGGAAGTAGCGAATGGAATTTGATAATATTGATATGTGACCATCTATTTAACAAGCCACACAATCCCTCGAAATTTTATAAAAATCTAGTGAACTAGTCGACTAAATTTGCTCCTTGACGTCTAAAATGTAAAACGAGAGTGGAAATTTCCGATTCTGAAGCCAAAAATTTGTATCACTTCCTGCATGAATACAAAGCTTCCCTACCTTCGGTAGAGAAGAAGCAAAATACGGAGGGAATCATACCTGTTTAAAAATTATACATTAAATCATAGGAATAAGGGGGATTGCTAAAATATTGCTTAGGACCATATTCAGCATGTTTTGAGTGAATTGGGGAAAAATCGTATGGGAAATGAACCAGAACTCAATAATCACGAAATTCCGGAAAAGTATCAAGTTTTTCAAATAAAATATTATACATTAATTCATAGGACTGTGCGCGACTTTGGTGATTGCTAAAATTAAGTAGTAAGTTTGGTACCAACGTAAAAATTATATCGAGTTCTGGTTTTTTTTTATCATTTGTACGATTTTTCCCGAACTGTCTCGAAACATGCTTGATTTGGTTTTAAGCATTACACCAAAAATCCCTAATGTTGCATTAGCTCCTTTGTTTATTTTATAGGCGGGAAAAATTGCTACATTATTATATTTTTCCAAACAAAATATAAGCTTCTGCTAATTTCACTCCGTTAAAAAATAAAGAGCCCGGTTCTGGTATTATTATCTATGCAAGATAAGCCAAAGTGAGAATAAAATATTTCCATTGGGAACTACTTAAATTCCAAGTAATTTTGATCTTAATATGGGATTGAAAAACGAATAAATAAGAGTAAATCATTTTTTTTTTAAATTTATAATAAATAGCTTGTAAAAAAGATAATTAAGTTTCAAATTAATAACTTATTACCTTAAATTTTGTTATAGTTAAAAAAATAACATATTAGTTTACCTTTGTCTTTCAGGTGGAGGTGTATCAATTACTCCTTCAAATTTCCCGTCACAAATTTTGCAAAAAACAGAAATTTTTATATAGTATTTAGAGCAATCACTCACGGATGCCCGTTTAAATACCAAAAAACAATTACATTTTGTTAATATAAAAAAATGCTCATTGACAATATGTGTCCAAACATTTGGTGTAAGTGCCCTATAACGGGTTCCACTGTTTTGAGTTTTTTTTCTGCAAAAATATTCTTTCGGAGCAATATCCTCCCATTCCTTTTCCGACAAAGTAATTGTGAAGTTTTCATTAAATTCTTCATGTGGTTCTTCATCAGAATTTCCTGAAAAATATTAAATAATTAATTTTTGCCTGTATTTTTACCGTTATTATAAATATATAATTTAAATAAGTTAGTCAACTTCGGAACGAATTCCAAAAAGTAAAGCAACCATGCAGCTTGAACTTTAAATTAATGTAAAATTTAAGTTTTTCGCCCCATCAAAGAGTAGTGGAGAATTCATTCTGACTCCGGCGACATATGTAACAAAATTAATACCATATAAAATTGCAAAAAGTTCAGAATATGTTTATTATATCTTAATTTCTGATGATTTGCAGTATCGTAGTTTTACTCTTTTCCGATTTCAATGTTTCAAAGAAAAAAGTAATGTCATTTATCACAAATGATTCATCAAAAGAGAAAATCTGAAGTTAACCGCAATAAACAGAATAAAATTAAAAAGACTCAGCAGACATAGTCGCACTGCGATGGAACGTGTTGGGATTCCATTTCGAAAACGGAAGTAAATGCATAAACAAGTGAAGTAAATGTGCATATTGTGCGTAGGGATTTTGACCCGGGTTTCCCCGAACCCGAAAACCCAGGTTTTTCAAAGATTTTACGAACCCGAAACCCGGGGAATTTTTAATGTAAACCCGGGGAATTAGTTATTTATCTAATACAATAGAATACCAATTATACTCCTTAATTTAGAACCAAGACCGAATTTAACAACTCGGACTCGGTACGGCTCTCAAACAAATGAATAAAAAAGCAATGAAACGGAGTGAGATGGAGATATATTGGCGGCGGCGTACGCCATAGCTCTATTTCACTCAAGTTTATGAGTTGGGGATTCCCAGCAGCACATACGTTATGCCGTGTGAATTGCGCAATACTTCAGCTATACGATCATGCCTGCTTTCTGTGGTTTGTGTTTGTTTAGTCTAGTTATATATCTCGTTGTGTTGTTTCCTCGCTGATTTCTATTGCGTAGTTAAACAATATTCTGTGGACCCACCCATATAGAAAGCGCTTTGCGTGCAGTAGAAGGAGGAAGTTTTTTGTAACGTCCTAGAGTGACGCACTCGACTTGGATCTCTCTCCTGAAAACGAGCTAACATGCTAACATGCCGATCTTACTCTCTCTGAAAAAGTATTAGCATTTACAGTGAATAAGCTAAGAAATCTAAACACTCCTATCGCGAATGCTCTACTTCAAAAATCTGAAATTCGATTCAAAGAGCGTCGAAACCCAGAGCTGGCTCATCTCATTAAATTTTTGAAAAATCCCGATTTCGACAATGAATCATATGATGAGTTTCGCAGTAAAATTTTTAAAAACAAAATATTTGATCTGGCAACAACCTCAATAAAACGACTGTTCAACGTAAATGATAATGGCTCAGAGTCTGAACCAGAAGTAGCAGTTGAGGTGAGAGTTAAAGATGGAATTGAAGGTGATGCTACGAGTAATGGTGCTTGTACTAAACAGATGTCCCTATCTGATGAGCTTAGTATGTTTCTGCAGGAGAATGATAATAAGGAAAATCATAAAAAATCAAAATCTGGTGCATTTATCATAAGAAAAGAAATTGAGTTGTTTCAGGCAACAAAAAGCCGACCTGAAATGCTAGATAAACTTTACAGGTCTTTAACAACAATTCAACCAACTTCGGTGGAAGCAGAACGATCATTTTCTGTAATAGGTCTCTTTTCTAATAAACTCAGAAGCCGACACAATGATGATACGTTGAGTGCAATGATGGTTTTAAGGCAGTTTTATTAAAAATGAGGTATTTGTACCACTTTTATTTACGTTATACATATATGTATATTTTAATTAACATTAAATTTATATACTGTTATTTTTTACATTTGAAATTCTGAAATAAATTAAATGCCTCTAATAAACTATTTATTATTTTAGTTCTTTGCTATTGACCCCCTGGAACCAATTAAGTAAACCCGGGAAAACCCGGGTTTTAAATAAAAAAACCCGGTCAAACCCGAAATCCGGGTTTTAAAAAAATTGCTCAAAATCGAAAACCCTAATTGTGCGCATTCATATTATACACTTTAAAATGAAATACCCTATATCAGTGCTCTCCAACCTTTTAATCGCCGCGGACCTGTCAACGTTTGATAATTTTACCGCGGCCCGCTGAGAGGGTCTATGACTGCAATTTTAATTCATAATCTTGAGATGTATAATAAAAAATAAACTAATTTAAACAGTTACAAGATTTATTTTGTTTCAAAGGTATAAATTAGCACAAACCCGACAAAGTCGCACTAACCCGAGAGAAATACATCACAGTAAATTAAATGGAAATAATTTAATGTTCCTTGAGCGGCCCGGTACTATTTGATCCACGGACCGATACCGGTCCGCGGCCCGGGAGTTGGGGACCACTGCCCTATATGATGAATTCTCAAATTAAAAAAATATAAGGGCCTTATTATACAGAGCCACAGCTGTGGCTCTGTATGTTAATGAAATAATTAACATATATTCACCAATTAGTTTCCAGTAGGAACAACAATAAAGTATTTTCTGTCTTAGCATACGGAAATTCTGAACATTATAAAACACTTACCAATATATATCCTGCAGGTGAGGAGTTTTATTAAATCAACAACTTACTGAAATATCTCTTCAGCGTCAAAAACATAACAGCAAATATTTGATGCGCTAAATACAATGAAGTGTCACTGAATTAGGGATACCTACCTAGTAACGAGTTGGGCCTCCTCTGGCCTTGACAACGGCTGCCACACGACGAGGCATAGATTCAACAAGTTTCTGGAAACGTTCCACTGGAATGGCTTGCCAAATATTGGCTAAAGCTGTCCATAATTCAGTAAGGTTCTTTGGTGCTGTGTGATGGCCTTTCACGCCTTGTTCCAAAGCATCCCAAAGATGCTCAATAGGATTTAAGTCTGGGCTTCTAGGTGACCAATTCATGACAGAGAAGTCAGAGGAATGCTCATCCAACCAGCCAGTAGCCAACCGGGACTTGTGAGAGGTACAGTTGTCTTGCTGGAAAACTCCATTACCGTGCGGATAACAGAACAGCATAAACGGATGGAGGTGATCACCTAGCAACTCTACGTACCGAATTGCATTGAGGGAGGTTGGTACACGCACCAAAGATCCCAAACTGTGCCACGAAAAAACACCCCAGACCATGATTGAGCCACCATGCCCTTGTACAGTTCCAGCCAGGCATGCAGGATCCATGGCTTCATGAGCCTGACGCCATATTCTCAGCCTCCCGTCGGCGTTAAGTAGTCGGAATCGAGACTCATCACTCCATGCTACTCGTTTCCAGTCCTCTACACTCCAGTCTCTGTGCTCTCTTGCCCAGGCAAGACGTGCAGCCCGATGGCGAGTATAGAGCAATGGTACTCTCGTAGGTCGACGGCTCCCGAATCCCATACGGTGAAGCGAGCGTTGCACAGTCCGTTTACTGACTGTACGACTGGCACCGTCATTAAACTGGGTGATAATTTGAGCTAATGTTTGGCTTCGCTGGCTACGTATAATACGCCTTAGCCGTCTCTCACCACGCACTGTCAAGGCTAATTGTCCTTTGCAGTTTGCCCGATCACTAGCTTTTTTTCCACCATCCCTGTATTCTTGGTATACTCTTGACACTGTCGACCTTGAAAATCCTAGCTGTCTGACGATTTCGGAAATTGAATGGCCCATGCGTCGCGCACCTACGATTTGTCCGCGATCGAAGGCGTCTAAATCAGGCAGTTTACCCATACTGGAAATTCCAACAACTAATTCAGAACAACTACAGTACGCGCTATATATGCAGTTACCACAGCGCCCTCACTTTCGCATACATGATGCGCAGCGCTACACAATTTGCATAGGCTTTGACTTCAGTGTATATATGTTTCAAATTTCAAGTCAATTTGTTCTCGGTTACTCCTGCAATTTTCAGGTTTTGAGATTTTTTTTTCTCGATAAACCGAGAGCGATCGAGGACGAATTTGCAGACTCGAGAAAATAAGCATTATAAAACAATTTGCGAGCTACGTATAATAAAGTTTGGCAACTTTGTTTTTCTTAATAAACAAATAAATCGCTTTTGAAGTCAAAATTCCACCAACTTTTTCACTGATTTCATTGATAAAAAATAATACGTACATACGTACAGGAAATAGTACGTACATTTCACCAGCCCCGCACCTAAGCAAATTTTAATCCAAACATATCCCATTCGTTAGTACCGGTTAGTACCGCAAAAATTTTCGTCAATACCATATTTAAAATAAATTTATTGCAATTTTTATTGCGGGGCCAGCATTTCACCAGCCCCGTACCTATGCAATTCTGGAATTTCACTAGTGTCATTCGTTAGTACTTCGTTAGTACCGATTAGTACCGCAAAAGTTTTCGTTAGTACCACAAATAAAAGTAATTTTATTTTTGGAAGATAAAATTAAATAAATTACTGACTATTGCCAGATGTTTATAGAAGTCGTAAAAATGTTTGATAAAAGTTTGCAGACCATATCTATTATATATGTATTTTAAATGAAGCATTCCGGAAACTTTTTGTTCACAGTAGTATATGTAGTTTACCCTGCAAACCAGTCAAAAAACACACATAAAAACAGATAATGTCGTGTTAAAATGCTCCATTCCGTCATTCCTATCTGATCCAAATGTCTTACCAAAATATTATTTTTAAACTCTTAACATAAAATTGAGAAATAGAAAAATGATGGGTTTTATTATAAAATGAAATTTTTTTTAAATCAACATTTTATAGTGTAATGTTTATTAAATGCCCATTTAAATGACTTTTTAAGAGTTGTGCATTCCCAAAAGCTTTTTAAGTTCATATATATATATATATATATATATATAATTTATCGGTAATTTTGTGAAAGTCTGTCTAAATTTTACTTTTAAGCTTCGAGAAGGGCCGATCGTAGGCTACGACTAGAATCTTGTAAAAACTTCTCATCAGACTTAAAGCAGGCCGCGCTTTGAATTTTCGCCACTTCTAAACGTTATCAGTTGACTGTCTTATCAGGAAAGGGGAAAATTGTTGTAGCATCTTCAGCCCCTATGGCGTGATTCATTAAAATCCATCCAGGGGGGGGGGGAATTCTCCAACTGTCAACTCTTCTCCGCCCACTACCAGATTAAGAAACAAGGTCCGAACAGCGATTTATTTATTTATTTATTTATTTTACATAGCAGCCTTAACTTTCCCCTTTTCTGGAGTTCATATTCCAACGTTACCCATCCCCTCACCCACCCGCCCACCGGAAAAGGGGGCCAGTGTTTTCTAGTTGGTCAATGAGAAACGCTGACATAAGACCTCTGCTCCTACATAGATACAGTTTTCCATACAAGCGCCATCTGTATAAACAAGCATTAATTCAGACTCAGAATAGAACACGTTGATAGCTTCGTGGGTCAAAGACTCAAAACCACAACGATCCACTCTTGGGTCCAAAGGAAAGATTGAATCGAATACGCTATAACTCGTGATCCTGATGGGTACTAATTCTAATATTTTGGTACTAATTGGTACTAATTAGGTACTAATTTCTGAGAAAGTTTCAACTCGAAATTACAAAAGTGCCGGGCCAGCGACATGGTAGCCCGGCAGAATCGAACACGCTATAACTCGCGATCCTGATGGGTACTAATTCTAATATTTTGGTACTAATTAGTACTAATTAGGTACTAATTTTTGTGAAAGTTTCAACTCGAAATTCCAAAAGTGCCGGGCCAGCGACATGGTAGCCCGGCAAAATCGGACACGCTATAACTCGTGGTCATGATGGGTACTAATTCTAATATTTTGGTACTAATTGGTACTAATTAGGTACTAATTTCTGAGAAAGTTTCAACTCGAAATTACAAAAGTGCCGGGCCAGCGACATGGTAGCCCGGCAGAATCGAACACGCTATAACTCGCGATCCTGATGGGTACTAATTCTAATATTTTGGTACTAATTAGTACTAATTAGGTACTAATTTTTGTGAAAGTTTCAACTCGAAATTCCAAAAGTGCCGGGCCAGCGACATGGTAGCCCGGCAAAATCGGACACGCTATAACTCGGGATCCTGATGGGTACTAATTCTAATATTTTGGTACTAATTAGTACTAATTAGGTACTAATTTTTGTGAAAGTTTCAACTCGAAATTCCAAAGCGTCGGGCTCGGAAGCGACCTGATTGTCGCTGGCCCGGAAGAATCGAATACGCTATAACTCGTGATCCTGATGGGTACTAATTCTAATATTTTTGTACTAATTGGTACTAATTAGGTACTAATTTTTGTGAAAGTTTCAACTCGAAATTCCAAAAGTGCCGGGCTACCATGTCGCTGGCCCGGCAGAATCGGACACGCTATAACTCGCGATCATGATGGGTACTAATTCTAATATTTTGGTACTAATTAGTACTAATTAGGTACTAATTTTTGTGAAAGTTTCAACTCGAAATTCCAAAGCGTCGGGCTCGGAAGCGACCTGATTGTCGCTGGCCCGGAAGAATCGAATGCGCTATAACTCGTGATCGTGATGGGTACTAATTCTAATATTTTGGTACTAATTGGTACTAATTAGGTACTAATTTTTGTGAAAGTTTCAACTCGAAATACCAAAAGTGCCGGGCCAGCGACATGGTAGCCCGGCAGAATCGGACACGCTATAACTCGGGATCCTGATGGGTACTAATTCTAATATTTTGGTACTAATTAGTACTAATTAGGTACTAATTTTTGTGAAAGTTTCAACTCGAAATTCCAAAGCGTCGGGCTCGGAAGCGACCTGATTGTCGCTGGCCCTGAAGAATCGAATACGCTATAACTCGTGATCCTGATGGGTACTAATTCTAATATTTTGGTACTAATTGGTACTAATTAGGTACTAATTTTTGTGAAAGTTTCAACTCGAAATTCCAAAAGTGCCGGGCTACCATGTCGCTGGCCCGGCAGAATCGGACACGCTATAACTCGCGATCCTGATGGGTACTAATTCTAATATTTTGGTACTAATTGGTACTAATTAGGTACTAATTTTTGTGAAAGTTTCAACTCGAAATTCAAAAAGTGCCGGGCCAGCGACATGGACCTCGTAATGTCTTGCGTTTCTGAATTGAAATTTTCCCTGTCTATCAAATAAATTTTTACTCATTCTATGCGTCATCGATTTTCTTTTTATCAAGAGTGTACGGCATCATACCACTTTATTGATATTATGTAACTTTCTTATAAATATTTGAGATTAAAATTATTTTAATGTCATTTAACACATATAGAAGTTTTTCTGTCGTGAATGTTTTGATGTTTATCGAAAGGAGGTTTATTGCATGATACAAGGCAAAAATTGAGTGACGGCTAGTAGTTTTCAATGTCAATGTATAGAATTGGGAATAAAAATGACCATATCCAAAAGATTACATTTTTTTAGTCTGGAATTTTCCATTTTGTAGTACTGCATATACAGAAGTAAAAACATTTAGCTTCTAAATCTACTAAAACGTACTGGAAATATTTTGCACCTTCTATGCATTAAACCGGATAATAATTTATGTATGAATAGATGTTTATAAACTATAAGTTGTTTTTTGAATTTGTTATTCAATTTGTTATTTAAAAGTGCAGTAATACACGTAATATATGTGAAATTTTCTGTTTGTTACAGCTCCAGATTTTTGATAGCAACAAAGATGGGAAATTGCAGCTAAGTGAAATGGCCAAGTAAGTATCTTATCAATCTCTTAACTTCTGTTACTGACACTTGTTAATTTCTTAGCAAATGATACATTAACCTACTTTCATAAGAAATATATTAAAATTTTACAAATTCATATTTCTGGCATTTACATATTCAGTTCTTGAGTCAGAAATTATTATGTCTTATTTCAAGTTTTATTCGCCTCTCTGCATGGTACGGGTGTAATTGGTGCAAGATATTATGGTGTGCCTGATCTTATATTATTTAACCCTATCCACTGGCAACAAAATGCATAAAGCCAGCTAAATGAGCCGTGCTAAAAGCAAAAATATACATCTCCAGCGTAAAGGTAACGTTCGACCTAGGTTTACCCTTTCTTATGGGCTTCATAGCAATCCATAACCGTTGAGTTCGGTGGAAGGAAAGAAATTCCTTCCGCGGAATTTTTCCAAATTTTTACCGGTGACTGACAAAGTGCTATTATGCAGCCGATATAGGAGAGAACATCGCCTGTCACGAATTGTGGTACAAAATTTATAGCTCAAGAAGATGATGCAATTCATAAAAACCTATCCATACTTTACAATGCATCATAGATCATGGTGAAGATACGAAATTTTGATTTCGATCTGCCTTCTTTATGCCTGTACCATCGATCATTGTTTTTTGCGTCACATAACACCTGCATACGATCTGCATTGTCTATCGTTGCCATACTACTGGAAGCATTCATGACACTGTATTATAAAGAGCAGCTGCGGAAGGATAATGGTCGTATCGTATCAGCGAATCAAACTTTGATGCATTGATACGACACAGATCATGATAAACGTTCGTGATGCACTTGTTGTTAAGAATACGATTAAATCATAGGTGTCCAAACTTTTGACTTGCCTGCGCCGCACTGAGGGAATAGGAATTGTCTTGGACCGTCTATAAAATATAATATACTTAATGTTTACTAGTGACAAAATTGTCTTTAATTTTTTTAATTTTTTTTATCATAACATCATAAAAAGAAAGCAACATACACATAAAATTAATGGTACATTTAACCTTGTTTTTATTAAACTAATTGCCATAAATTTATGCATTTTGTGAAACTAATGCATCGATGTCTGGTTCGAAGGAGGTAGTTGTAATTCTAAGTGAATTTTTAATATGCTCATCAGAAGTTTTTCACCTAATTTTACTTATAGGCTTCATCTTTGAAAATAGTTGTCTGCAAATGTACGTTGCGTAAAACTGCGATGTCCCGAATAAGACGTGATTGTAAAACGAGAGATATTTTCCTCTGGGAAGATGTCTTATAATGTTTGCGATCTTATTGGGCCACATTAGCTTCTGTCAAGGGCCGCGGGTTGGACACACCTGGTTTAAATTATACGAACATTGACGTGCCGTCAGATGTACCACAAAATAGTAGTGATATTACAGCAAGATTTCAATATTTTATTATTTTTAGCTTTGATTATATTTTTCCTTCATTCATTTCCTTTGTTCTAACCTACTACTGAAATCACAACAAACAACCATAAACAGCACACAACGGTAAACACCATAGATGTCATGAAAAACAAGTTAATATTTGGCATCATTATTTGTCGGGAGTCTTACGGTTATCAACATTTATACGTTCAATACCTGGCCAAACAAATGCAGGAAATGATAATTGTCACTTAAACAGTTAAAATATTTCATTTATTGGATGTCTGCAACCTCGTTTGTTCAGTTGTTTCTTGGTACTAAATAGAAATGAGTCTAAACGGACTGCGGCAGTTTTATACTAATGTTTTAACTATTGTTCATAGACGTTTTGCATGTTTAATAAAAACGTCTCTTGCGATAAACCAGCAATGTACTGATGAATCCCTTTAATTAGTAGTTAATACTATGGTGTAGTTAATGATTTGGAGGATCTAATAATAATACCTTTTATGAACCATACAAGTCTCATAAGTTTTATGAACCATATGAAACCCATACAAATCTGTATAAATACCGAATAGGGTAAATCCTTACCAAAAATCATGTCATCGATTATTTTCATGCAATTGAGCAGTTTACTTCAATAAATGAAAAACATCAAATACTGGTTCCATTTTATGAATAAATATTACATAATACTTATATATATATATCCTTCTGGGAATGTTGATTTCATTCATTATATTGTCGTAAGTAGACGACTGAAAATACTGAAATTCCATACAGTCTGTTTTACCATACAATATTTAAAGAATCATTTAACTTTCATTAATTGGTGACTCTTAAAAAATAGTGACTTTATTCTCATGGAAAAAAAAGGAGTACAAGAAATTTTAAAAGTTCTGGTGAATTACGAGCGAGTGTATTAAGTGTCGGTACAAATTGGTAGACAAAGAATTAAATATGCTAACTGCCGTTTGTGACATTCTACACTGCTGAAATAAATTAAGAAAATTTGCATATTTTATCGAATTTCATGAAAAGAACTAAAATGAATGCATAACCACTGCTTCTAGACAAAAATGCAAATCTTGTACGTCAAATACGTAAGCGTACACGTGTGTGTAGGCGGAGCCAGTAGAGAAACAGGCTTTATAAGCGCGCGTAAGTTAAGACGCATTTCGTTCGCTAGCACACCTCAGCGAATTTCTTGGTGTTATTTTGCAGCAATCGGTTAATTTCAAATTTTAACAGTAAAAATGAGTAACCACCAACGTTTAGATGATGGAATGAGGTGGCGAATTGTGGGGAGACTAGAATCAGGCCAATCTCAAGTCCAAATTTCTAGAGAGCTCAATTTAACGCCCAGCGTCGCGTGTAACTTATGGAAACAGTTTCAGGATACCGGATCCATCGAGAGAAAGCCTGAGCAAGGTCGTCCAAGAGCCACGACGGCCAGAGAAGATTGCCATTTGTCGATTATAGCGAGGCGTAACAGGAGTGCTACACCTTCTCAGCTCTCTCGTGACTTATATGCAGCCACAGGAACCCGTGTATCAAGGGTGACTGTTTCCAAAAGACTTCATGAGAGAGGGTTGTTTGTAAGAAGACCTGATGTTTGCGTCCCGCTCACTTCTACGAACAGGAGAATCCGTTTATCATGGTGCAGAGAGCATAGAGATTGGAGTATGGATCAATGGGCGACCGTTCTCTTCACTGATGAGTCCCGGTTCAGCCTAAACACCGATTCTTGCCGTACGTTCATATGGAGAGAACCAGGGACCCGCTACCTACCCTCCAATGTCCGCGAAACCGACCATTATGGCGGAGGAGGTTTAATGGTGTGGGCAGGCATCATGTTGGATGGCCGCACACATCTCCATGTCTTTTAAAGAGGCATTGTGACTGGTGTGAGGTAAAGGGATGAGGTCTTGGAGCCCTATGTTCGCCTTTTCAGGGATGCAGTTGGCCCTGGGTTCATTTTAATGGACGATAACGCGAGGTCACATAGAGCTTTTCTGGTCGACGAATTTCTAGAGAGTGGGGATATTCGCCGGATTGAATGGCAATTGCAACTCGCAACTCCCCTCCGAGAACCATCCAGGGAATGAAAACAGCGTTGCTGAACGAGTGGGACCAATTGCCACAGGAAATGATAAACTGCCTTATTTCATGTATGAAATCACCCTGCGAGACCTGTATATCTGTAAGAGGGGACCATACCCCCTAATAACCCATCTATTAACCCATTTTTTTGTTTATTCTGCAACCGCTGTTTCATACCTTCCGACTCCAACGAGTGTTACGCACGATCATGCGTGTGTATTACAATTATTGAATGGTTATTTATTTTGCATTGTATCAATGTATGTACAAATCAAATTTCATTAAAATCGGTTCAGTAGTTCTAGATATAATCGACCAGGTCTGCAAATTCTCTTAATTTCTTACACCAGTGTATTTTATTTCTCTTTGCATGGTTAACTTACCAGTTTATTTATGCTACACAAAATCATCTGTTTTATTTGTATCATTCTTCGAGCGCATAAAGTCTCATCCAGTCAGAGTATAAACTCTCGCCTGTATAGAAAAAAATAAAATGTACCATAAAGATTTTTATTTTGTTGTTTTTTTAATCTAGCTGGATACTTTGAGCAATGGCGTAATTACTATGTTTAAAAATAATACAATCATCGTGATTTCGAAAAAAAGGTCTTCCCTCTTTCGCTAGTATAAAGCTGAAGATAACTCATTGGTAGTCTTTTATGTACGTAGTAGAATTGTGATGCCATTGATAAAAAACTTATTGAGACGCCCACATGGTATAGTAGTTAACGTCGTGAACTTCCCCGCAGTGGGCTTGGGTTCAAATCCTGAACAAGGCTTAGTCGTACACGTATTGTCCCCTCATAGGGAGTAATGCTGGCTCACCTAAATGGTGCTCCCATAAAAAAGTAGCCAGAAAAACTTCGAGGTGAATAACAAAAAGTGTACACGTATTGTCCCCTCATAGGGAGCAATGCTGGCTCACCTAAACAGTGCTCCCATAAAAAAGTAGTTAGAAAAACTTCGTGGTGAATAACAAAAGGTGTACACGTATTGTCCCCTCATAGGGAGCAATGCTGGCTCACCAAAATGGTGCTCCCATAAAAAAGTAGCCAGAAAAACTTCGCGGTGAATAACAAAAGGTGAATGTCTCACAACAAGTGCGGGCGGACAATTGTTAGGCCGTCTGCACACGGAGCAACTCGAAAGAAACTGATAACTGACCCCAATCACAAACCAGTTCGTGATGAGTCGTAACCTATGTAATTGAATGGAGTCACGCACACGGCGCAGTTGGTTACAAACCCATCCGACGGGTTTGTATCCAGTTGCGCCGTGTGCGTGGCTCCATTCAGTTACATAGGTTACGACTCATCACGGGCTAGTTTGTGATCGGGGTCAGTTATCAGTTTCTTTTGAGTTGCTCCGTGTGCAGACGGCCTTAGGGCGCTGCATTCAGTACAAAGTGTGTGGGTTTGAGTCCCATTGGTGGGAAGGGTATTTGTAGCCGTTCAGAATCAGCTTTAAGCTGTAGGTCCCGGTCTAATTAGCCCTCGTGTAGCAAAAAATGACTATAGAGCTCACAACCAACTCACGACAAATGCCTCCGAATTAGACAAAAAAAATGCATTTAAAGTACATTTCTTGGGTGATGCAGTTGTTGATCTTTATACGAAGACTTTATTTGTGAGTCAGTGAAGTATTTATTTATTTATTACTTGAGACAGACATATTAGCTAACTTTTGCAAAGATCTAGCAATTTCGGGCGTTACAAGTTTGTTTTTCTTAAGGTGGTTCATAATTTCTTTCTCCTAAATTGTTTTCGTAAACATAAACAATAACAACGGGGTTCATTGGGCATTTCAGAGCATTTTAAATCTCTGATTAAATTTCAGGATTGAACAGGAAAATTAAAGTAGTTACACAGATCTGAAATCGCGTTGTAGTGAAACAAGGGACTTCACACTGCTTCAGTTAATTAATTTGCATAATTATCCGTTTTAGGATATGCGAGCTAGAATTTTCACATTTCCTTTCCTTTCCTGTAAAAGGAATGCTTTTAGCAAATCGTCCATGCAAATTGATCTGTCCATTATGTATAATGCTATTCAGACTTAGACCTCTTACAACTTCATTGCTTTCTAAGACACAGTACAGGAAAATATAACATAATAACATTGTTATCATTTTTATCAATTGACAAAAGCTCATTTGAGGGTCTCGGGGAAAAAGTAACAACTCATAATTCGAAAGAATTCATAAATGCTAACTTTTTTATGCTTAATTGACAAATTTCAGTCCATTTTGGTACTTCCACTCTTAAAACTGGCTTTCTAAAATAACGTATTACTTTTCACTAAATATAAAGCAAGCTATATTTTTAACACAAATATTCTACTTCGCGACCATATCTTAGTTTCCTATTATATCTCAGAATATCTTGAACAACAGCGTGAGAAGAATCAGCAAAAACCATTTCACAAAACTCTTTCAATAGCACATCCTCTTGGCCATTTTTCTGCTTAGCAAAGAAAGATGTTTATTTCGAAATACAATCTTTCTTTCATTCCAGAATCAGACATAAGGAAGACCTTTGTAAGAAATGTAATGATTTTCTTTAACAGGATTTACTATGTTTAAAAAGAATACAATCATTGTGCTTTCGAAAAAAAATTGGTTAAGTTCCAAGGTAAAAGGAAATAAGTTTTCTTTCTAGCTGGTTAAAACTTTTTCTCCTATTTGTCCTGCGAGAATTCTTGCTTCAGGCAAAGTAAAAATAAAGCAGGGGCTTTATTTTTACATTTTAGTATTTTATGGTGAAAGAGCGTTTTCGTCATTCTATTTGAAATTGTAATTATTTAATCTCGATTATTTGATCAAAGCTTAATTATTAAATTCATTATCTCGGAAAAAGAAATTTAAAATGAAACTTGTGACAAAAATTCTTTCATTCCACTCAAAAGAATTTAAGTATTACGGAGCTTGTTTGGTCTTTATCTTTTTTCCCTTTTTTACAATGGTTTTTCCACATAATAGAAGCAATAATTTTTATGCTAATTTTTAAAATGGCATCATCTTAAAACATCTGTTGCTTTCCAATGAATATAAAAATAACAATAATAATTACAAGATAAAAAGAACTTTTTATATACAGTGGAATATCGATCGATTGTTTTCGGATCCATCGGTTTTCCGTATGTGTCGTTCATTTTATCCAGTCCCAACGATCATATTGCTTTGTTATGTTTCGGCATCTATCATTTTCTCGCATTTATCGTTCATTTCAGTCGGTCCCTTGCAAAACGATAGATCGAGATTCCACTGTACCACGTTTTTAAAACTTCTGTTGAATCATATAAACTTGACAATTCTCTCTTAATTGCACAAACATTCACTTAATTATTCTTTTTCACTTTCTCTTATTTAATTTTAATTACTTTTTAGTCGTTTCCACTATCCACAGGCAAACTTTATAATTTTTATATATTTTTAAAATTTTTCCCACAATATTTTTGTAAACAAACCAAATTCACATGTATTCTGTTTTAAAAATCGTCGAACGCCGTTACGCAAAAGTGCAAGCATTGAATTCGATCGAAGCACCACCTTGCGGATTTTTTCTGATAAAAGTATTAGAAAAATACATTGTCATCATGTTCTGAGCTATTCTAAAAGTTTCAAATGTCTAGCTAGTCCGGAAGTTAGTTAAAAATCGATTGCAAGATTTGTACTGGACAAACACACAAATAAACAAACAAACAAACAAGAAAACGAGTTAATAAAAACATGGTAAAAATAATTTCTTGGATAATAATTATCAATTATACCTAACAAATTAGGTTCATATGGCATACCTTTCTTTTTTTCGCTTTTGTAATTTTATATGATTCCATTTTTGTTTTACTTTATTTTATCCAAGTTTATACATTAATAAACAAAAGAATGTCCGAAAGTCTGCTTCTAATACAAAAAATATATAATTTATTTTCAGTCTTAATAACTGTTTCTATCACCATGACAGACGTGAATCTTATGATGTCTGAAGTCTCTTTGCGAGCATTTATTCTCGAAAGCTAATAATATCTGTGGAGGAAACTATTGAAACATTTATTGAGTTAAGCTGTAGAAAGATTTACTTTCGACAACGGCTTTGTGAAAGAATGTTCCAAAAAGATTCGGCACTTTATTTTAACTAAAATGTGTGCTTTGAGGCTGAGATCATAACATTGATCTGTCTTGTCTTACTTCGTATTTTCTTTCTTGAAACAGTCCTTTATATTCTGTTATATGACATAGAGCCCATAGCACTGATAAAAATATAGTTTCTTACTGAATTTCTTTTTATGGAAAGCCAAGAATTCTCAAGTATGTCTAATTTGATACCATCGTTTGTTGACACATGGCTGTGTAAGTACAGCTAGAGTTGTTAACAAATGCACTTAAAATACTATCCAAAAAGCAATACCGATCGTTCAACACTTTAGACAGTTGAATCAATTCAGTATAATGGTAAAAGCCTTCCTTCCAGTCACTAAGCTGATGTATTTGTGTCATGATTCAAACGTCATGTAACAGGATTAACTATAATTTTCGCTCTTTTATAATATCACAAGTAAAAGCTGAAGTCAAATATTAATCCTCTGCATCATAAGTAGGAATGGATGGAATAAACCTAAATATCGAATAATTTTACCGTCGTTAGTGTATTCAGCGATATTTTAAATGTTCATGACTATTGTTGGATATTAGGGACAAGCATTGTCGTTGAATATTTTTTAATTACTGTTGAACTATTGTTATTTAATATTGTATAGGGTATTGAGCAATTATGTTATTCCGAAGGTCCTTAACTATTTCCGATTATTTAGTGCAAGCATTATTATTGAATATTGTTGAACTATTGTTAGTTTTGGGGCTATTGTTTAATTTCTGTCATTGCGTGTTATTATTTCCTAGTCCTATTAATGTTGGGTTAGCATAACATCAAGTATGCATCAGTGAACAAAAGAGGAGGGATCTATATATAATCATTAATGGTAAATAATGTGATTTTCTCTATATTGGTCTTTCAGTCACAAATATTAATGTTGCACTTTTCAGCCCACTTGATATGCATATTGCAGAGAAAGTACACGTGATTTCAGAGTTTTTCTTTTAACCCGCTTACATAAGGTTCGATAAAAATTGAAAATTTATCTAGTCTAGACATTAGACTCAAAATCCCAGTTTGAATTTAAAAATTCTCGTATAGTTGCTGATGGATCTGGAAATTCTCAAGTGGTGTTCTCGAAGTATGAATTCGGCAGTTTACAAAGATGCCTGTAGAGTTCCAAAAATCAATTAACCAAATATCAGTCAATAAGACCTTCATCGTGCTACCACGTGTGTAAATATTGTAACACATTCACATGATGTAAGTTGTCGGGACACCACCAATTATGCGGGAGTGGCCCACCCTCCAGCATACACTCTTTATTACATAGGTTTGCTATTTGAAGCGTTAATCATACTGCCGAATCTACGTGCAGGGGAATCAAGAGATGCTTGTATATTTCAGACAGAAGTGATCCTTGAAAAGAAATGGTTCCTGACTGCAGATACGGCCAGGCACATAAATATGAGTATTGAGTTATGTGCCAGCACATTAAAACATATTTGTAGTTCATTTAGAATTAAAGAATAATTAGATGATTTCGAGATTAAATCATAAAATAACGTGAGATGGAAAATTAAATAGAGCCCTTATATCTATCTATCTATCTATCTATCTATATATATATATACAGTGATTTCCACTTATAAGAATCACGTTTGTTATTACTGTTTTTGATTCTTATAAGCGGTTGATTCTTATAGCCGAAATTTAGGTTTTTGGACAGGCACACACACACCTATATATACATATATTAGATAATTCACCATAAAATACTCTTTAATTTACGTTAATTATCTTTTATTAAAATTATTTTTTATAATTTTAAAAATACAACTTAATTTTTAGATGTATAAGTAGATACACATAATTATAGTGAGAGAAGAAAAGAATCCAATATTTGTTACAACATACCTGCTTAACAGTTTTAGCATTTCAACTACAGGAAGGGAGCAAGAAAAAGTTTTCTACGGTAGTTTGACGTAATGAAGTTTTCAGGAGGCTGTTTATACCTCTTTCGATACTTATAGTCTCAGACGAAGATTCACCTTCTAGCTTACGTTTCACGATTTGATAACGTTCTGAATCTACTAATGTCGCATTTGCCTAAGTAATAGTGGACACTTCGCCGAAGATTTATGTGTTTCAGGATCCAGGAAGCCGCAACGAGGATGTGGGAGGTGGGAAAAAAAGAGTCCCTATTTTTGTTTGTCAGTGGAGAAAAGGGAAATCGGATCCGGACGGGTAAAGATGCCCCCGGGTCAAGCTAATAGGACAGTGTTGTTCTAAAGCGTTTAAGGGGAAACTATTATGTTATGTCTAAAAAAGAAGGGGATGAATTTTACGACTATATTCCATCCCATCTTATCAATCTTTCTTTAAAAGAAAAAGAACTTCGTGCCTTTTGAGGGTTTAAGTGGCTTTCTTGGAAAAAGGAAAGAAAAGCGAAGAGTGTAAACTGATTCTTATAACCGGTGGATTGATTCTTTAAAGCGAAAATTTTAACATGGAAATAATACATTTGTTTTTGCTTTCGCGATATTGATTCTTATAAACGGTTGATTCTTATAACCACTGATCACTATAAGCGGTGGTTACTGTATATATATATATATATATATATATATATATATATACATACAGGTGGTTATCAAAATAATGGAAACACCTATCAATATCAGTGGTGTTTATGAATGTGTTTCGTATTCATTAAAAAACAAGTCTGGCCACCGGTATTTTTTTATATAATATAGTGTATGTATTATTCTACTGTCAGGTAGCCGTAATGAAGCTAAGAGCATCGTGCTTTTGGGGGGAAACAGCGTAAAATGTCAAACCTTGCGAAAAGGGCAAGATGTTTGAGCGCGTTTAAATTAGAGTATCTGTTACTGCAATCTCCAGACAAATCGGTGTTTTTCGAGATATGGTATCGAAAGTCATGATAGCATAGAGAGTGCACGGAAAAACATCCTTTGCCAAACAGAATAGTGGATCAAAGGGAGATTTGAGTGAAAGAGACGGATGAGGTATTGAAGCGAATTGTGACATGAAGAAAGAAAACAACTGCAACTAAAATGACCGAAGAGCTCAGTCTGCATCTGCATGTTACAGTATCAACCATCAGAGGTAGAAGAGAACTTCACAAGCAAAGCATTTACGGAAAAGTAGCTATTCCCAAACCTTTCGTAATAGATGTCAATACAAAATATCATCCACAATGGTGTCACGAGTGCAAATCCTGGTCGATTAATATGTCGAAAAACGGCATTTGGTCCGACACATTGTTCCCCGCAACAGGACATGCATATGTCTGGAGAACACCTACACAAGCGTAAGATTCTGGCTGTCTCATATCAACTGTCAATCATGGAAATAGATCTATTAGGATTTGGGATGGCATCTCATGGTTTTGTTCGGGCTTTATTGTAATCCTAAAATGGGAGATTGAATGGGAAGGACTATGTCGAAGTTTTAGCTTACTAGTCCATCCTATGTTGCAAACATTGTTTTATGCAGGAGATAGTGTTCTCCAGGATGATTATCCTCCTATACATACAGCTAAATCTATCAAGTATTGGTTTGAAGAGCATGAAAAAGAAGTCAAATATCTTATCTTACCCTGTACAATCTCCCTCGACTATATCATCCAACCACCGTGATCTGTATTAGCGGATAGAGCTAGGTATCGATATCCACCACAGCATCTCTACAGGAACTTTCATGATTTTTCTCTGAAGAATGGTATAATATATTCTTAACCACTATTCATGACTTGTATAATTCAATTCCAAGGTAAATCGGGTGGTATTACATGCCAAAGGGGATTATGCGCCGTATTAATAAAGGTTTTCATGATGTTTCTTAGTGTTTCCATTATTTTGATAACCACCAATATATACATATACATACATATTATATATATATATATAATATCTGTGTACCCGAGGTAAAACGAATCACGTCCTTTTCTAAAAAGAGGACTGCTTAACTTTACCATTGAAAATTTTCCGCTTTTTGCAGTGGTGTAAAGCTCTAATTCGTATTATAGTACTCGTAGATAGATGCAATACAAGAGCACTAAGTGGATTTCATTCAGTTCCCCCGTAAAATTAAAATTTGTGGCGTAGTGCCTTTTACCTCAGGTACGTACGTGCGCACACACACACACAGGCAAGTGGTAAGGTAGTTACCTCATATAATTCACTGGCTGAAAACCCGCATTTCGCTTCGGAGTACATTCAAATTAAATTCAACGTCAATGTATGCAATTAATGCCAAATATATATTTATATTTATATATATATATATATATATATATATATATATATAATAAATACAACGATTAATTTATTCAAATGATGTAAAAAAAAATAAATATATTTATAAAAAAATATTAAGGGATATTTTTATAGACAAAATAATGTAGAAGAAAATATTCAAATTAAATCTAATAGAACATACTAAAGAATATAGTACAGTTAATGTAGTACAGTTTGAGGCACATATTTTTTACTGTATTTTAATATTTTTTTGGATAATGTTCAATCGTCTGCCGCATTAGCAAGAATAAAATATTTTTTGTCTATTTCATTGTTATGCACGTGATGATAAATTAATTTACAGTACCAGAAAAAGAAATCAAGTGATCAGTATTTAATAAATTAAATTCTAATAGTTAATCTTTAAAAATTCACCAAAAATCAGAAAATGTGATAAAGATTCGAAAAAGATTTCATTTTAAAAGAATTTTTATGATCTTTCTCGTGATATAAATTTTATAACCCTCAAATTATAATTTTAAATGCAAACTTAAAAAATGATTCAAAAACAGCTTAAAAATTTAATTTTAAAACATCTAAGAAGAATTTTTCAAAAATTTTTCTTAGTGCACCCCTACACTATAAGATGAGTTGCCGTGCAAAATTTTAGCGTTTTAGGTCCAGCGGTTTGGTCTGTGCGTTATATGCCAGTCAGTCAGTTACGGAACTGTTTTATATATATAGATCAGCTGTAACAGAGTCCAGTTTAAATAATTCGCATTTTTATTTCAGGCTCCTGCCTGTCAAAGAAAATTTTCTCTGTCGGTCTGCTTTTAAGGTAAGTTACCAGATTTATTTATTTTCAATATGTGTGTCATTTATCCAAATAACAAAAAAATATTTTATCGAGTATAAAACTTAGGTGAGAATTTTTAACTAGAGTAAATCTTAAATTTTCCTTTTCAGAACTGTAGAACATCATAAACTTAAACATCTTTTATTCATCACTGATATAATTATGTGCCCGAGTTAAATTTTAATTGATAATTTGTTTAAATGTTTATTCATAGAGTTAAATGAGATTCACTGAATTCAACGTGGGAAATTCATGGAATCACGTCAGACGCATTGTGAAAGCGCATTGGTGAATTAAATTTCATAGATTATTTAATTTTATTAAATATAAATATTAATAGTTAAGTACGTCGCATGTAAAGAATATTTGTACAGCCTCTGTCTAAAAGGAGGTATTTATACTAATTGCTAATTTATATAAAAAAAACATTCAGAATTCTTCTCAGATTGAGGGACAAATTTATTAAAAATGCAATATTTTGTGCTAGTGTAATTAAATATAATACTTATTGTTTATGCAGTATATCATCGAAATATAAAAGAAAACCCCAACGTAAATCAGAATGAATTTTAAAATCTGTTATAAGGGGGTACTGGTTATTAACGGGTTCGTAAATCTATGCTAAGGGAAAAAAAGTGTGATAAGTTACAAAAATATGTTGTAACTTGGCAGATATCCAGAAGATTTAAGAACCTCCTATTTGTGTTTTAGTGCCAGAAAAAGAGAACTTTTTATGACTTATTTGAACAAGGGGTGTGTTGCATAGATATTTATCTTTACTGAGTCGACACTTTAAAAATATAATGTTATATAAAATATTTTTTTATTATTTAAAATCTACTGTATATAAATTACTAATTTTACATAAAACTATATGCTTTATTTTTCTAGTAAATAAACTGTGAGTTATTTTACGTAAAAATATCTTGCAATTATTTTTATATTTTTATTCTGAAGCATTACATTGAACTCCTCATTCTTAACTATTGTGTAATTACAGTATTTCATGCACACTTATATTTTTGCCTTACCCATTTTATCAACTGCAGTTCTTATTTCTGAACTTTTTCGATAGCCATTAAGTGAATAAAAAACAATTTAGGGAAAACAGATGTTGTTAAAAAGTCTGTTGCTTTTCTTGTACTTTAAATAATAATATTCAATTATAATACAAACGTTTAATTAAAACGAAACCATACTTGTCAGAAACGTAACAGCAATTATTATAGAAATATTAACACGAATTGTTAACTAAAAATTAAGTTTATTGACAAAAAGTTAAAATTTTTATAAAAGTTTTAAGATCTATGCATATTCCAGTTTACAGAAAATTTATAAAGGTTAATGGTAAAATACATTTTTAACTAAAATCGCAAAGCTATTAAAAACTAAATCAAACTTCTAAAATAAAAATATCCTAGATTTCTGTAACTAAATTAATATTATTCGTGACATTTACTTAAGGTAAGTTAAATTTTACTTATCAAATAGTTTAGCATGGTGAAATTGGATGCATTTTGCAATTTTCCGCTTTTTTGCTTTTTAAGGTAGATTACTCAGCTGTAATATTTTTGCATTTTTGATCAAAGCTTTTTCACATTTTCAGTATTTAAATGCATATTTTTTTCAATTTTTTGGGTGACAGGATTTCAAATTCAACTCATTCATTAACATATCTATATATGCATACAGGAATATCAACCTCATTCGGCTCATTGATTCAGATTTGTCTTCAATGTCAAACTGTCTATAAAATATTAAGGCTGCTGTGTACAAACCCTACTGGATTCACTCGCCTCAATGTTAACCTAATGGAGAAAATGTGTCTGCTATTGACAGCTGCATAAATGCTGATAATCTAATAAAATGGTATTTTCAGATAGCCTGAACTTTTCTGCATCTTTCAATAGGATTTATTTTATAAATTTCGTCCACTAAAGGAATTTATGAGCATCTAAAGCAAACTGTACTAGATTTTTTCACTGAATAATTTAAATTAAAAAATATTTGCATTTATTTAAAAAACGAAAAATGCCCCAAGGTGTAAAATTTCTTTCTCTATTACGGAGTACACTTAAAAAAAAATCTTTCAACAAAAGTCGGCAACCCTTGGATACATTTTCTCCATAGGTTAACATTGAGGTGAGTGAATCCAATAGGGTTAGTATACAGCAGCCTAAGTCCTCACTACTCCACCCCGATGTATACATTACGATATTACAAGTGAAACTCTCTGCCTCTTCTAATCCCATGACATTAGACAAGTCCATGTCTATCTCGTAGGTGAATCTGTTTCAACATCTCCAAAGGTTTGTCAAAGAGTATAGAATGGCTGATTACCAAACACAGGAAACTAGGGTCAGGAATAACCTCGAAATAGCATTTACCGCACGATGGGAAGATTTTCTGACTGTTGCTAAAAATCATGTGGTCAATCCTTAGTCTGGACCTGTTCTCTTAAATGATAATGATAATACAAACACAAACAGGTGTATGGTAATAGGATTTACAGATTGATGTACTTTAATTATAAAAGCCAGAAACCTGCAATATTTGATGGCAAATTTTTATTTAGTCTTAAAAAATAAAATTTTCCAAGATAAAGTTTCCATGTTAAGTTTATAAAAAATTCTCTCGAGACAAAATATACTGTGTATAAAGCTGAAAAAAACTTGGAATTGAAAGTAAACAGGGATTTTAAAGGGACATTTTTTTAAATATCTAATCAAATATTCATGTATACGTATTTCCACTTACAAACGTTGAAAATACATCGTGTAGTATAAAAAACATACCTCAGAAAAGTATTTAAGGCCGTGAATTTTTAGTCTTTATACAATTTTTAAAAATATATATATATATATTTAGCAGTCGATTTTGATTAAGGTAGCACTCGTGGATGTAGATGTAGCTGAATTATGTAACACGTCTGTCTGTTTTCTGAAGAATTGATACTGAAGTATGAGGTTATCTGTAAAAGATTTTGCAATTTAGGAAAAATCTTTTATAATGGAAAAAGATAGTCGCCGCCTTATATCAAGAATTATAGCACCAGATTTAAATTCAATATTTTTATTATGTTTATAACAAAATTTAAAACCTAAGAAGTTAAAAATTGATATAGATAAAAGAAAAGTAAGTTAAAAATGCATGAACTTAAGTAGAATCCGGAATCGAGAGCTATAAAACAAAAAACAGTTCCGCAAGCCTCAAGAGGACCTAATTGACATGTTTACACAATGTTTAAAACCGTTTTCTCTTCATGTAAACTAACACAAAGCTTCCAGGTCCTGAAAGGATAGAGCAAGAGGACTTTTCTAAAAACTTTTGAGTGCTTATTTCCGTAAGGGTTTTCTAAATAAAGACTATTTACTTTTAGATTTCTTTCTAACAAATACAACGTTTAAAGTATATTGGACTAGTCTGAAGGATTTTGTTATCGGGGAAATTCTTTTCTCCCAGTTTAGAATGATTTTAGGGGCTTCAGTGAAACGTTGAAGAAAAAGCAATCTTCCATCCTTCAGACACAAAATTTTGCTTTTAATGAAACAAAGAAAGAAGACCACCCTAAAATAGTGATATGTTGAATATTATTTATTAAAAAGTGTGAAATTATTGTAGATTGGATCATTTAACTAATTTAGAAAAATCTGAATTTGAAATTTTTCTTCAGCTAAAAATCATTTTCATTCCATATGTATTGAATAAAAAAGGTATTTTGTTAGTTTAACAAATTAAAGTTGTAATGTTAGTAAAAAAACCTAGTAAAAAACTTGGCTAGTAAAAAAACTTGCCTAGTAAAAAACTTGGCATGTGAGATATATAAGTGTAATTAATTCATGTAGGGTATTTTTTCCCTTTAATAAATCATAACTAGACAAAGTGGAAATACATTGATTTCATCCATAATAACACATAATGAAAAAGAATGCCATTGACTGTAGTAAAATATGACAGCACGCTATTAAGTGAAATTTAAATGTTTGGTGTGCGTATCACGTGGTCAGAAAAAGAAATATTTAAAGGGACAATACACCTTGGATTTGAGAAAAATGAAAGGAAATTGACTAAATTTTCATAATTTTTAACAGGTTAACTAATGAAGCAAATTTAATGAAGTTTTTTTGGACTGTTAGAAGAAAACTAACTTGTTGCAACAAAAATATCATATTGTTGTAAATTATTTAGATTAGAAAATCTTAATTAAGTCATATGTTGTTTTCCTATTTTCATAATTAATATGTGTCAATGCGTGTATGATAACTGATGTTAGTTTTAATTTAATAACATTAAACATACTTTAATTAAAAAAAATCAGTATATTGAAGTATAATAATTTAATTACCGTTATTTTTAATATTTATAATTAACAATTAATTAGAAAAAAATTTTTTCCACAAATTTTGTTTTCAAAACTTTTTGTAAAATTTTTATTACCTAAGAAAACTTTAAGCATTTAAGTCATTTTATGATGAAGGTTGATATGTCATTTTTTTCATGTTTTCGGCAAATTAACAAAGTAGCTTTTGTTGTGAAATACAAAATTGCTCAATTAAGTTTTTCAATCCAAATATTCTTTAGTTAATATTCATATTCAACCTCAGACATGTGGCTGGTCTTCAATGAAAATTTTCAATTAGGGACCAAGTATTACCTCGTTTATACATAACAGCATTTGCCAATACGAATAACTTCATTCCCCTATCATCATGTATTTCCCTATCTCCTACTCATCATTCCCCTATCAGCTTTTGCCACAATAAAGAACCAATTTTAAGTGACTTATAAACTTAAAACATAAAATTGAATTTTTCGAACATATCAACATCTGCCATAACGCCAGAGATTTAAAGCTAAAATTTTTTAATTATAAAAATCATAAATATAAAAATCATAATAAAATTATAAAACTCACTGTCTGGATGTTCACAATTATTTTAATATCTTATGATGTAATTGTCGTATCACAAAAAGATTGGTACCAAGTTGTTCAGAATAAATCTGGGTTTCAGTTAATATAAAAAGCAAAAAATCGGTTTTTGACCATTTTCAAGGTGTACTATTCCATTAAATTCAAAATGCATTTTTAAGTTCGAAAAGTAATGGAATCCTTGTCACGTTGGGGGAATAAGCATTCTTTTATATTATGCCAGACTTTTTATTATAATGTGTTATTACAAACTGACACATTTTCAGAGCCAAATATACAGGGAATCATTTGATTCAACAATTGCTATTTTCTACACTAGCTTTTTGTTAGTACACAACCATAGGCAATGAATCTAATTTAAGAAAGGAATAATATACAACTATGTTTATAATAGGACCATGTTCATAAATTATGATTTTTGAAAGTTTCCAAGGAACTGCAGCAACAACTTATTCTTGATCATTGTCTAATAAATCATAACTCATACGCATTTTTTCTATCACGATAGCTTTAGATAACATTTCCTTTTATATTTTGGATAGCGTACGCTTTTATTTCTTTTCATCAACAGAATTTTGGCGGACACTTCACTAAACATCACTGCATGTTAAAAGAACAATTTTATCTGGCTAAATTTTGCTGCTTAGTAACCACACTAATACCAAGCATTGTCTGAATTTTCTTTCAAAAAGAAATAAATTCGATGACTTTTATGTTATCAAAAACTAATGACTTTTAATATACTGTCATATTTTTAAATATTTATATTTATACTGACTTCTGTTTCAGGACAGAAGAACTGCTACAGATGATTTGAAATTTTAGTGTGTTTCAAATTTTTCAAATGTTTAGATTTATAAATAAAAATCGGATAATAGAAATAAATGCTGACTATACATTTGTTGCTCTTAGGTTAAATGACGTTAAAACTTGAATATCGTAAATTACCTGATATCGGTGTGAGTAAAAAGTGCATACAACTCTATTTTTAATGAGGATTTGTTGTAAATATCCGTAATTTTCTACCCAGAACATTTTAAACTACATTTCATTTTAAATATAAATTCTTCGCTTATTATTAAATAAAAAGCAAAATTTTATTTCATAATATTTTGTATAAGAAATAGCTATCTGGAATCGTTTTCTCAGTGATTTATCAGTGTTAAGACTTAAAAATATTAAAGTTTTTCATGGTTGGATTTTTAATATAGTTAGAAATTGCGTGATTAATGAGTTCGTGAAATCACAGAAGTGAAAAAGTTAAGAATATATACATTATACTAACTGTTTTAAATTAATTATTTTTTAAAACTGTACCTTCAAGAAGTTTGTGGGTAAAAAATAAATAATTCAGAAAAATATTTTAACCTAAATCGGGTAGTATTTTATATATTAGTATACATATGAAAAAAGTAAAGCATATTACATTTTTTTTAAAGGCAGCGGTTTTGACTTTGTATTTTTAAAGAAGATCGTAACTTTTCCGGAATCAACCAACCAGACTTTCATTGCTAAGCTTATATAGGAAAACAGTAGACATTTAAGTGAGTTATGGATGTCACCTAAGTGTTAGAATAAATAGAAATTGAGATTTTAATAAAATTTTAATTTTTTTGTCGTCTATAATCTATCTATAGAGGAAAAGGATAGCAGAAATATTTTTATCAGCGAATCGACAAAGAAACTGCGTTATTTTATATTAAAATTTGCAAAAGGAAAATTACTTTCTAGTTTATATATAGTGATGTTCCTCTTCCACGGTAATTGAAGACAATTCAAAAACGTTCGCTGAAACAAATGACTTATCGCGAATAATTAAAAATATACAAATGGTGAAAGCTCAACGTATTTCATATGTTAAAAAAGCACATTCTAAAACTTATTAAAAGGGTTTCATTTTTATGATTTCTGTAGCAGTCAGTTTTAAGTTACAAATGCTTTAAAAGGAGAAATGATTTAAAGTTCAAGAAGCTTTCGAACTACATTCGTTTAAAATGTTCAAAGGATGTCAAAGTACACACTTTTTGAAAAATGATCCAACATATATTAATGATGTCTTTTTATCAGTTTGTAAGGGGTTTTAATATATCAGAGCTTCATAGGTGCCTTTCAGTTTACTAATATATGAACTGATATTTCAGTTATAAGCGAATATAAGAGAGATAAACAATACTGTAAAATGCATTTAAAACTTCGTTCCGACATTAAAATACAAACAATTTTTTAAAAAATCATGTACATTTTACCGTAGAGTGTCATTTTTATGATCATTTAAAATTTTCTCTATAGATTTCACTCTGTTTGTACTTAATACCTGTAAAAGATCTCTGTAATTTGAAGTCAATTTATTTTCTTAAAAATTGTTAATGTTGATGATAGTGTATGTTTTCGGTTTGCTTCAGACAGTGGTAGAGGTAAGGCTTCCTTTCATTCTACGAAACTTAGTTGGCACAACCCCTCATGCTTTAGTGAAACCCGATTCACTTTTTCCTACCTTCTTAGATAAGGGAAAATTTAGATTAGCAACAACTTTAGACATATTAGCGGCTTATTCTATACAGTGCATCCAGGAAATAGTGTTCATTCAAAGCACTTAACCAAAGTGACTAATATACATGCATAAGCGTACTTAAATTTGCATCGAAACTAAAGATCAAAAAATATTTTAATGAACTTATCAGGTGGCTTCGTAATTATTAATTTTAAAACCTTTATTTAGTTTTCCAAATATAAGGCTAGTTTGTATATTAAATTTTTCAAGCAGTTTGTCCTTCATAAATGTTACACAAAATATTTTCTCATGAAGAATTTCATTATTAGTGTTAAAAAAAATATGAATTCAAGTTTTAAATACTTTTAATTGACTATAATTTCAAGTTTCAACTGAAATAGAATTTAAGTTCCAGAAAATTATAGCTCGAAAAGAAAAGTATAGAAAAAGTAGAATAATGAAAGTATATAGAAAGTAAAGTACAGGAAGAGGTGTCGAAATATATAATTAGAGACGAAGTGTTACGTCTGTTGCTTCACATTCTTCAGTGTTAAGCAGGCGAAAATATCATTAACGGTACATGGGCACTGAAGTTGACCAAGATAACATAATTATCAAGGATGAGACGTTTACATATTACATGCAGAGCTTTTAAGCTTATTGCTGTATACACAAATGATGTGAAATATTTTGTACATTGCAATTACTTTTTAAGAAATTAAGTAAAAGAAACTTCACAATGTCTGTAGAAGAAAATACGTTAAATGATATATGTATCATAACGTATAGATTAAAAGAATCAATTTCAAATTATATTTTAAACGTTTTATTTCTTACAGCTACATATAAAACGGTATATACACTCATGGACAAAAAAATTAGTGCACCAAGAAATAATTGCGGGATCGTAACGAAACTTGCAATGAAGGTACATGTCGGGGAGATATGCAAATGATTAAAAATGCAGCGTGATTGCGCATTACGTATAGCCGGTAGAGGGCGTTGAACATCGTACTCTGTGGAGTATAAAACAGGTAACCAAAGCTTGTTTGAGTGTGCTGAATTATTTACAAAGGAAGAGCTGAGATAGACATGCCAGTACGCCGTGTTCGAAGACAATATAAGCAGTTGTCGCAGTTTGAGAGGGGGAGAATCGTCGGGATGATGGAAGCTGGGTGGTTAGCTAGGCGAGTAGCTCGTCAATTAGGCCGCTCTGATTGTGTTGAGAGGAGGTGTTGGGACCAGTGGACCCGAGAGATGTCATGTACACGAAGTCCAGGCTCAGGACGCCCTCGACAGACCAGTCGTCGAGAAGACCGCCACATCGTAAGAAATGCACACGTACAGCCAACTGCTTCATCGGCCGCCATCCAGGCACAGGTCGCACCTTCACTAGGGGCCTCTGTGTCTTCTCGAAACATACGAAGGCGCCTGGCTGAAGGACAGTTGGTATCGCGGCGTCCATTACGTGTGCTGCCCTTGACGCCCACCCATCGATGCCTCCGTTTGGAGTTTTGCCGCGCACGAGAAAACTGGACTGCAGCGGAATGGAACCAGGTCGTCTTTAGCGACGAATCCAGATTCAATCTCGGCAGTGATGACAATCGTGTTCGTGTGTGGAGAGCCCGTGGTGAACGCTTCAATCCTGCCTTTGCTGTACAGCGACACATCGCTCCCACAGCTGGTGTGATGGTATGGGGTGCCATTGCCTACAATACACGGTCACCCCTAGAATTGTTCCGTGGCACCATGACAGCAAAGCGGTATGTGCATGAAATCCTGCAACCACATGTGTTGCCACTCATGCAACGGCTCCCAGGGGCCATTTTTCAACAAGTCAATGCTCGGCCTCATACGGAAAGGGTGTCACAAGACTGTCTCCGCACTGTTGCTACCCTTCCTTGGCCTGCCCGATCCCCATATTTGTCTCCAATCGAGCATATCTGGGATCATTTGGGACGACGAGTTGGGCATCCCACGAGTTTGAACGAACTAGAGGCAAGGTTACAGCAAATATGGAACGAAATGTCTCAAGACATCATACAGAACTTGTATGACTCAATGCCCGATCGTATCGCATCGTGCATTAGCGCTAGAGGGAGTCCAACGGAGTATTAACTCCTCCGTTCTTTTGCCTTTTTCTCTGAAACAAATTATCCTTTTTCTTTGATTTTCTTATCATTTACTTATATCAAAGTAGTCATTACGTATGTAAAATTTCGTTTCATTTTGACGACTACTTCTTGGTGCGCTAATTTTTTTTGTCCATGAGTGTATATATATATATGTATACCACTAAAATGATAAGAATTTTCGAGATTCTTTTGATTTTCGTGAAGTAAAAACTATATATTAAATTTTTTAAAAGTATTTTAAAATAAATAATCGATTTACCATAACTACCTTAATATTTTACTATGCGAAAAATTATCGCCTCTCCAAGTTATAAAAGAAACTACCTATTGTAAGTAATTTACTCGATTTAGTTTTGAAAAATTACAGAAGATCAGTGATTTTATACCTGGATGCGCTGTGTGTACAAATTCTATTCTTTAAATAGAAGCACATTTTCTTACATCATCTCTTTCATTACTTGATGCATGGAACTCATTTGCATGAATGCTTTTCTCTTTATTATCCATTTCTCATTCATTTCAATGCACATATTTTACGCTCGCACATTTATATAACGCTTTTATTAGCCTATATTTTACTACCCCAATCATTAAACTATTACATAAACTCTAGTTGTATTTTCTCGTTAAAGTGCGATCATGAACTTCCATTTAAAATGACGATACTTTTTCAAGTATGAAAAGTATGATGCTCGTAATTTGACTCATGTATTTAGTAGACGCCCTTCTATTGTATAAAGCATGAGATTTATGAGTTCATGGTTTCATTCTTTTCCTTTTTAATAATGTACGAAAGTTTTTCTTTTTTTCTTTTTTTTTCCTCTAGTAAACGTATACAAAGAGTAAGTGTCAATTCAAAGAAGTTTGTCATTTTAGCAATTCTATTATTTTGCTTTATGAAAGTATATAAGAATATTCTTTTTATTAAGTATTGTCTGATTTATCATAATTTATATTTTCTTAATTAACTGTATTAGTTTATTTTTAAAATACTATGTTTTATTGCGAAACATTTCTTGATTTAAAAAAAAAATAAGCTAAAATTTTTTTTCAGCGTTAACAAATAACTACCTCCTAATTAAAATTTACAAATTTTCTCTAAAATGGCTGGCAACGTAAATGAGACTTTTTGATTGTTCTTTGTGTGGGTTGCTCAAAGTTATGCATTGCTTTTACTTTTGCTATAAAAAGCGCACATTTAGCATATTCAATGAGACTCCTAAAAATTCTTCATATTTTTTTTAGCTATTTTTGGTTTCTTTAATTTATTTTATTTTATAAATTGATTAATCAAAACTCACAGAAAAGAAAAAAAAGGTACAAAAAGGTTAATTATTCTTTTCATTATTTCAGTTATAGAAAATTGTGGAGTTTAGACAACATAAACCTCCAGATGATACAGTCGTAGTTATTTACTGAATTAACATAATTAAGTCATAGTCAATTCCAGAGTTATAAATCGTAGATAATTTACAATAGTATGATTTTTCTTTTGCCCTTTTTTAATAGAAGAAATTTTTCAAATCGCGATGCCATGACAAAATAATTTATTGTTTTATATTTCATTGTGTTTGAATAATTTCCATTTTAGGGCTATATATTATGGAATTAACATTATTTACATTATAATAGCCATTTAAATCCAGGATAAATATTTTAAAGTGTTTCCTTCAAATAATGACACGTATGTTAAACACCTTTTCAGAAAAGATAATCCATTTACATGTCTTTAATAAAGATAATATACTTGTTAAACTGCCATGTCATCTTTTTAAAACTGATTTAATTGTTGAAGGATTATTCAGAAATAAATTTTTCAAATTTCCTCAAATGTTATCATTATGGATGGGTTGTTAAAGCAATCAATTTTATTTATTATTTCACAGCAACCATTGACTCTATTATTGTTTTTATTATAACATTTTTTTTAAATGAAACATATATTTCAGAGAAATTCACAGGTGTATGATGAATGATGAAAATAAGAAACACTTGTAAATTGAAATCTAGATAGCAGCTAGTAATATGAAAAAATTCAAGACAGTACATACACTGCTGCTATTTTTATGGAAATTTTATTTACATTCACTGGACTGTACTCGGTGTTATTTCGTATAAAAATTTTTATAAAGTTATAAAATATTACTAAGAGCTATAATGCTGATAGAATTAGTAAATATATTTGCTGATTTGTATTGAAAGAAAATTTCTAAGACTATATTAACAAATTTTTGATAATTTTTGATACATTGATCCATCATAGCTAACAATGATCCATCATAGATGAGAGAAATTGTAGTATAGGTTGAGCAAACATGAACCAGTATTAAGAAAAATTGAAAATAACGGAAAGAAAGATTTCAGAAGTTCGTTTTAATGACGCCAATTTAGACTTTTTTTTCAAAATAATCTAATTATATTTATCGACCAAAACTGCTAATTATCTCTAATATAGAAGCGGCATCATGAGGAGGGATTAAGTGTGTAATATATTTTATCAGATATTTAAGAACATGAATTTCAAGAGAACAAAACAGAATACTTGGAGGGAAAAAAATAGTTGTGAGATTCAAGATAACTCCACCATAGAGTAATGTGCAATTGAAGTGCTCCTTTTTTCTTTGAAACATCTTTCTCCGTTTCTGAACGAAATCGTGGTGTACCTCAGCATTTTCTCATTTATCTTAAAATATCTGAGTACTGATAAAACATCACATTGAATTTAATACCTTTTATTTTAGTTAATTTAAGTATATTTTTCTACTTACTGTGTACCTCATTATATATCGGTTGTAAATTTGATAATAACAGGTTAAAACTATGAGGTTAAATTTTCCAGTCAAATTATTTTCCAATTTTCATGAAGTTTTAAAGTGTAGTGGAAAAATTAGTTGCGGTTAGTAAAATATTACTGAGTTTCGATAAATTGATTTCATTCGACATATATGTGCATTTATAAATACGTTAATACATTTCATGAAATACCGACTTTTCAGGGTGCCAGCAAGCTGACCAGAGAAGACATAGAACGAGTCTTCAACCTCTATGACCGTGTACGTACAGATTTTATGCATTTATTTACTTCTGTAGTTACGTTTTTTCATATTTCTTCGTTTAAAACTAAACTATATACTTGAATAATCAAACTCAAAAGTAGCTACTTTCTGCATCGATGTTCTTAGCCCATAACTTAACTTGTCATGATCTTCACTCTAAGGCCTAAATGCCTTCTCGCATAATAAATAACGGAGAGGTCCATAACCCTGATCGGTGATATTTTATTTGTTCGGGAGCCACAGTTATGGCCACTTGGCCACACTTTTGTCATTTCACATAAAAGCGAACACCTATCAGTGAATTGGTATCCAGTAAACTTTTTTAGAACAGAAACGTCATAAACCTGTGAGGTGATTAATACTAAGAAGTCACCTAACTTCAACTAATAATATGTCAATATAGACTGTCACAAGCCTTATATCATTCTGGCAAAGCCATGGAATGTCCATTCTCACTCTATCTTAGCCAATGTAGACCATCAAGATTATGATCAATTGCAGCGATATTTATGTAGACATATAATTTGGGTGCGTATTCGTTGATATCATGAACTGAGAATAGTTTATTTTATATGCAGTCTTAAGGTTTTTAAAAGTTAAAAACATTCTATTACTTTTAGGGTTATTTTGACCTTACAAAACTTTAGCTTTTAAGACATTTTAAAACCTGTAAGGTATGTTTATAAAGAAAATATAGTATTTTTTACAATTTCTTATATTTATCTGAACAACCCACAAATACCACAAATATTAAACGTAACACTCTTTCAAAAAATAAGGGATGGAGAAAGTTTTTGTTCTTGGTTATTACAACCAATTTACTGGAAAGGAACGGTAGTAAGAATTGTAAAAAACTAATTGATATCTTCTTCATTTGTAAATATAATTAGTTCTTGTTAGCTGAAAAAACATTATCAAAAATGGTTAACCATTCCTCTTTTCTAATTGCCTAATTATTCGTTATTTTGAAACTATCTAGTGGAAAGAAGAGGCGATTGAAAATCTTCCTAATGACTTAAAGTTTATATTATAACAAACGAAAGATATTTTTTTAAACCTTTGTGAAAACAGACACGAAAGACTTTTTGAAAAAGTTCTTGTAGTTTGAAAAAAAATAAATGGTTTTTACAAATATATTGCATCTGAAAATAATTTATTGGATCTTATTTTTAATAGTCTTTTGTAATTAATGTTCTTTGTTTGTTTTAAAATTAATTCCTTTGTCAACTTTCTAATTTAGCTTGTTTGATAATGAATTTCTTTTTTAGGCGTATAACAATTCTTTCATCTGTGAATTGTTATATTTATACAAAGCAATGTGTTAGTGTATAACATCGGTGAATAGTATAGTTGAAATTTTAATAAAGTAGTAGTTTAGGCTTGAAATTTTGAAAAAGTGGAATTCCAGTTTTTAAAGAAAATTGATACTTTCACTGCAATTGCGTTTGACAGCAAATCTCGATGTATACGTAACATATTACGTTAAGGTCTTATAAGGAGAAATAGGGCTTATTTCTCAGATATGGTAATGGAAAACGGCCTTTTACCTTTGGGTAATACTGGATGTTTTACCTGTGCTACTTTTCTTCATTAATCATATGCCTTCATTAATCATATGCCGTCATTAATCAGAATACGTATATATAAAAATTTCGATTAGGGATTAAATATTAGGGACATTTAATCCCTAAGGGGATCGTTAATTTAATCCTTAATCCCTTGAGAACTTTTATTAGATAAAAATATTAGGATATAAAATATTTATTGGCATTGCAATACAGCTAAGTAAGTTTGTATATTAAATTTAAAGATCAAGCTGTTTCTTTTTAATTTCAAATTTCAAATTTTTTTTCAAATGAAAAATTAAAAGTATTTTTTTTCCTTTTTAACTTACGTGAAATATTTTGTAAAGTAATCTATCGTACTCAGTTAGTACGAGTCCGAATAAAATATCACTAGTTTATATTTTACATAACCTATTTACACAGGGGATCAAAAAGTAAACTATGTAAACTTATAGCATTATTACTTTAAAAACCAATATCGAGAGAAAATTTGAGAAAGTTAAGTAATATTTACATATATGAATGTACATCAATCTTGATATTGCCTATGAAAGTTTTAATGGACACATTCTACCACCTCATTATTTTTGCAAGAGGAATTTGCATAATTTCGAGACATAAAAGAATGATGATATTGATCAGTCTGGGGAGTTATAGTGCCTTTGTATGTTTTTAGAGGACTCTATAACTTTACTTATAGAAAAAGATAAAGCTAATTTGTTTAGCAAGTTTACTTGCTACTAATACTATTCAATTCAATACTAATATACTCCAACCTATTAAATCCTTGTATAAATCAGTTTAAAAAACCCCTCTTTTTTACCTTTATATCGTGTCATACTAGCAGGCCCATCTTTAAAACGATAGATCAATATTACCATTGTTATGAATAGCCAAGTAACACAAGACCGTTGGGAAATTGTTGAGCGAACAGTTGCATTTGGCCGTTGAGGTTATGTTTAAACAACGGTTGGCTGTTAAGTGGTTCAACCGTTGTGTGACCAGTTCAACTCTCATTTGCAGTTGGGACAACAACATATTAAAATTGTTGGTCCAGCATAAACATTTTACAGTTGGCTCATATTTGCTCCTGGTAGTTCTTCCAACGGTAACCGTTCCCCAAAGGTGTAACGAAAATTTGCTTTTGGGCCAACGATTTGTGTTACTTACAAATCATTACTTGCGAATTAATTAAAATTTTAAAACTAAAGTTATTTAGAAAATATAATTTTAACCTTTCTACAAAACATTATCCCTTTAACTTAATATTTTTTAACTAAATTTCGAAAAAGATTTAGGAAATCTCAAAGCAAGTTAAATATCTTAATAAAACACTATATAAAAATTAAAAGATAATATAAGAAAAAGTTCTCATCAAATACTTTTATAGATGGGAATTGAATTCAATGTTTCTCTAATTAATCATTATGAAAGAACGGCAGAAAAATCAGAGAATCTCTTCTTTAGTCGATCATTTAATTAAGAGTCAGAAAGAATTTCAACGACTTATTCTTTTCACTTCTCTTAACTAAATATTATGTACTTAAACCTTTTTTTCCCCCTCTCTTAGGATCGCAACGGTACAATAGAAAACGAAGAGTTGAAAGGATTCCTTAAGGATCTCTTAGAATTGGTGAAAAAAGTTAGTATTTTTATGACTCCGGAAGTAAATTACTGATTTATAACTTTAATTATTTTTCAGCGACAGTAAAAAAATATTGATCTTCAAATATCTCTTTAGGTACTACAAGTTAAATAAACTATTTCTAATGAAATGAAAATTAGAGATAGTAAATAGGCAGTTAATGGCTATGATCAACTGAAAATCCCCCTATATTAATTAATTTTAATAATTTAATATCCAAATAAAGTTAATAACTCCTTTTAAAGATTAATTGGAATTTTATTCATGCATTATCATAACCTTAATTATTATATTCGAACGTTATTAGTGCAGTAAATCAACGGATTTTGATTAAGTGTTTAGAGAATGGGATTATGAAGCATATATTCCAAGCAGTTGAACATTTAGATTTGTATCAAAACTCCATTGATCAACTCAGCACAATAATTTTCTAATAGTGCTCGTATTATGGAAGACAGATATAAAATAATCTCAGCATAAAAATTATATAACTTCATTAACAAATTCAGTTCCTTATAATATATTGCACTATAATTAAACTAAATTCTAGATCCGTCGTATATCAGTTCCAGAAAATATTGTAGAATTTCATTGGAGATATTTGTTAATGACGTCTCAAGATAACAGCGACACAAGTTTATTTCCTTCACTATCTTAAATAGTTCAGAAATTTTGCAATAAGTCACTTAAGATTAAAGAGAACTTCTGCAAAATACTTTATTTAGGTGTGACACAATAAACTCAGCTGAGCTGCAATTAAGAAATGAATGAATGACTAACGGAGCCGACTTCGGTATGCTTATATACCCTTCTCGATTGTTCATGAAATGGAAAATTCAAAAATTCTATAACCACACTACCTAGTTGAAATCTGATTTGTTCTCCAGACACTCCAAAGGCCACCAAATTCATCGCCAAGATCGCCAAAATTCTTAGAAATATCGCCAAAGGGTCGCATATGGAAATCTAACTTTCAGTGCAACGAATAAATGATATTTAACACAAAATAAACATAAATTAAAGATAAATAAAGAATATTTAAAATTATTTAGTAGAATGTAAAACTGTAAAGTTGCAGATATGCATAAGGACTCGGGATCCCCCTTCTGGAACCTTATTATATGCTACTAGGTGGCTCGTGCGACCGTTTCGCATGCGATTAGAATACGATAAATTTTAGAGCGAGGTTGATGGTTTGTTACCGGTTTTTCTTTCTACCGGATGAAAGAAGAACCGGTTCATTTCTAGCAGTTCTTTATTTGTGAAACAACAATTGTACGTAAGGATAATACAAAACCAATTAAAAAACGCCTTTGGCCACAATATTTGAGATAAGCATAAGACAAAACAGGGGACATGAGATATGTGCACGTCAAAACACCTTTGTAGACAATGTTAAAAGTTCAGACAATATTGAAAGACACAAACTCGATGTGATATTTACATTACAAAACCTTGTTGTGCACACTATTTGACCATGCCGTTTCGACGCATCCATTTAAAGAACTTTAGGGCCAAAAGTCAATTTTTCACTTCGATAAACAAACAATACAATGTATCATTCTGAATTAACAGTTCGCCAGAAGCGAAGAACTTAATCTTTGATATGGTACCTTATTTATCAATTTTGGTTCAGTATGAAGGGAGAGAAAGGAATCGTCTCAAAAAATCACCGTCTAGAAATAATATATATGATTTTTCCATGCAAAAAGAATTATGTACACCTACGCGGATGTTGTCAATAAAGAAACTCATTCATGAAATCACAGAATGATAATAAAAGCAAACAATTTTTAAATTTAAAAGTTCAGTGCGATTGATAATGGTAATATAAAAAAAGCTAGCGTGCGCGCAATCTAGGGGAAAAAATTTGTTTATAATATTTATACTTCAATTTTCAAACAAACAATGAGATGTGTAATTCTAAATTAACAATTCGCACGAAGGGGAGATCATAATCTTTAAAATGGTACCTCATTTATCGATTTTGTGTAAATATGAAGTGAGAAAAAGGGATAAAAAAAACACCTCTCAGAAATAATATATATAGATAATCCTACTACAAATCAAAGACTAGGGTAAACATTCACACCGGCAGAAATGAGCAATTTTGTTTTTGTTGAAAAGAAAAGTGCGTGTGTGTGTGTGGGAGGGGGGGGGGAGTTGTATGAGGCAAGGTCACAAATCATGTAGTTTGCCAAATCAAGAGCCCTCGGAGTATAACATTTCGCCCTGCAAGCAGACACAGTCGTTCTTGGAAATGTACCAGTCTTCTCATCCTTAGTTGGAAGAACTTTTCGCGAGAGCAGCATTTCCGTACACTCTTACCGGTTTGAATTTATACTGATACCAGTTTGAATATATACTGAGCATATGCTAATAGACTTGGTGTATTTGGATGAAGCTCTTTTACTGTCACGCCACTATCATTTAGTTCCAACAACTTTAATAGCTCAGAAATGAACTTCTCAAACTCAGTGATTAATTCATATACAAAAAAAAAATCTCTATTTTTCTCTTCTCTACAGTGCATTCGAGTACAAGTGTCTGCCAAAAGCCTACGCCGTACTTGCAATGTCTTTTGCATATTCCTGACTTTGGCTCACACTTAATCTTCATTTTTAGTCACATGTATTTTAGGCAAGATAGCTTACGCTGGAAAATTCTTTCAAGATTTACTTCCACTAATTATCATTTTGAGTCAATCTTTCTTACTTTCAAAGCAAATTTGTTTTAATATATATATATATATATCTACCTGGGATCACAACAAACCTGGTTAATTCCTGATGCATTATAATTCTTTACAGGACTACGACGCCCAGGACCTAGACGAGTTTCAAGAAGCGATCCTAAGGGGATGCGATTTCAACAAAGATGGAAAAATCAACAAGAAGGAGCTGACCATGATCCTGTTGGCGCTTGCCAAACACTCACAGGAGGACGAAATAAAATAATTCTCGCCAAGGATCTCGCCAACAATCACATTACACGATCAGTAACAAAAGCAACCTAATCCATCATAGCAGCTTTAATTCCAAAACGCAAGCGGCTTTTTAACGGAAATGCATAAGGTGTTGGTTTGAAGTTATTTCAAATACCTGACCTAAATTTTCCTACCTATGACGAAAAAGTATTTATTTACATAACTTTAGATTTATATTATATCAATCTCGATGTCTCTCTATATTCTATTCGCACAACTAGATGTTAGAACATTGTAAGACGTATGAAGTTATGATGGAATGAAATATTCCAATTTTTTGTAGGGAACAATAGAAAGCTAACTATTAAAAATGAGTATAAAGTCTTGATATTTATTTTGGAACATGCTAAATGATCGTAATACATTTTGGCTCGTTTTTTATCTTCATTTAGCATTTATAGACATTTCAAACAAATAGTCAATACTAGCTAATCATTACTGATTATATATATATAGAATAAAAATTACTCGAGCTAAAAGGCAGAAGTTGTTTTATTATCATAGATTATATATTTCTTTTCTACAATAATTATCAATTATTAATTAATTTTCAGCTATTTAAGATCTGATGTAATAATGACTGAAATTCCTCTCTCATTTAAAATTGAAACTGTGTAAATAACTAACTGCAAATTTAAAGCCGTCTCAAATTTTCTCTAGTTCCACATTTTAGTTAAATTAAAATTTCAAGGGAAAAATATCTAATAAAGCCTTTAAGTCATTATGATACAAATTAAAGCATGTATTTAAGTCTTTTAATACAGATTGGAAAAAATTTAAAGAATTCTTATAACGTTTAATGTTTCGGTATAAAGTAATGCAAATTACTTTAATTGCATTAATAAGTGACTATTACATTGACATTACATTGATCTAAGTTAATAAATATAATTCTGGAACATTTGGTAAAGGGGGAATATACAATATATCTTCGTTCATTCGATTTGACAAAAGAGTTCAGAGATCCAGGAGTACAGTTCTTGGAAAATATTTGTTATATTATTTATAAAGGGAAAGCATAAAAAGAGTAAAATATAAGGTATGCAACTGTAATTAATGCTTTTCCAAGCGCCAGATGCTAAGTAAACAGTCTTTTCTGATAATTACGGTAAAATTTTGTCACTGAAAGCTAAAAACCAGAGAGACCTCTTTTATGCAATCAATTCTTTGAATATCACCACAGGATAATTTCGTAAGATCGACGGATTCAGATATGACAAAATATTTTGATCAGGAATGTTTCCAAAACTAAGTGAATAAATAAATCTGCTTTTGGGAGATTTTTGAAGCTAAAAATATGCCCTCACACCTTTCAATATTAATAAAAATTTCCATAACATTATCAAATCTATAGCGCTTAATTCAGCTGCTGCAAAAATTCTCTGGACCCCTTAAATTTACTTCAAAGTTCTGCGGTAAAAATTTCAATTATATTACGAAGCTATGGTACCTGATTGAAGATTTGTAAAGTTTTTGTATCCTGAAGTACGATATAAAAGTTTTCAAATATATGATAAAAATTTTATTAATGTAATACATTTTTTCAACAGCTGATGCAAATAATTGTGTGTTGAAATAAAGGAGACCGCAGGCCACGGCGTCTGTTCAATTGGTTAAAATAATATTAATCTGAATACACTTTTTAATAATTGGTTTATCACTAGACATCTAATATATTGATTAAAATTAACTGCATCATTTATTTTAGTTCGATTTATTGGCATAGATAGTTCAGGGTTTGAGCGTAACGCATTGTTGAACTATCACCAGATTTATTGACTGGTATTTGAGATTACTACAGATAAAATATAGGGATTTCGGGTCTATTCGGTTTCTACTGTAACTTGAAATAAAATAATAAAATTCATTCGAAATATTTGTTTAAAATTTTCTAACATATTTCCTAAAAATGGAGAAAATTTCGAAACGTATTTGAATGAAATGAAATGACATCATATAAAACTGATGATGTTTGTTTAAAAATATTGCAAAGAAAGCAAGTTATTTAAATTATGTAGTATTCAATCATAATTGATTTTTCGTAAAACTGATATTCTATCCTAATGCACCATAAAAACTGAATATAAAGACCGACTGCTTACAAGGGGAATGAACTTTGTGTTTACCTGTAACGGGGTTAGGTTGCTTTTGTTATAGATCTGATTATACTTAGCGTAAATATGGTCCTTTTCTTTGGTACTTAAAAGGGGTGTGATTCACCTCGCTGTTTTCTTGTTATTTACATTGAATTATTAAGTGTTATTGTAGCAAAAAATTTGGAAGATTCTCTTCGTGGTTCTATTTATAGTTCATGTTTCTGTGAACAGCACGGGTACGGTTACAGTCTTAGCAGATAATTTGGATTGGACTACGAATTCATTCACTTGGTGCTATTTTATTTTCAAGAGCTTTAGAAGGCAGCGATGCAGTTCATACTAGCAATTCATTTTCTCCCGTGGCAGCATTTATAAGAATGCGTAAGCATGCTTCAAAATTACCGCTGACTTATGTGTTTGAAAATCTTCAATTAAAAATATACGAAAAACAAATGGCATTAAAAATTAAATGCCGTTAGGAATTAAATTTATAAATTTATTCTATTGAATTAAATATACTTTAACTGGCCTCAGCAGAAATATTTATCGCGATTAAATTATGAGATTTGTTATAAATTAGATGTTAACTCTTTCGCTGATTAAAAAAATTGTACCTCTTCTGTTTAGAAAAAAAGAAACAATTTTAACCACATTAGAAAGAAATTAAAAATGTGGAAATTCTCTTTAAAATCCGTGGTGTGTTGATGTATGGTTTTTGCGCAAAATACTGAAAAAAAACATTGTAAATTGCGGAAAAGCAAATTTATATTTAAACTGAATTTTAATTAATCCAAGACAAATTTCCGTGATTAGAAGAAAATTCTGATGCGAAAATTAAACATACATATGCATTTTTACTCAAGATAGAAATGAAAATTTATTTTCTATTTAAAGGATTTATTAATAATTTCTATAATATAATATAACAGAGGAATATAACAGAGGAGTTCATGTAATAAAATTTTCCAGTTCATAAATTACAGGAAATTCTAAATTTCATACCCCGTGTTTTAATGTCTGTTGATTTAAGGCAAACATGAACTTTAAAATCATTTTTGTGTTCTATTAAATAATGTAAAGTATGTATAAATAAAAAAAGAAATGCAAAAAGTATAATGTATTCAACAATACATTATTTATTAAAAAATACAACCAGATCTCCAATATTTTAAATACGTCTAATTTTCTTTGACAGAGTATATCACCAAAAATTTTAATACCCATGAATAAAATTATTTTGTTATAAAGCAATATCCTAAAAAAACTTTTGAAAGAGTTTATTTTTAAAGATATTTTATGAAATGAGATTATGTATAATTTTGAATGTATAATTTTGAGACTTTGTATGAAATAACTTTAGCATGCATCATATCATGACGTTTTACAGGTACACGTTTTTTGTAAATTTAATATTCACAGTTGAAGCACATTTTACTATGGAGAATAATTGAAGAAACTTACACATCTGAAGCAATCCATATTATTAAAATGAAATTTCTAATATTGCTTTAATTATCTTCCGTAATTCACACTCATTCAAAATATGTAAAAAAAAAAATTGCGATTTTCTTTCTGTAATACTTTCATAAATTTTAGTTTTATTTGTTTATATTTGTTAAAATTATATTAAATTCATATGAATTTAAATTTTAAGTTTGTTTTAACTAGAACACAGTTAAATTATCTTACAGCCAGCAAACTTTTGCAGTCAAAGTTTATTTAATTATGAATATAAAATCTCATATCATCAATGTTAATGCATTCCATATCTTAGGAAAAGGGAAATATATTACCATCGTACTATTTCATAAAACGGAATTTTTTATGATATTGTATTAATGAGTTTAATAACACAAGGTATTTACATCTAGTGACCATATCAAGTTATGAAAGAAAAACCTTTTATACTCAAAATTTATTCATTTGTAGTAGAAAAATGTATTTCTGATAAATATATAAAAATTAAGTATAGCGTTTATTCATTGAAAAAAATAACCATATCATTTTAACACTTATTTGAAAGTTCAAACCAGGGTAGTGAGGTTAAGATTTAATGTGAAAAAAAACACGAAATGAATACGTACGTATAAAAGTTCAGATTTAGATGTAAATCGTCATTTTTTTACACTGAAAAGCTTTAAAAACATTAATAAATGCTAATTTAGTGTTAATTGTATTATATATATATATGAAAATAATTTAAAAGTGTTGACAGTATACATAAATTTGTACCTTGTTACTGAAAAACCGTTCCAAATTGATTTTTTGTTTTGATAAAGTTTATAAATAATCCTTGCTTTAAACATGTGTTTATTACTTTTTAAATGACAGAGACATCTCTTCTCAACGAATTCGCTCGATATATTGAATTATAACTACCTGTCCGTACTCATTAACCAAATGAAATGGCATTAGACCCTCTACATGATTTAAGGAGCAACGAATTTCATTGAGGAAAAATATATTAAAAAGTTTTTCTTAGAATTTTAAATATTTACTTAGATAGTGCGCCATGTAAAAATCTTATTTCTCGTAGGTTTTTGGAGATTTCGCTCGTCTGGTAGGTTTTCCCCAGAAATCCTGATAACAAACCTTGAAAATACAGATAATATCCACTTGAATATTATGAGGAGGATACTTATTTATCCTTATCCACAGTTTCTTAAGATTAGACGCCTTTAGGACATATATAGCTCTTCTATTAATGAAATATGTAAGTATAAACATAGAACAAAGTATCGTAAAATTTTAAATATTTTGTGGAAATACTGTTGGATATATGTATATATATAAATATATATACACAATATATTTATCCTGTTTAAAAAGAAATAACATATAAGGTGTGCATTTACGGCCCGCGTTCATGATTAACCATTTTGTGGAAGATCAAATTAAATTCGTATTAAATAATAATTTAGGTCGCTCTTAAATTTGAATACTTCAGATGGAGAAAATTCAATGGAAATGCTATTCTATTAAGAAAAACATTTTTAATTTGGATTTTATTTCCTAAATCTTTTGACAAGACAGTTTTTCTTTCTGCGATAGTACATCAAATTAAAGAAAAAATTACTGCTCTGTTAGAACGAATGGATTTTATTGGGTATTATAAGGCGGGAAATCCTTTTAGAGCTTTAACTACACCTGCTACCCATAGTTGAATGACTTGAAGATTTTGCAAATGCAAGGAAAACTTTATGGAAGAATGTCCAGTAAATGTAGATTGTTAAATGGCATTCCTGGAATACTTAATAGAAGATTTAGATGTTAAAATTCAAATTGATCACTTGATATTTCCATGAATATTATTCAGTAATCATAATGCAGATATTCAAATCTGACGCAAAAAGACCTATAATTTTCCGCAAAATGGTTGCCCATGAATGGCTGCTATTTCTGAAACTATCCAATGCTCGTTTCTTGCCATTTGTTTGAACCAACATTAACGTTAAAGTTTCATCCGGACATGTGCGAACTTGCTTCACGCTCGGAAGACAACGCTAGGCTGACGATCGGTTCAAAGCTATAACAAAGATACTTAACTATCTTGTTACAATTTATGTACTTGTCCTTTACATGTGTCTTTATAACATATAACTGTGCATTTAACAGATGTAAATGTAAATTTAAACATGATATGCACTAAGTTGTATTAACGTAGGCTTCATATATTTATTCATTCATATATTCTAAAGTTTTCTGCCAAGTGGCTTTGCTACTAAACAATCTATTGTACGCGTATGCTTATAAAGTGTTAGAGAAGCTTGTACGCACAGACTGTTCTGTTTCTCTGTTTTTCTGTATAAACATATGTATTCTACAAAAAATTTCGTATACTTCTGCATATGTGTAAAACAATTCTTTCCTTTCAGTTTATGAAAAAATAGACAAATAAAGTCGTATTTTTGTTTATAATTCTTGTCTTGTGTCTTTTTCGTCTACTTAGCTGATTCATTCGCTTAAAATAAAGATAAAAGTTAGGTAGCCAGTCTGCTACGCATCAAATTTTCATTATTTGAACATCTACAAAATTAAGTTTGTTATGAGATCGAGTTAGATTAATTATACACAAAAGTCTATTTTTTAGCTATGGTTGGGATCATACATTACTTGAAACCTTTATAACTCAAAATAAAATTTAAAAAATTGATAGAGAGTACGAACTTCGAACTTTATGGCCTTTGATTTGCTCGACAAGCTTTAGACTCAAATACGAAAAACTTTACTCTTTGCCCCCCCCCCCAAAAAAAAAAAATATAAATAAATAAATAAACAAAGAAAATGTGCGGATGAAACATCATATTTCATAGATTAAAAGTGATGTGACGAATGTCCTTTAAAGTCACAAACTTTCCATAAAAATTGGCTCAACCAATTTTAAGCATCGTGTCAAACAAAGGTATATACAAGTTTAAAACCTTAGAAAAGTTCGTTCAGAAAAATTTGTCAATTTTAAAGTCTTGAAACATGTTCGAAAAGCCCAGACAATTAACATCATGGAAAGTAGTTATTTGTCTCACCTAACAGTTCAAATTTCTCGGCTTTCCTTCAAAGTAATATACGTCAGTAGTGCAAGGTAACAAGTACCTTTTTCCCAAGAAAAAGATATTTTTGTTTAGGTTAAGTTCTAAGTTATGAAATGCCGTTAGTTTTGTCTCGTTATTCCGAAGAAAGTTTAAGAAACTCATACACTAGTACAATGAATTATTTAAGAGTTTGTTTTTTCAAACACTCTCTAGTGTACCAAAATCATACATGTGTTGAAAATTGTATTTTAAGGGCTGTATCGGAATTTCCGTGCACATTTGTAGAACAAATAAAAGGTAATGGAATTTAAACTATTTGATTAGCATTAACGAATGAAGTCAAAAAATAATTATCACATTGAACTAAAAACGAGCACAACATATATTCATCAGAACAACAATAAAGTTGCTAAACATGCTACTATAATGTTTAATTGTTGGTGCTAAGCCCCCAGGTTTAAAAAATTTTAAACCAGGTCCATTAGACTCTGTTGCATGAGCAAATGTTTGGTAGCAGTATCCTGATCCACAGCAACAACACTGAAAGGGATACCCAAAAAGTCTACAATATGGGAAGGAGTTTCAGGAGCAGCAGTACAGGGATAAAGGGGAAAGACCTTGACGGAATTCACAAAGCGCAGACTTTTAGTATGACCATCAAAAACTGAAAAACCAGGTATTAAAAGCGTTGTCAACTTCTGACGCAGTCAGATCCTCAAACACTGGCGAATCTTCTAAACAACTCTCATTTTCCAGATTGTCTGCCCGATCGCTACCGAACAAACCTTCATAAGACGGAATTCACTGAAAATTAATGGATTTAGAGCAGACATGCGAGAAGGAGAATGTCTGTACTATTTTGATATGTGATATACAGCCAGTTCATAACATCCTGAATGGAACTCAATTCGCAAAAAAGTTTGCTGTTCGATTCTGTGAGCCAAAGCTTCTAAGTTTACTGTCATATTTGGCTAAGTTAATCAAGTTCCTGGAATACAAAGCCATCAAATTTGCTTCATAAAGGACAATATCGTTTGGGCAGCTAGTACGCGAACCTATTATGATTTTGGCTGCAATAATTTGAACTGTTTCAAGTTTCTTCAAGTTAGTTTTGCCTGTACTCCGGAAAATATTATACCCGTATTCTATAACAGGTCAAATCAGGGCTGTGCAAGTGGATCTTAGGGTGCTGGCATCAGCTCCCTGCACAGCCCCCCAGACCCTAAGAGATACATATTTTAAAATTTGCAGCCTCTTTAGGCATATCACAACTGTTTTATCGATATGTTTTAAACAATTTATCTTTCGATCTAAAGTGAAACGCAGTTATGTTGGATACTTATCACATCTCAATAGCTGATCCTTGAGGAGAATTTCAGGTTCATAACAATGAAATTGTCCTTTGTTAGTAAAGAAACTCACTAGAGACTGACACATTAAGACATAATTCATGTTCTTTCAGCAAATCCGATTAAGATGATTAGAAAAACCAATTGTTTTATGCATAATGCAAAATGGGAAATTAACCAAAAAGTTAATTCTGTCATTCCCCAGACAATATTTTTTAGCTCCGAGTTGTACTAAAAAATTCTAGGATATTAAAAGCATCTTCTTATCGATCAAGATTGACTTGATTAAAAATAAATTTTAGGTTATGAAAAAACAATAGCTTTACTTCATTAATCTAAAAAAGGCATTTAAAAATCCAAGACAAAGAGCAATGAATTAGGTGAAAGTTTTTTTTATTTTATTTTAGACACCCTCTTGGATTGTGCGATTTTAAACTCCGTAAAAATATGAGTTTTAATGGTTTTTCAATTGCGATTGTTTTTTACACTTTCGCTTGATGAACTATTATAAGAATTTTAAAAGTTGATTATGTTTTAATGATTGCAATTTTGACCACAACGTTTGATAACACCTTAATATTTCCAATGCAAACAATGACCCGATCATAATGAAATCTCAAGTAGAACACAATGCAGTAATATTGGAATAAAAATTGAACAGTTAAAAAAGGGGAAAAAACTCTTTCCATTTAAAAAAATTAAATCTATTTTGGCTCAATGGAGTACTTTCAATGAATAAATTTATTGGAAATGTCTTTTACTTTTTTTTAAAATATAAAGTACATTAAAATACTGATACATTTATTTATGCAAAATACTTAAAAAATAAAGCATATGAACTATGCATTAAATACTTTCATTGGAATTACTCTTTAATACATTCCAGAAGATAAATTATTCTTGAAAAAGGAGCATTGCTTAGTTTAAAAGAAACTAAATTAGAAAACGAACAATTCTAAAGTATTCAGACAAAAAATCTTATTACTTCGAGGATAAATTTCAAAAGGAATGACAGACAAAATACTTTTTCAAGCAAAAAAAGGAGATACTTGGAAAATTATTTAGTGGAAGAAGAAATTCTGAAGTAAAACTCGAACCCTTAGCTTGTATCTTAATAAACAGCCGTAAAATTCTTAGATTTATTCAAGCATAACACGGAATTCAAATCACCCTTAATATGTTTCATATAATGATATTTACCCTGTTTTATTTTAATATACGTAAGAAAAAACATAGGCAAGCGAACATAGATTTACCATTTTACTTAATATAAATATAGGTTTTGTATATATAAACATGGGTTTTGAAGTCATGAATTATTAAACACAAAAGTGTTTGTAAATGTAGGGAGATTTCTCGTGAATTAATTACTCATAATTTTACGAATTCACGTTTTGTCGTCAACGTTGCAGAGTTTGTCAAAATGTGTAAACAATTTCACTTACTCAAATTCACTGTCGTGATTTATTTTTATCTACTATTATAATTTAACAAAAGACGAATTCATGTGGGACATTTGTCTCGGTATAGATGTTACCCCACGTGGTAGTGTTGTCGTGTTCTATTATTATATCTAATATCCAAAATTATTTATAAGCTAAGGAGGAACAGTCGACAGGATGGTGACCAGCGACATTTCGACTACAGAGGTTTTGTAACAATCGCAAAGCATGATCAGTAGGTAAAAATTTAAATAATTTGAACATTTATTGGTTATAAATTTTTCCCGATGATTAATATACGCTCATTTTAAACTGACTTTAATGCTTTTAAAGCTGTATATTATCGATCACAGATTTCGAAATACAGACCCATTTCTTTTATCATCATGGTAATTAAGAGGTTACAACGATCTCTCACTTCAGCTTTAGAAAGTAGTGTACTTTCAAATTATTAGCAGCTTGGAACCATTTTTCTATATCATGTAATTACCCTGTTGGGGAAGTAAGCTTTCAACATCTTATGGAATGATGAATAAATAGTTTCTCATCTTATGTTCAAAGTATTGAACCATTTACCTTTTTCTCAACATTTCTAGATAATTTATGGGAAACTTTTCTCGACTTCTTTACAAAATTCGATTTTTCAAATACCGATTTGTCTCGAAAAATGGGGAAGTATTTGTTTCACTAAGATAAAACTGAAGAATGCTTACTGTCCAAAACAATTTATTCATCCGAATTCCTTAAACGATACTCAAAAAGTTTTCTTTGCCTTTCTCTCCAGTCATACTTCTGGCTGCTGCAAAGTCAAGACTGAATCGTAATCAAATTCGGCGACTCTGATTCGTCAAATTGATTGATGAGAATGTTCAGGGACTGAATTGGGGACGCCGTTTATTTATTCACCAGCTGCTTCAAATCGGGTGAAACAAACATTTACAACACAGCCGAAGTCACATCCTTTTTCGTTCAGGAGTTTTCTCGGATACAAATTCTTTCAAACATTAGTTCTTTGAAAGGCAATCTGAGACATCTGATATAAAGCACGAGAGAAATAGTGAAAGGTAATACGGGTGATATGAATTTGATTCCATTTGGTTGATGAATTTTTAAAATGATACTTAAGTTATTCGCTCTGATAAATTCCACAAAAACTCATACGGTTTAATATTTGTCCAATCTGCAAGATATTATAATCTAAACTAGCTGAAAACCCGCACTTCGCTACGGAGTACATTCAAATTAAATACAATGGTCAATGTATGCAATTGATGCCAATATATATATATATATATATATATTTATTTATAATAAATACGACGATCTATATATACAATTGATGTAGAAAAAAAATATATATTTATAAAAAAATCATAAGGGATATTTTTATAGACAAAATAATGTCCAATCTTCTGCCGCATTAGCAAGAAAAAAAATATTTTTTTATCTATTTAGTTGTTATGCACGTGACGATAAATTTATTTAAAGTACCAGAAAAAGAAATCACGTGATCAGCATTTAATAAATTAAATTGTAAAAATTAATCTTTAAAAATTCACCAAAAATCAGAAAATAGAGGTAAAGATTCGAAAAAGATTTCATTTTAAAGGAATTTTTATGATCTTTCTCGTGATATAAATTTTATAACCCTCAAATTATTATTTTAAATGCAAACTTAAAAACAGTTACTAAAACAGCTTAAAAATTTAATTTAAAACAATCTAAGAAGAATTTTTCAAAAATCTCTCTTAGTGCACCCCTACACTATAAGAAGAATCGCTATGCAAAATTTCAGCCCTTTAGGTCCAGCGGTTTGGTCTGTGCGTTGTATGTCAGTCAGTGAGTCAGTTACGGAACTGTTTTATATATATAGATTATCTAAATTCTATTTTTCCTTTGACTTCGCTCTTATTACTAGTTTTACATAACCTTGTTAATTTTGTCTTAAAATATAGATATAAAGTGAAACTTCTTTATGGCGGCCAGTAATGGTTACGAAAATAAGTGGCCGTTTTCAAGGGTGATCGGCTAGAGAAGATTCACTGTATATTATTTTTATTTTAGTTTCGAATAATTGAAGAAAGAAAAATATTATTGTTACTTTCGATTTTAATATTTTTACTAGTTGGTGCCCGTAAAAACATGACGTTTGGATAGTAAATAAATGCACTAATACACAAATTATGCTCAATACATCATTGCTAAATGTTGAAAATCGTAATATTAAGAATACAGAAATACGCTTTAAAAAATTTTTATTGAACACAATAAAACGAAATAGGGTTACTCAACAGCACGAAATAAGTAATTTCCGTCAGTTTAAATTCTATATCTCACAAACATCAATAAAAATTAAAATGGCAGATAGCTAGAGAGATTTCTCGGATTTGTCACTGAGCATGCGCAGAAATAAATGGGTTTATGTGGCCTCTTGCTGAGTGAATAACTAAAGACAGATTTAAACATGTCACTGAGCATGTGTAGAAAGCAGTTTTTAATTGCAAATTATCGCTAATTAATAGAAATTATGGTTACAAAATCCAAATTTGAGACATTAATAGATTAAAATCTACCATTTAAGACCAAAATGAAGTAAACTGTTGCAGTAGTTTTCTCTCACTGACTGCCCAAAAAATCAGTTTGGCAATTTAAATATATAGATGGTGTATTTTTAATTGTCAGGTTTTCTGATTCCACATCATCGCTTAAACATACCTGTGTTATTATTTATCTCTAGCCAGAAATATAAATGTTTGGGAAGTTTATGCCTATATTTGAATTTTTTTGCTGAGAATGAACCAACAGTTAAAATAGATTTAAAAGGAAGAAATTAATGTTTTTGTTGTTTTTCATTAAAGAATCCAGTTATCTGCTTCCGCATTCATGTTAAAAATATATGAGTTAATTTATCTCTAGACAGAAGTATGTCTATTTAGGAAGTGTATGACTATATTGGAAACATTTTGCTGAGAATGAACCAATAGCTAAAGTTAATTTTAAGCGAAGAAATTAGAATTTCAGGATATTTTCAAAAGTGTTAAGGTAAAGGCTTTGAAAAATATCTTGATTCTTTAAAACAGGATATAATGATTACCACTCTGCCACAATATTCCAAACACTTTGCTTCATGCTTTAAAAGCAACTTGGTTGGATAAAGAATTGAACACGGGAAGTTCTATGTTTCTTACGAAAATGCTAACCACTACGAGATAAGCCAATTCTTAACAGCTTTGAAACTAGCAATTTACAAGGAAACACACATAATTTTAATTATATGTAGTTGAAAGAAGGTATTTTTAATAAAAAAAATTATCATTCCCCAATACATTTGTGAATTGAGCTCTACGTAGACAATTATTTAAATTTTTGTAACTGTAGAAACTGATTTGCAAAACACTCGGATTCATTGATTTAAATTTCCCCATTAACTATCCATCACTCTTTAAGTAATGGTAATGTTTATGAGATTTACACTGGATTCAATCTAGGATCATTCTGGCAAAAAATTATTAAAGACGCCCTTTCAGGTTTTGCGGAAAACCCGCAATCCCCCATACGAACGAAAAAAGACTTTAATACGAGAAAATCGTTATGAAGCAAAAATTATTTCGCCAGAAATAGATCCTTGACAGCTATATATTAAATCTAGGTGCGTAAGTTTACATTATTTTAGCGTATCGAACACTTTAGTAGTTTACCACTGAGTTTTTTCTTAATTACACTTTGCATTCGACGTGGCATTGGCAAATAAAGGTCTTGCACAAAGTTCATGGAAATTTGCCCCCATTCCTCGAGCAGACCGATCTCGAGCTCAGGTAGTGTGCGTGGAAGAGAAAACCGAGCACAGAATTTAAAAAAATCCACAAATGCTCTAAAAAAATAAACTTCTATCTCTAAAAATATCCACAAATGCTCAAAGATATTGAGATCAGGGGAATGACGAAAACACATGAGATGTTCAACTTCATCATTATGCTCATCTAAACATGTCTGAACACAGCCATCCGTGTGAAAAGAGGCGTTTTCCTCTTGAAGCATAGGACGTTCTTCGGGAAACAAAGTCTGAAGCATAGGATGGAAATGATCTGCGAGAATACTGCGATAATGTTTGCTTGCGACCTTCCCCCTCAGGTCTAAGAGTGGCCCCAAGCCAAGCCACGAAATTGCTCTCCATACCATTACAGAGCCCCTTCCATGCTTCATGATAGGAACCAGAAAGTCAACTATAAATGCTTCTGCCGGTCATTGCGAGACGTACACACGTCCGGTGGTCTGAAATAATGTAAATTATGATTCGTCAGACCAGATAATCGGTTCCCTTTGCTGTTATATCCAGTTTTTTTGGTATGGGCACCATTGTCGTCGCATCATAGCATTCCGCGGCAATGCTAACGTCTTTGAAATATCCACTTTGAAATAGCGGATAAAGGATTCTGGAGATGGGTGTTCATCACGGAGGTTATCTGCGACAGTGTAGTCTTGCGTTTACTGTCTACTATACATTTCATCACTCGTCTATCCCGGTCGATCAACTTCGACTTTCGCCAATACTTCTGCTTCGCAGAGAACACCTTTCCCAGGTTTGTGTAGGCTGTCATAACCCTTGACACACACACAAGGTTGGCTGTTCTCGACACGGACGTTCCAGCTAGGCGAGATCCAATTATCATGCCTCTTTGCACGCAAGACAGGTCGGACATAATGGCACTTTGCTGGGAACATAATTTTCTCATACAACTGTTACACCGGCAAATGCTCAACTTGTCACGAAAACAGTGTATGCACTCAGAAAGCAACAAGCTACTATCACGAAACTTAACATGTATGTAGTGTATGAGGAGATAAGCAAATGATTACAAATTCAGAAGAACAGACCGTTTTATTCGTATTAAGAAGATAAGGCATGAAAAAGGTTGCAAGTCAGTAAGTAGTAAATCCACCTCTGGTAGCTATACAAGCCGAAACACGGCGTGTCATCGAATCAATGAGGCACCTATGACCTCCTGCGGAAGATCATGCCATAATCTCTGCAAATGGGCAGTCAATTCACCAGTATTCCGGGATGGCTGGAGTTGCCTTCCAAGCACGTCCCAGACGTGCTCTATTGGCGAGAGGTCTGGTGACTTGGCAGGCCATGGGAGTACGTCATATCCTTGAAGACATTGTTGGGAGAGTCGCGCAGTATGTGGACGAGCGTTGTCTTGCTAATAAATGGCACTTGGGTGACTTGATAGCATAGGCAGTACAACTGGCGTTAAAAATCTCGTCCACGTAACTGCGTGCCGTCAAAGTTCGTTGAAGGACGACTAGAGGTGATCGTGTGTCCCAACAAATCGCTCCCCACACTGTCACACCATGTGTAATCGCCGTATGCCTCTCCACAATAAATGCCGGATAAGACTGGTGGACTGGCCGCCTCCATACGCGTATACGCTGGTCATCAGCATTGAGACTGAATCGGGATTCATCTCTGAAGATCACACGCCTCTAGTCAGTCACACTCCAGCTTGCCCGAGGTCGGCAAAAATCCAATCGACACTGCCTATGATGTGGGGTCAGTGGTAGGCGTCTTAATGGACGTCGGCTCCTTATACCTGCGTCAGCCAGTCGTCTCCGAATGGTTTCCCTTGATACCAGCGGATGTCTGGAAGGTGGTAAATGACGTCGAACCGATTCTAGCGACGTTGTTGGTGCGTACCTGGCCGTTCTTATGATTGCTCGATACTCGCGCGCATTTGTGTTCCTGGGACGCCCTGACCCTCCGCGACGGTAGAGTATCCCTTCCATGATCCATTGTTGCCAACACCGAGCTACTACTATATCGCTCCGACCGAGGTGGCGGCCGATACACATGTTAGACCAACCTGCTTCTCTGAGGCCTACTATACGCCCCCTCTGAAAGTCCGACAATTGCTCGTACTGTCACCGATTACGTCTCAGAGGCATCTCTAGTCACAATACCGTCCATCCAAGTCGACAGATTTGTTGGAATAATCCTATGGTACGAGCAATCATGCTTTTAAACTCCCCCCAGCTGCGCATCTCATATGCACAAAGCGCTTACCCTTGTCTCATTGGCGTCGAAATTTTAATCATTTGCATATCTCTTTCCAGACTACATTCCTGCCAAGATTCGTAATAGTAGCTTGATTTCTTCTGGGTGCATATATTTTTTTGTGACAGTGTATGCATATATTAAAAAGTCTCAGTTTTCTCTTTAGATACATTATGGGTTTATTAGATTTTTCTCGCTGGTAGCCCTGTGTTCGTCAAGAAAACATGTTATTGATTGCAAATGAGAAATAAAAATGTCAAGCAAGCAAAAATTCTGAACTTTAAGGTAAAAATTGCCTTTCATCTCTTTTCATGTCTCGCTATGAATGGATAAAACGAAAATAATAGGAATATGTCAGATCCTTATAACTTCAAAGAAACAACATTTATTTTATAGAAAAATATCAGATTTCATTAAAAAAAATACTATTTCAAAGAAACTTTAGGAATTTCTTTACACAAGAATAACCTTATGGAGCAACATTCTAAAGGCATTTTGATTCTCAGATATATCACTTTTTATACGTAGATCGACAGTAAGTATGCATTATTTTTGTAAAAAAAAAATTTAATTTGACTAAAGGCTAATAAAATAATATAATTCTCTGTTAGAGGAACAACGAACACATTCAAATGTTTTAGCGAATAAAGTCAAAATTTGACACAAGGAATGATTTTGGATTTATTTTATTCTCATTAGAATTAAAAAGATTATATATACAGGGTGATTTTTTTTTAAACTGACACTACACAGAGCCACCTGTAGCGCGATCTATCAACACGAATTCCACCAAAATTGATAGAAGGACTAAGAAGGACACGGGAAAGAGTTTCCGTGAAAAGAAAATTGTTCCAAAAGTCACCGATAGGGGACGATATGGTGCTGTTGTTGTCAGCGCACCCGAGAAATTGCATAAAAGGTAAGTAAAACATCAAAATGCAAATTCATGACTATGTAGTCGACAGCAGCTGCAGTACTTTGGGCTATAAAGATGGGTGCTGCGTCTGTTGCGCCTTCGCTTTACAGAAGGGTTATCAGTAGCTTTTTTACCACTTGCATGGCCACTTCGCTCCCCGGACCTAACCCAAGTGACATTTTTCTGTCTGGTTATTTAAAGTCTAAGGTGTATCTTTAAAGTCTAAGGTGGAATCTCGAACTTGGCAGTCCAAAAGGACAATATATACCAGACTTTGATGAACATTCCTGGTTTCATGTTACGCTTGGCCGTTGAGAACGTAGTGTTCAGGATGCAATGTGTCGTCCACTAGGACTGTGGTCACATTGAAGGAAGGAGAAGTGAATTTGTTAAATAAAGTTGTGTTGCAGTGAAATTTCTTTGTTATTCATTTGTCTGCTTACAACTTTTTCGGTATTCATCCCTTATCTTTATAGCTCGAAATACTGGCACTGCTGCCGACTACATTCTCGTGAATTTGTATTTTGATGTTTTACTTGCCTTTTATGCAAAATTTCGGGTGCGCCGACAACAAAAGTACCATATCTTCCCCCATCGGCGACTTTGGAACTTTTTTCTTTTTTCACGGAAACTCTTTCCCATGTCGTCCTTAGTCTCCCTATCAATTTTGGTGGAATTCCGGCTGATAGATCTCGCCACAGATGGCTCTGAATAGTGTCAGTTTAAAAAGAATCACCCTGTATATATATATATATATATATATATATATATATATATATATATATATATATATATATATATATATATATATATATATATATATATATATATATATATATATATATATATATATATATATATATATATATAATGAAATCGGTGGCGATGAACAATAGGCCTGTGAACTTAGATATTTCAGGGGGTAGTCGTGCCGGAGTATTAGGCAATAAAAGTGGAAAGTCGAAATAAAGTACAGGCGAGAGATACAATCCTCCACATAAATACATAGTTACACAGTTTTTATTTCAGAAGCATTTTCGTGGCTGGCTGTACAGTTATTTCAGAAGTTCACATTTTGTCATTTTTTAACAGAATAACACATCGAGAACAGAAAAATAATCGCAGCACATAAACTGCTACTATATAGGACGACTGGCTGACACAGAAGGACCGCGAAAGATCTAAATTCACGCCCGGAGTACGGATGCATTGAACTCCTAATTGGTCAATTTAGGACACCTGACTCTAGCACGTCATATCGCATGATGATCTCGCCAGGCTTCTAGGACATGTCCGTTATATAAGCGTTATATAAGGCTATCCGCACGTGGCCTAGGGGAAACACTAATAGGTGACTTTGGGTTAATCCCAGGTAGAATTCAAGATGAGGGGTTTACATATTGCGATAATATAAAAGAATTTAGAATAGGCGTTTCCTTTAATGATTATGAAAGTTACTGTTTCATACCGGGTGTCCAAAAATGACCGACAATTTGAAAAATCAATTAAAGAAAAACGGATAGTGATAGAAATGTACGGTTTGCTGCATTCTGTTTAGGTAACCAGGGAATTTATTCTCACCAATTTTCAAAATTAGTTACAAAGTTCGACAATAGATGGCGCTGCTGACAGGGAAAAACTAAAAAACGATGTTTTTAAAGCAAGAAGCGTACGCAAAGTGGCATGGATTGGCCTCCCTATTCGCCAGATTTGACGCCATGTGATTTTTTCTTTGGGGGTACTTGAAAGACCAGGTGTATCGTCACAATCCACAAACTGTAGATGAACTGGAACAATACATCTCTGCTGCTTGTTAGAACATTCAAACTGAAATGTTTGCTCGGGCGTCTGCGAATTTTGACCTCAGACTGCGCCACGTAGTTGCTGCAAATGGTGGTTATTTTGAAAACATTGTTTTATAGTTTTTCCTAGTCAGCAGCGCCATCTGTTGACGAACTTTGTAACTAATTTTAAAAATTGGTGAGAATAAATTCCCTGGTTACCTAAGCAGAATGCAGCAAACCGTACATTCTTGTAATAACACGGGCGCGGGCCGACGAATGATTGCTGAGTGGTAGCTTTGGAAGACTGTTCTCGCCTTTCTACTTGAGGTTAAAAGATCTTTTGTCGCCCGGCCGTGCATCACAAACGTTTTTAAAATAGTTCCCGCAATTCATCTCAACCCTCGGACACACAAATCATACGACTAATTTCCTCCGCCGGGTTTTTCGCAGCAGACAAAATAATACAGAGTGCGTCTAAATTTAGACATCAGATAGTTTTATAAAGTCATCCCATCACGTGACACAGAGGTGTGACTTACTTTTTGATTGGATAAAAGTTATTTGTTGATGCTCTGATCTGATCTAATTTTTATGGACGCCGCGTCACGTCTAATTTCGTTAAAAAGTCAGCCATCTTTGATGATATTGCCAAAGACTGTAACAATGGAATTTAACACGAATGCCCAAGGGAAAATTAAGTACTTAATAAGATTAAAAAGGGGTATGTAATTTTGAATAGTTAAGTGAGGAATTAATAGTTTTTAAATGTTAAGAGTGTTGAATTAAAAAATTACTAGTTTTTTTAATATTGTAGAATATCCCCACCCGGTATAATTACGCAATGCACAGTTATATGCTTACCTGTACGTGGATGTTTTTTATTCTAAAAATATGTTATTAGGTTCTGTATAACTAATTTTCAGCTCAAAAAATTATCGAGTGTCTAAATAATGCTTTGTTTTTAATACATTATTAGAGTAATTAACTCTTTATCTATCGTTTCCCCGTTCACTATAGTAACTATATATTTAAAGGAAATTCATGTTTATTGTAATGGAGTGCCTTCTCTAGACTACTCAAAATATTGAACGCATAAACAATGTTATGTTTATAATATTGTTGATTACTTGTATGAAATACAGGGGGCACTTTGTTTTAAAGCCAACTATACATTCTATTTCCTAAGGATATGAAACAAATAGACCGTAATATATCCATAACCTTCATTGAAAATCACACATAAGAAATATCAAATATTTTGATAGTGTTAAGGTAAACCCTAAAATAAATGTTTTTCATGTACTTACGAATTATAAAACCAATCACTCCATAAACCTCAAACATATACCTATTTCTCAGTCAATATGTGAACAGTTTATTGAATAAATAAAAGTCTTTTAAATGCTTCAAAAGGTGCTATAAATTATTTTCTTTGACATTTTACAGTCTGTGCAGTTTTATATGAGCTGAGGCAGCACGAATGTTTCTGTTTCGGTTGACGATTCGTTAATGTGAAATTAGTAATTCACCAAACGTTGTATTTATATCATATTCTAATCCTCGCTGTTCAATCTTTAATAAAGTAAGATAAAATATTTAGAGATCACTATGCTCCTGAATTTCTTTAAATATTTTATTTCTTATACGATTTCTAATTACTTTGAATGGGATATTTAAGTTATGCATTAAACTCATTCATGATGCCTTATCTTTTAGAAATATATTTGCCTATATCTACGATGTGCGTCTACTTGTATCTATGTATGTACGTATGTGTATATACACTGCTGGACATTAAAATTGCAACACCATGAAAGAGGTATGATACATATGTCAAGTTTGCATGAAAGGAAGAAGATGCTGGGTATGCAAATGATTAGCATTTAAGTGCAATCGAACGATGCAGGAGGGAGGAACGGCACCCCAAACGCTGTATAAAAGGAAAGTTACGCAGCGGGTTTCTAATTCGGAAATCACATTTGAATGTTGGCTGTTTGTGAGAAGATCGTGTTATGCCTCGTATAAGAAGGAGAACCGGCTACCAGCACGTGTCGTAATTCGATAGCGGAAGTGAAAAACCCGAAGCAAACATTTAGCAGAGGACTGGATGCAGAATTTGCAATGGAACGAATTTTCCTTGACTGAAGATACATAAAGCGGTACTACTTTAATCAGACATTTTTATTATTAAATAATTTAAATTGTACTAATAGATACGATTTTTGGTAAGATGAGTGTATGTCAAAGTCTTATTTAAACTTTTGTAACTCAACAGATCGACTAATAAAGAATTTCTTTCAGAAATTGACAGATGTTAAACAGGAGAGTGATAAGTGCAGGAAGTGCAGTAAGACATTGAATGACCTCTTCCTGTGACGATTGAACAGTCTCAATAATATTTCCAAGTCGATGTCCCGTGTATGTCATGATATTCATTCCACACCTTGAAATCCGCATTCTAACTAATACAGATTTTCCTGTCCTTCTATGAGGTCAGTGGGTGGGGAAGGTACGATTCCCAGATGTCACCCAAGGGGGGGGGGGGAGTCTCGGTCAAAATTGTGGTGGCGCCTGGCCAATTTCGGATTCCTACCCTTGTGATGCTATTATAAACCGGAGCCTCACAACACATCCTGAAACGTATATGGACCTGGTCTGGTACTTCCGTTATTAGGAACAACAGCAGGATTTTTATTCAGAAATAGTCAGATGTTAAGTAGAAGAAAGATAGATAAGATGCAGGAAGGGCAAAACGACATTACTGATATCCTCTAGTTACGATTGAACATTCTCAATAACGTTTCTAAGTAAAAGCCACGCGGTTGTCGTGATATTCATTCCCCACCTTGCAATCCGCTTTCAACCCCGGAATTTTCAAGGAAAGCTACGTTAAATTTCCATCCCCATCCTCCATCGACATGGCTTATGTTTGAAAATGAAAACAGTAAAAGAGATTAAAGCGCGTGTTATTCAAATTGATTTCCATTTTCTGCTTCGAAATTTTCTCCCAGTTTATGCTCCCTGAATTAATTTCATTATTCATAGAGACAAATGTGTTTCATAATGGTATATTTATCTGCAAGAACAGAAGTTCAGAGTTTTAGAATAAAAATGCAGTTATACTTATTACACGCCGCCCGTAACGCACGTGTGTACAGAGATGCACAGAAACAGTCAAGGTGAGATTCATTTGTAAGAAAGAATTTTCTAATTTCTCATAGTAAAAAATATCTGAGATGTTACATGAGGAGAGCCATAGCTATTGAAAATGGAATTAAATATAATAACTCTAGATATAATAAAATAACCGAAATGCTGTCCATGTAAAATTTCCAATACTTTAAAATGGATTTTCTGTAAAAATAATTATAAAATATTTCGAAATTTAGTATCACAGATACACAAAGTAGTGCACCAATTCAAAAGACAAATCACCATTCTTTCTTGAAGAAATATTAATTTTCATTAATTGGTCATGCATCAAAAGAATTACAAAAATTCCTAAAATGCACTACACATCTTTTTTTTCATCTCCTGTCCTAATCACTGTTTCATGGTCATGCGCAAAAGAAAAAGAGAAATATTATCAATTTCTTCAATGCTTAAAAGAAAAATTTTTCCTTTGCAATATTTTCGCTGAATTTTAAAGCTTAATATTAGGCTAAACTTTCCCAAATAGCGTTAAATGTAATTTTCTTCTAATTGAACAGTTCTACTAACAAAATTTCTTATTTAATGAGAAAATTAAAATAGTGATTTAAGTTCCCTTTATTGGAATTTAAGTGAAACTTTTCGTTAATTCTTAATGATTTTTATAACCGTGTTTAAGAAAATAGCTTCACGTTTGTTTTAAAATTAGAAATTAATTATTCTCAACAAAGCAAAACTGCTATGTGTTGATCTTTTCACCCAACTCGAGGAAGAATCATTTACGATGAGTGTTAAATAAGAATTTGTCTTGAAAAAGGAACGAATTAGAATTTCTTTACGCTCTTTATACTACTAGTATTATACTTTAAAATTTCAAAGCTCTAGTTTCGCCAAGCTCAACTGCTCAAGTTTTGCCTAAATTTAAGAATATCGCATGCGCTTTAAGATTTATGAAAACCTTTCACCACATCTATAAATAATTCATTAATGTCTTTTTACTTGGCTATGATACAAGCTTTGAACATATTATAAAGATTAAACGAAATGGTTTTATTTAAGGAAATAAGCATATAATCTTCAAATTTCTAAAATATTAGAAATTCCCATTAGGCAATAATCGAATATGAAGGTATTAAATTTTGCTCTTTAAGCAAGGAAAATGGGAACCTCTACTTCAAGTTCACTGTGAAAATATACTGTCTCTTATCTTGATATATTTCTTCTAGATTCAAATATTTACCTCCAGCGTCACGGATAATTGCAAGATCCAATGTATAACTTGTTATCATATACTATAAAATCGTTATCTTTAAGCCCAGAGCATGATCCTATTTCATTTAGATAATGCTTATGTGAAACATAATCTTGCTCACACAAGACTACAGAAGGTCGTTCGCACTTTATGGGAACGACTTTGATAGTTATGTTTTATGTATAAATGCCGTATTTTTTGCGGCAATTTGCTTCCATCTGATAGCAATGGTTCTTAACAATAGCTCTAGCTCGAATATCCATAAAAGTAAACTTTTTCTCAGTACTGCCATGCCAATTTTACCCCATTCCTCTTGGACCGATTTCCAAAGTCCGTTCAGTGTTCTTGGATGCCGTTTTCCTAAGGCTCGTTTTAATAAACAGAAAGCGCAAAGTCCATTGGATAAGCGCCAGGAGATTTTATAGGCATTTCATTAAATGGGATACACTTTATTCCTGTTTCTGATTCTTTCTTTGCTAAATAAGCGGCAGTTGATTTAGCCGTGTGGCTACATGATATTTCCATATGAAGCTCAAGTTTATCAATGTCCTTTCCACATAAGGCTAGAATTTCGTCTTCAGAAAAAAATAGTCTGCTAATAGTTCGTAACAATGAGTGAATTAATTTTGGCTTAACTTGAGATTTTTTTATTTTTAATTTGCCGTTGTAACAAAATCCTGCAACTATCATGAATCCCGTTGGGAACTTTTCTGTACACTGCCGAAGATCATTTCGCACGGTCATTCTCGTCAGTTGAGCAATAAAAAAAATTATCTTTTTTTATTACAGTCACTTAAATACACCCATGCCTCATCGAATGTTACCACAAATTTCCATTTTTCAGCAGCTAGGTGTTTTTCATATAATTATCTACAATCTGTTTTTATTTCAGAAATAGGCTTTGGCAGAAGCAGATGAACTTTAGTTTTAAACACCTTTTTCAATTTCAAATCTTTATGAATGATTTAACTTACAGTGCCAGAAGATATTACTAGTTTCGATGCAATGGACCTTTGAGTCAGCGGATTTTCTTTTAGGATCAGACTTCACTTTCTCGATATTTACCTGCGTTCGAACAGTCTTAGGATAAGGTTTAGCGGTCATGTTTTCCTTTTTACTTTCCTTTAGACTTTTTTTACTTTCAAACTTAATATATTATAAATACCTTTTTTGAAATGCCATATTTTGAAATGCCATATTTTGAAATGCCATATCCGTGATTTTTACACCTCTTTATAATTTGTTGATACTCACATTTCTCCTCGGAAAGCGCAGTAACGTAACCTTTGAGCCATCTATCAATTTTAGGAACCATTTTCAAAATAAATCTTTTATTTTACATTTTAACCAAAACAAAACAGTAGCAAGAGAGTATTCTGAAGTTGATAAATTTTTATCTCAAAATGCATATGACAAAAATAAATTGCAAAATATTTCCATAAAGTGCGAACGATCATCTGTATACATAATGGTCAGCGTCAAACAGAGATGTCTTGCGTCAAATACAAATAAAAATGTGTATGAAATTTTTCTATGTGCGCGTTCCTTCAAAAATCAGAACCATTTCCAAGTCTTTAATGCACATTCATCACTCAATATTGCGACATTTTCTTAGATAATAAAAGAACTTATTAAACCGTTATCTATACCAACAATTATACAAAACGTTTACGCTTTTAGTGGTACTTCTTTGTTAACATCTCTATAAACTGTTATCTAGAGGGGTCAGTGACCTTATAATTTTTGTTTATATGTATTATAAGTTAAATGCCATCCCTAAATAGCATATGGTGTCATAATGTCTTCATTTAAAAAAATAAGTTTTCCTTTGAATTTAAAGAGTCGCACCCTGACTCTGTCCTAGAATGATTACATAATTTCTGACACCTTTGGACTTATTTCCCTAACACTTTTTTCCACCTGAGTCCAAATTAATTAATTGTATAACTGGCTTACCCTAGGTCTTTAATTCTGACATATTGTGCCATGTTTTCCCAAACCCATTTTTCTTGTGAATCCATAACGGATTAAATGCATAACTTGCTTACCCAATGACAAGATCTACATTAAATCATCTAGAACTAAGTATAGACATGAGATATAACGTTAAAAAATTTCATAACGGTGAACGACTCCTATTAAATAAAATAACATTTCAATTCTTAACTTTTAACAAATAAGAATTCCAACTTTCACTGTAATAAACCACTCGCAACGTATTTTGTCACTCATATGGCACAGTAAACAGCAATATTCACTAAAATATACACAGGGAAGAAACAGCGACTACAGAAAAAAACTGTCACTTCACGCGACAGCTATCTGCTGTCACTTGATACAAATAATGTCATAAGCTCAGGAATGATGCGAATAGAAGTCTAGAAAAGATAATTCCTATCAAAATGACAGGTAATGGAATTAAAAGTAAACAGAAAACAATCCATTAAGCAAGTATGACAATGTCGTAAACTTAATAAACCCCGTGTCTTTGTTATGATTTATTGACAACCAAGAGCATAAAACCTAATAATCATTGAAAAAAAATCTATATCAAAACACTTAAACAACATTAAAAAAACACTGCTTATAGCGCAGTTTTCATCGGACGCTTAATAAGATTTTCGCCACATTTCCACTGTATCGAGTAATTTATTTAAAGAGTAATTGAAAGTCTCTTTCCATCACAATTAAAAATCTTTAAAGGCGCCTAAGATGCTGCCGTACGTGTGAAGATTTTTACCCGTCGACGGGAATCCGCTATTTAGTGATTAATTATTCAAGGAAAGTTCCGTTAATCTGCCATCCACGACATTTCGCAGAATAGTTAATGGGGTAAACGGAGAAAGAAACAGGCGACTGGATGATAGTGCATTTATCTAATTGCTTTTAGAATTCTCGTGATAAACGGGATACTAGAACCCGGGTTTTAAAACTTCGTGGGTGATTGTACATACCGATATATCAATGAAGCATGTTACTTAAATATAAAATAAATTTTATAACACTAATTTTGATAAATTATCGCACACACACACAGACATAGACACACACACACACACACACACATACATATATATATATAGAACGCAAAGGTCGATAAGACGCGCCTCAATTTTATGGGAGGATATTCAGAAAAGATTTTTTTATATTTTTTTTCATTTCCAATGGCAAGGCAAAATACCGATACATATAAAAAGATAAAATGACAGTACACAGATATAAACATGTACATGATATGGCGAAACTGAAATCAGGGTATAAGACCGAAGTCATTGCCTTAAAAGTTCTCTTGCTTCCCAATACCTTGAGAACACAGTGTGTCCGCGGAGGGCCCCACATCGAAGCAAGTGGTCATTGCCTTAAAAGTTCTCTTGCTTCCCAATACCTTGAGAACACGGTGTGTCCGCGGTGGGCCCCACATCGAAGCAAGTGGTCCTCGCCCATCTCTTCTCCAGTATCACAAAGCGGACAAAAAGGCGTGGTGGAAAGTCCTATACGTTGTAGGTGAGCAGAGAAACAATCATGGCCCGTAGATAAACGGAAGGCCGCAACTGCATCACGTCTAGGTTTGTAAGGAATTGAAGAAGGGCTTACCCTCCCCCAACTTTTTAGGGCTGTGCGAGTCTGAAGATCTCGCAATGAGTTAGTTTTACATAGATTTTTCAGGAACAGTTTTATTATCCAAAAAGAAGTTGATGTATTTGGATGTTGTAGTATATTCGCACCCTTTTTTGCAAGAGAATCTGCTTGTTCATTACCCCAGACATCACAATAAGCAGGCACCCATTGGAGAACGATTCGTTTTCCCCTCAAATTCAAACTTCTCAAAAGGGCCTTACATCGAGAAATCTCAGGTGTCAGGGGGAGTTCAACAGAGCTAATTGATTGAATGGCTGCCTGTGAGTCCGAAAAGAGGACTGCATTTTCAAATTTGTGTTGAAGAGCCAGCAGCTGCTGTAAGGATATGATCACGGCAACCACTTCACCATCGAAAGTTGTACCAATGTAGCCTGCTGGGACTAGATCCAATATTGTTTCGACATTAGTTATTTACAAGGGGTTTCTAGGTTTCATAAGAAATTGAACATGACCCGGGAGAACAATATCCTTTCTAATGTCTAGAACTTTCTGGATAAATCCCTTCTGGGTTTTCAGTTGTCTAGGCTTGACCACATAGTCCCTCCAGTAGGAGTCATCGATTCTCAGAAGCTTTTCATAGAGGACCAAAGCCCTCTCCTTCATAATATTTTGGAAAGGTTTATTTTCTGTCAAGATTAGCATCGCATTGATCGGCGTAGACTTCACAGCACTGTAATCAAGCGGAGAGCTTCATTTTGCAGAACTTCGAGTTTGTTGATCACCAGTTGTGGGGCTGTGATGAGGACCTCAAAGCAATAAGTCATTAAAGGGAGGATAAATGTATTATATGTAGTGTTAAGGGTAGACCGGGCACTCCCCCATTTACAACCTGCCAGACGCTTAAGGACATTAAATCTGTTTGTAATGCACTCGATGAGCCGTTGCACATGGAGTTTCCAACTTAACTTATTATCAGAAGTCAGTCGCAGGTAAGTGGAATTATCTGTATTGGCAATCAAACTATTCTTGTTCTGAAGCTGTGGGCTAAAAGCCTTATGAGATAGAGAAAAGCACTGTGAAGCTGTTTTATCCAGATTAACAGTCATACTATTTTCATCACTCCAATCTGAAAGGGCCTGTAGTGTCTTGTTTAATCGATTTTCAATAGAGTCTTTTGCACAACGTTTTGGTGCTTGAGTCCATATTACCAAATCATCAGCAAATAATAGGCATTTAATACCAGGTATTGATTTAAGAGCTGAGACAAGATCGTTAATATAGATATTGAACAGAATACAGCTGCAAAACCGCTCCCTGTCGAAGACCAGTTTGTAGATTAAAACATTTGGAGAAAAAATCTCCAAATTTAACCCTGCAGGTTCTCTGACTATTAGTAAAGAATGTTTTATAATTTGTAATGTACATAAAGATATTTTCAATTTCTTACTTACTAAAGATAAAACATGCATATAATAAAGAGTAAATATAATATTTAAAATAAATAATATATATAAAATATATATATATATATATTAAATATATATAATAAAATATTCCTTTTATTTTAATGATCCTTCGGACCATAAGACGCAACCCAGTTTTAAGTCAATTATTTTACGTAAGAAGCTGCGTGTATATATATATATATATATATATATATATATATATATATATATATATATATATATATACAGGGTGTCCCAAAACGACCGCATAAACTCTGCACAGCTAGATTCCTCGTACATAAAAACTGCCCAAAGAAGCGTTCCTGTACGATCCATAGTTTACGAGAAAAATACGAAAAACAAAGTATGACGTCACTGCCGGTGCAAGAAAAAAACACTTTATTGGACACTTTATTGGAAACACTTTATTGGAACGTTTAAAACGTTCGCCGCGCATATCGCGTCATGCATACGCGCGCGCCATGGAATGACGTTAAGCCGCCGTTGAACTGGTATTTAAAAGACTGCATCTTGCAGCAACTGGTAGTCTTCGTATGGTGGCTATGTACTCCGTTCGTGACTACTGCGACATGTACTTGATGTACGGCCGATGTAATGGAAATGCCTTACGAACTGCTAGGGAGTATGCCCGTCGATATCTGTCCCGCCGTCCTCCCGATGTCAACGTCATCCGTAGGCTGAACGACAGACTGCGAAATACGGGAAGCGTCTTGCCAACAGCCAATCTTCACGATACTGGAAGACCGCAGAGCGGCCTGACGGTAGCACAGGCGGATGCAATACTGCAGCGGGTAGAAGAGACGCCCGAGGTAAGCACACGCGCATTAGCCCGTGAGATGACTTCGAGTAAAAGTACTGTGAACAGGCTTTTACGGTCTGAGAGGCTACACCAATTTCGGTACACAACCGTGCAAGGTCTGAAACCAGATGACTTTCAGAAACGCGCGGCCTTCTGTGAATGGCTGTTGCAGCAACAGAACACAGATAATGGTTTCATTGCACATATCCTGTGGACTGATGAATCATGTTTCACTCGTGATGGGGTATTCAATCATCACAACAGCCATATGTGGTCCCAGGTCAATCCGCATGCAATCCGGCCTCAGAAATATCAGGAACGTTGGTCTCTTAACGTGTGGGCCGGCATACTCGGGGATCGCCTGCTTGGACCATATCTGTTGCCTGGACGGCTCTCGGGACAGTCGTACTTGGTGTTTCTCAATGAGGTCTTAACAGAGTTCCTCGATGATATACCATTAGCGGCAATACAGGGACTTTGGTTCCAGCATCATGGGGTCCGGCGCATTTCTGTGCTCCTGTACGTGGTTGGCTGGATATGGAATACCCCGGCCGCTGGATAGGACGTGGGGGTCCGGTTCTATGGCCGCCACGTTCGCCAGATCTTACACCGTTGGATTTTTTCCTATGGGGCCATCTCAAGGAACTGGTGTATCGAGACGTAGTGACAACTCAAATGGACTTAGTTGCTCGTCTGCATGTTGCTTGTACTTCGGTGGACCCCGCGATGCTGCAACGTGTGATGTCAGCCATTCCACGGCGTGCTAAAGCCTGCCTCGACATGCACGGCGGACACTTTGAACATCTGCTTTAAATTGTGTATGCTGTTGATATGTTCAATAAAGTGTTTTTTCTTTCACTGGCAGTGACGTCATACTTTGTTTTTCGTATTTTTCTCGTAAACTATGGATCGTACAGGAACGCTTCTTTGGGCAGTTTTTATGTACTCCCAACGAGGAATCTAGCTGTGCAGAGTTTATGCGGTCGTTTTGGGACACCCTGTATATATATATATATATATATATATATATATATATATATATATATATATATATATATATATATATATATATATATATATATATATATATATATATATATATATATATATAACCCTCATGACTAAAACTATTTTATTATGTAAGAGGAAATCTAGTTTTCGTTACAGTAGGATTTTAGTCTCCTTATTTTGAAAAATTCATGAAAATAATCTAGATTGAAAATTTATGTAAATATAAACATTTAAAGTATTTGATTATCTATTCGAAGCTCGCCTTATATAAAAACACAAATTCGGCTCGATTAATCTCAGGCACACAAATATTTAATTTTTTTTTGCAATTTATTCATAGATGCTCCTTAAGAAATACACCCTCTACCAATAAGTATGTGGACACCCATGCTAATGACGATTGGGCGGTCCTGATATACGTCACGCCCTCCGCCGTTAAATATCGTGGAGGAAACAAAAATGGCATTAGTTGCATGCACGATTGCTCGAAGCGCAGAGTTATCTGAATTCGAGAGAGGTGTATTCGTCGGGTATCAGAGAAATGGCCGATTATTAAGGGACATATCAAGCGAACTAAATTACCCAAAATAGACAGTTGCCTATCAGATTCAGAAGTGGAAGGTGAGCGGTGATTGTCGGAATGTGTCCCGAGTCAGTGACCCCCGAAACTGGGAGATGGAGACCGGGTGTTGTCCAGATAATTTCGTAAGAACCGCACCCAACTGATAGTCTACATACTCAAGGAGTTTCAACAGGTATCCGGGACTGTTGTTTCGATAAATACCATCCATAAGGAAGCCCATCTGCTTGATTTTCATGGTCGTGCTGCCACCCATAAGCCTTTGATCATATAGTCCAATCGCAGTGCTCGGTTAATGTGGTGCAAAGCACCTCGAAAGTGGACTGTAGACCAGTGGAAACGGGTTCTCCGGAGCGATGAATCAAGGTTCACCCTCTTTCGTTCGGATGGCAATATCTCCTATACAAAAACTTAATATTATATGGTTGTATGATGGTTAATACATTGTGTGTCTCCCATGCGATGAAGTACAGTCCATACAACGCCTAGGCATGATCTGTATCAAATTATCTAGCTGATCTTAGGGAAGATTACTCCACTCAGCAAGCAATGCTCTCCCATGTTCCGTTACACATGTAGGAGGTGGTTAACGGGCTGCAACTCGTTACCCAAGTATGTCGCACACATGCTCTATCGGATTCAAATCAGGTGAGAATGCTGGCAATTCCATAGGATGATATCCTCAGATTGAAGGCATTAGTTTACGATGTTTACTTTGTGAGGACGGGCGTTGTCATCCCTAAACACAAATTCTGCGCCCATGGCACCCCTAAACAAACGTACATGTGTGTTCCAGAATGATGTCCCGATAAATGTGGCCGTTCATGGTTCCGATTTGACAATTCAGATATATTCTGGAGCCCAGTATATTTCCACCCCAAACGAGCAAACCTGCACCACCGTAACGGTGCCGTTCAATGATGTTGTCTTGGTGGTAACGGGTACCTGGCGTTCTCCATATGAAAGTCCAACGTGAATCAGACTGCAAGCTAAACCTGGACTCGTCGTAAAACATCACACAAGCCCACTGTGACGATGTCCACATTGCATGTTTTCTACTCCAGGCTAATCGCTGCCGACAGTGAATTGCCGTGAGCGGAAAATATCTGACAGGCCTGCGAGCATATAAACCAATATTTCCCAAACGTCTGTACACGGTTTGCCTTGAAACTGTGGTACCCTTGTCTACAGATAAATGACGAGACAGGTCGGGTGCTGTGCTCCGTCTGCTTCTTTTGGCAGCTACTGCCAAGTACCGGTTTCATTCGGCGTTGAAACTCGGAGGCGACCTATACTGTAACGTCTACCGACATCTCCATCATCTTGGAATCGTTGCCAAAGCCTACAGATGACACTTTGGGCAATTCCAAGTTTCTCGGATACTTCCATCTGAGTACTCCCACATTCCAGGCGGCCGATAATTCTACCGCGTAAAAAATCATCCACATGCGTCCTCTGTATCATAACTATTCGGCTATGGATCTGAGCGGCTTACAGAACGCTTGTGAACAATTTTACTTCTAAGCCACCATTCATTATATACCTCTCTCTTACACTCTCGTCATTGTGACGTACTATCGGCGTCATCTGATGACTTCCTGTAATTTGCATATTATTCTTGAAGATGTGTGTGATAATTCTACAGATGAAATTTTTACTTTAGAGTTCAATTTCCGTGTGATTCTAAATTATCCTTAATTTATGGACATGAGTGTATTTGAAATCATGAGTTAATAAATTTTCGAATAAATCTTCCTAAATTAATGAAGTTCTATTCTATTCATGAAAAATTCCTTTTTAATGAATAGAACTTTAGGAATTTGTTTTCGATTATCAGACGAATTATTCATTGATATGTAAGATAAAAACTGAAAATCTGACCAATTTGACATATTCCTATTATTTCTTTACATTTTACTCTCAGATGATTAGAATTTTGCACGTGTTGCCTTTAAAGACGCATGCTAAATTACACTCATGTTCAAAATTAAGAGAATTTTAAGATTTAGTCAATTATCTCCAAAACTACTGGATAGATTTTAATGAAATTTGGTATGTACATAGGTTCATATAATGGAAAAAAACATTCAAAAGTTATAATACACAGAAATGATCGTGCGTAAGACTCATTAACGTGGAAGGTATAAATCAGAGCTTACAATATCGAACAAAAAAATCGGTTAATAGGGGGTATGGTCACCTCTTACAGCTTTACAGCTCTCACAACGTGTATTCATACGAAACAGTTTATGAGTCTCGGTGGCAGTCGGGCCCACTCCTCCACCAACGCTGTTTTCAGGTCCTGGATGGTTCTGGGATGTGGAGAGCGAGTTGCAATTGCCCTCCTCAGAGCTCCCTAGACATGCTTTATAGGGTTTAGGCCTGGAGATCTGGCTGGCCAATCCCTCCAGCGAATATTTTCATTTTCCAGAAATTCGTTGACCAGATGAGCTCTATGTGGGAGCATGTTGTCATCCATTAAAATAAAATCAGGTACAACTGAACCCCTGAAAAGGCAAACATAGGGCCCCTAGATCTTATCCCTATACTTCACACTAGTCACAGAGCCAATGCGAAGCACATGGAGGGGTGTAAGCCCATCGAACATGATATCTGCCTAGACCATCAAACGTCCGCTGCCATAGTGGTATCTTTCTCGGACTTTGGAAGGCAGGTAGCGGGTCCGTTCTTCTCTCCAGATGAAGGTACGTCGAGAATCAGTGTCCAGCCTGAATCGGGACTCATCTGGGAAGAGAACATTAACCCACTGCAGTCTGCTCCAAGGCTGATATTGTCTGCACCAAGCTAAATGGCCGCACACCACTCCATGTGTCTGACAGAGGATCCTTGACTGGTGAGAGGTATAGGGATGAGATCATACTGGCCTATGTTCAACTTCTCAGGGGCGCAGTTGGCCCTCGGTTTATTTTTATGGAAGACAATGCTCGTCCACATAAGTCTCACCTAGTCGACGATTATCTTGACATTGGGGATATTCGCTGGATGGAATGGACCGCCAGATATCCAGAACTAAACCCAATTGAACATGTCTGGGACCCTCTTGGGAGCTAAATTGCAGCTCGCCTTCCCCCGCCGAGAACCATCCAGGAGCTGAAAAGAACGTTGTTGCAGGAGTGCGAATTACTTCCACAAGGACTGAACAAATTGTCTCGTTTCCCCTATGGCGTCGCGTTGTAAGCGTTGTATGACTGTCAGAGACATCCACACCCTCTATTAAAGTCATTTTATGTTCTGTCTTGCAATGTCGGTTTTGGACATTCCTGTGCTGATGAGCCTTACTGAAGACCATGACTGCGTACCACAACTGTTGTATGGTGTAAATTTGTCGAGGAAATGGGGTACCAATGTTTCAGAAAAATACTTTGTTTTTACTTACAGTAGTTACAATAAATATAATATATCGGCGAACGAGAATCCAGAAAACTGAGGATATTCACCGGATGAACTGGCCAGCCAGATCTCCAGACCTAAACACTATAGAGAATGTCTGGGACACTCTGGGGAGGGCAATTACAACTCGCTTTCCACCTCCCAAAACCATGCAGGGCCTGAAAACCGCTTTGCTGGAGGAGGGGGATTGACTGCCACAGAGACGCATAAACTGCCTGATTTTCAGTATGAATTCACGTTGTGAGAGCTGTATAACTGTAAGAGGCGACACCATATCCCCTATTTACACATTTTTTTGTTCGATACTTTAACCACTGTTTTATACCTTCCGACGCTGTTAGTCTTGCGAACGATCATGCGTGTGTATTATAACTGTTGCATGGTTAAATAACTGTTGCATGGTTAAATAACTGTTGAATGGAAAAATAAATGGTTCATTATTTTTTTCCATTTTATCAACCTATGTACATATCAAATTTCATTAAAATCTGCCCAGTAGTTCTGGAAATTATCAATCAAATCTGAAAATTCTTTTAATTTTGAACATGAGTGTAGTTAGCCTCTATTACACCTTTAGTAATTTGAAATATCTTTTCAATAAAAAAAGGTTTATTTCTGAATTTAAAGTAAGAAATAAATTTGTTTAGATGTCATACTCTACGTGACTAAAGAATAAATTATTTTGATGACTATTGGTCAGATGGTTCGGTCGCGTATTTTGTCGAAACTATGAAGAAATGAAAGAAGCTTCATATATACTACAGAACACCTCGTAGAAATTACTACTGGTCATTAACTTTTTACATTAAAATTTTTCGTGATAAATGTTTTAAATAATTATCTGCAATCTGACGATTAATTGACCTCTGAAATGTTTTTCGTAAATGGGATGCATTTATTATATCTGGGATGTATAACAAGCCGTATATTATGCTGTCTCTAAAATTAGTGTAAGATTAACATGAAATAACATTGATTTACATGTTTTTTAAATTTATTAATATTTTAAAAAAATTATTATTTTTTAAAATCAGTTACCCATATAAAAAACGCCGTTACAACATTAATGGATTGAGCAACTATATAACATATGAAATAGTTAAATTATAATTCTTAAATTCAACACAGTAAAACAATAGAAAATAGCATTTAATTTATAAAAGCTTCATGAAATGAAAAATATATTTCGACATAATTTAACATATTTTGTCAGGTATGAAAGAGTTAACCATTAAAAATTTTATGTAATAAGAATACAAAAAAGGCGTTTAATTATTCTACTAAGACTTTTAGCAATGCAAGGTATATTGCAATAGTTAATACTTTAATTTACGTAATACGCTAATTTAAATGCATTTTGTAAGGCAAAGTATTAAATATTTAACCCAAGTATTTAATATACAAAAAAACATCTGATAGCTTTACAATATATTGAAATACAAATTAAAATAAAAAAATAAACTAAGGAGTTTAGAACACCAAACACCACACCTGCACTCGACAAAAATACGAAAAATGCTTAATACAATTTTTTTTAAGAGCAATATATATGTAAATTGAAAATAATGTAGTTTTAAATTTGCCCAACATTTAAAATATGAAAACAGGATATTTCTTTATTTAAAAAACTGTTAGAAACGCAAAATTCATTTTAGCTTAAACTAATAAGGTATTGAATGATTACACTATTAGTCTATTATTACTATGCAGTTGAAAAATTACAACAAACTAATTAAAATATCACGATATTACAACCTTTCAAAATGCTAAATATTTTTAATAATTAATTGATGTATTGTGTACGACGTAAAAAATATTCAGTTGATCAATAGAAAATTCCATGCAGTGAAAATAAAAAGAAAATATTTAAATGGTTTCTTTACAACTTTATGAAATCAAAAATATATCTGAAGTAAAAATTGTACGTTTTAAAATTTACGATATATTTAAAGTATAATATGTTTAAAATAAATTTGCATATCATTGTTTCACATAAATAATGCTGAAAGCATATTGTATTTAAGCTTGAATAAATGTATTACGTAAGGTGTAAAAGTAGTAAACGAGCTTTTCTGAAATATCCTAAAATTTAGATGCAAAAAAATTAGCACTAGGGGTTTAACATCAACTTTTTAAACTATTAAATATGTTCAACTTAAATCGATGCATGACGTAAGATTTTCCCCCCAAGGTGGTAGGCGCATTGTCTTTTCAACATGTATAGCTGCTTGTAATGGGCGCACCGTATCGGTAAAACAGCACCACACCCTCATGTTACCTCACTTTTGAACCCAAGGTGACATCTGGTAAGTCCGTACGCTCATCCCACCCACATATCACACGTGAGGATTTTTCAGACCTATGGGCACTTCATTTCGCCCTTCGGGATTCGAACCGAGCACCATCAGTGACGAATTCCTACGTGTAAAATACTGAAATGCTCTGGGCCCACGAAAAAACTAAAACAAATGTAAATACTCCGTGGTAAAATGAGAGTAAAAATGACTTAAAATGGTTTTTATAACAACGTTTAAAATCTCAGGATATACACTGAAGTGCCACTGAATTAGGGATAGCAAAGCCTATGCAAATTGTGTAGCGCTGCGCATCATGTATGCGCAAGTGAGGGCGCTGTGGTAACTGCATATATAGCGCGTACTGTGGTTGTTCTGAATTAGTTGTTGGAATTGCCAGTATGGGTAAACAGCCTGATTTAGACGTCTTCGATTGCGGACAAATCGTAGGTGCGTGACGCATAGGCCATTCAATTTCCGAAATCGTCAGACAGCTAGGATTTTCAAGGTCGACAGTGTCAAGAGTATACCAAGAATACATGGATGGTGGAAAAAAAACTAGTGATCGGGCAAACTGCAAAGGACAATTAGCCTTGACAGTGCGTGGTGAGAGACGGCTCAGGCGTATTGTACGTAGCCAGCGAAGCCAAACATTAGCCAAACATTACCCAGTTTAAAGACGGTGCCAGTCGTACAGTCAGTAAACGGACTGTGCAACGCTCGCTTCACCGTATGGGTTTCGGGAGCCGGCGACCTACGAGAGTACCATTGCTCTATACTCGCCATCGGGCTGCACGTCTTGCCTGGGCAAGAGAGCACAGAGACTGGAGTGTAGAGGACTGGAAATGAGTAGCATGGAGTGATGAGTCTCAATTCCGACGACTAAACGCCGACGGGAGGCTGAGAATATGGCGTCAGGCTCATGAAGCCATGGATCCTGCATGCCTGGCTGAAACTGTACAAGGGCATGGTGGCTCAATCATGGTCCGGGGTGTTTTTTCGTGGCACAGTTTGGGATCTTTGGTGCGTGTACCAACCTCCCTCAATGCAATTCGGTACGTAGAGTTGCTGGGTGATCACCTCCATCCGTTTATGCTGTTCTGTTACCCGCACGGTAATGGAGTTTTCCAGCAAGACAACTGTACCTCTCACAAGTCCCGGTTGGCTACTGGCTGGTTGGATGAGCATTCCTCTGACTTCTCTGTCATGAATTGGCCACCTAGAAGCACAGACTTAAATCCTATTGAGCATCTTTGGGATGTTTTGGAACAAGGTGTGAAAGGCCATCACACAGCACCAAAGAACTTTACTGAATTATGGACAGCTTTAGCCAATATTTGGCAAGCCATTCCCGTGGAACGTTTCCAGAAACTTGTTGAATCTATGCCTCGTCGTGTGGCAGCCGTTATCAAGGCCAGAGGAGGCCCAACTCGTTACTAGGTAGGTATCCCTAATTCAGGGGCATTTCAGTGTTTATGAGTGTATTTTAAAATTTTATTATGTATGCAAAAGATTTATTTTTACGTGGTTTCGTAGAAGAGTATTAAATTATAAATCTCTAGCGTTTTCTCGGGAATAAAACCTTTGTCTAAGGCATTGGGTCCCAACCCGTAGAAGTCTGCAGACGACTAAGCCAGAAATTGAATCATGTCCGGAACCCCCCCCCCCCCCCCACGCACACACACCGACTTGAGAGGGGGAACTTCCGGGGATATAGAATATCCCTCAGGCGAAAGGGATAAGGATAAACGTACTCAAATTCTAACGTATCATATTCTAATAATAAAATAATTATGTTAAACTTTTAAGAAATTTTAATTCAACACCTGATAGTCATCGGAAATATTCCGTCCATCTAATTCAATGAACATTGCTTTCAAAAACCCCATTTATTTGGCAACTTTTATATATGTGGTACCGGACCACTCCTGATGCTCTCGCGGACTACCGGTAGAGAACCACTGGCCTAAGGACTACAGGAAATATTTTATGGATGTATATAGTGTAGAACGAGAAATATTTTAATGTTGCGTTGCAAGTGTTTTCAAAAGAAGCTCAAAACTTGGGCAAGTAATATCAAATTTAACTAATTGAAAATATTTTAAAATTCTGCATCGAAAGTGCATTGAAAGTCATCGAAAATTTTAAAATGAAGTGAAAAACGACACTAGAAACGCGCATAAAAAATATCTCATAAAAAAGATATTTTTCCGTTTAAAGCAATTTCTGAACATAAAACAAACTATTGCGAGAAATTTTACATTTAACATCGCTGTTAGCAATGTTCTTTAAATTGCTTCTGTATACTGATAAAAAAATTAAACGAAAACTTAAGAATTTACCGCATTCGCTTTGTGGAAAGAAAAGAAAAAAAAACGCAGTAATCAGAAATTTGCAGCTTCTTACCTGTTAGTGTTACCTGGCCCAGTGCCAATTTACCTCGCTCCCCTTTGTGCCGAATCCCCTGGCCGTAATGATCACTAAATGATATTACTCTGGGCGCAGGAGAGAGAGATGAAATAAAAGTAGCCGCTTCTTAAATCTTTTCCCATTACAGCACGAGAAATTTATCTTAAAACCGTTTGGGGTATTGTCAGTATAATTTTTCGCGACATTGTTTACAGAGAAATGCAGTGCTATCGTATGACATGGAATAGTAAAATGTTGAAAATGTTACGCGGCCACAAATAACATGCACATTGTAGAATTTAATGTTGACTGAAAATTACATGGAAAATAAGTTTAAACGTAAAAAAAATGACTGATCTCGAACTTTCGTTTTGTCAAATTTATTCCAAAAGTATGCCACTTGTTACAAGAGTAAGTAATTTGAATGTTTTGAAACTTAAATAATTTGTGTATAAAGAGATAATTGCTTCACTTGACAAATTACGATAAAGAGAAACAAAGTAAAATGTCCAAGATTAAGTTTCCACTTTTATCTTACTAATGTCATAGCTTTTAAACAAAAGATTAATTTGGAGAAAGAAATTAAAATTGTAATTGTATAGAGAAATCACAAACAAACAAGTTTCCATAAGGAACCGCGAAATCATCTCTAAACTAAATATATGTTTATGGAAGCAGTTACAGCTATTCCGAAAATACAAATTTTAGACAGCATGACCCCATAAAAGGACATAACGAAAGGAGACGGAAAAGAAAATTACAGTTTAATGCAGTACAGTTTACAGCAAAATTACGTAGCTTTCAAACACAAATTAGGTGGTACTGAAAACATACATAAAGCCCTTTAATTCTGTGTTTATTTGTAAAACCTTACAATTCGGCAGCAAAAAAAATTATCATGTTTTCTCGTTTGAATATTAGTAAATTTTCTCAGTAATAAGAAATTTTTTAACCAAACTTTTCATCAAACTTTTCGTGTTTGCAGATACATACGAGCCCGCTTAATGGAATAGCCAATTTGCCACGAAAAATTATTCGAATAAGCGGGATATTCCATTATCCGGGATCACATTAACACACCCACAATGTTTAAAGTTACAGTTAAACCTAGAAAGCATTAAAAATTACCTAAACCATAGGCATATTTAAACTATTATAATTAACAAACAATTATAATTAAAAGTAAAAAACAATTTAAACACATTAAAATTTAGAAAATTGATGAAAAATGAGCTAATTTTATTGTAGAATATACAAATTTCCCTTAAGTTTTTGGAAATAATTACAATGTTACTTACTTATTTGTTGCTAAAGAAGTCGGATATTTTAGACTGTTTACTGTTCTGTGAATGCAACAAATCTGTTATTTGATTTTCTAGTTTATAAAATAAATGAAAGTCTGCATTTGGCTTCGTTTCCAAGAAACGTCTTATAATATCACAAGCGTTATTAACTTCAACATGTGACGGAGCCTTTTTAATGGTACATTCTTCATCAAATTCATCTTCATCGACTTCGCTTTGATCAAATTGAGGGTCTGAAGTTTCACCACATTCTACCAAGTCATTGTCGAAGTTTACAAAATTGGAAAAATTTTCTTCTGTCATTCCTTCTGGTGGTAAATCATTTGCGTTTGTAATTGATTCATCCTTTAATTCATCATTTGTTACGTCTGTTGAAAATTTACATTTTACGAAACAGCTTTTTATTTCGTCAGAGGAAATATTATTCCATGATTTGTTCATCATATGAACAGCTGTAAGAATTGAAATGTTTCTAATAATTTTACTAGTTGAGCTATTGATAGAAAACCCACTAGTATCATCTATGCAAGCTATGATCTCTTTAACGATTTCTTTTCAATAATTCCTCTTAAAAAGAGATATAATTCCCTGGTCCATTGGCTGTAAAATAGCTGTAGTATTCGGAGGCAAAAAAAATGAAGTGCTACATTTTCTAGTGTTACGTCGACTTTGTGGGCTTGACAATTATCGATAAAAAGGATAGCTTTTCTTTTCATCTTATTCACCTCATTGTAAAATGACACTAACCAGTTTTGAAAGAAATTAGCAGTCATCCAAGCTGTTGAATTCGCTTCGTATTTAACTGGAAGGGATTTTACACCTCTAAAACATCGTGGGCCTTTGGATTTCCCGATTACAAAAAGATGCATTTTATGACTGCCGTCAGCATTACTACAGCATAAAACTGTCAGTCTGTCTTTCGGGATTTTTTCTCCAACAACTTTTTCGCCTTTTAAGCACAAAGTCCCACCAGGCATTGCTCTGTAATAAAGTGCTGTTTCGTCACAGTTATAGATACAAGAAGAACTGTAGTCTTGTAATAAAGCAGGTAATACTACATTTTTCCAAGAACTGGCAGCGGCTTCATCAGCATCACTTGCTTCACCGTGAATTATTTTGAAAGAAATTTGGTTTCTTGCTTTCCATCTGCACAACCAACCATTTGTAGCTTTAAAATCATTTATATTTAACTGTTGTGCTAAATCTTCAGCTTTCTGATTCAATAATAATCCACTAATAGGAACATTACAAGCTCGTTTTTCAGCAAACCACTGAAGAAGAGAATCTTCAACTTCAGATACTTTTCCAGTACGTTTTCGTTTTTGATTAAGATTTTTATTGCATTTTCAGTCGTTCAAGACTTTTTCTTTATTTTTTAACAATTTCGGAACTTGAGCTTGGGATATTTCAAACTTTTTTGAGAGTTCTAATTGCGTACACTTATTTACTTTTGCAAACTCTATGACTTTTACTTTTTTTTTAAAAGTAAGATATTTTCGCCTCAAAGACATTGTAAAGCACAAGAAAGATTACTGATTTCACGACAGCGAACTGTCGAACTAATCGCTGTCGAAAATGTACAGTTAAATGTTCAAGGCTAGAGACCCCCAAGTTAAATGTTGCGCTTCTCCGAAGAGATTCGTTACAGTTGGTAATCCACGTCCCCTTCAAGATAAGGACCTGTTGAAGTTTCCCATTTCCTTCACACACACACACCCACTCATTTTCTAGCTCTCATTTGGGGGTGAAGCTTATTGTTCATTCTCTGAATAGGGAAACGTAGGCTCAGCGGCCGAGCAATACGGGGAGGGAGGGGACTAGCAAAAACAGCAACAACAATTACCTGCGATTGGACACTTTCTGCGAAGGGACAAAATTGTTTTGAAAGACATTCAGTTACTGCACATTCATTATTGCACTTTACAGAAAAAAATTCTGAAAAGAAGTGTGTGAAATACAAAAAGATCGATATCGTCATGGCTAAAAATTATTCCTTTAAGCGGGATAACTTAAAAACAATATATTCCATTAACCGGGAAATTTAACACAGAAAGAAATTACTACGGTTTGGTACATTGAAAATTTATTACATTAAACGGGATATTATTTTAACCGATATTCCATTAAGCGGGTTTGACTGTATATTTCGGGATTTTTCTTAAGTGGTCATGTTTTGTAATAAAAGGTATAGCAAACTAGCACAAATTAATATTCGTTTATAATTAAATTAATATTCACTAAACATATCTTATATATATATTAAATGTAGAAAAACTTGGTTGTGTGTTTCAACACAAAATATAAATTATAAGTAATCTATTCAAATCATAATTTTCCTTTTAATACTTTTCCAGGTACTACCCGATTTCTATAAAAGTGAAACCTTACAAATAATTTTCTTAGTACGTAGAAGTAACATGAAAATAAAATTTAGATTTTAATCAATATATTTCATTACTGTAAAAATGTTGTCTTTCGTGTTTATTCAATACCTTTAATTTAAAAGCGTTAATACAAGCATGTTTGCTTTATTTTCTAAGAGGATCAATAGCCTTATATTGGCATTACACATTTAATAACTTGTTTGCACAAGGTTAGGTACATTAGTTACACCATCGATATATTACTTGTTTGTGTTTTATTTGATGTTCTGCATTACAAAAATTGCGCTTTCTTATTTATTTTGATCCCTAATGGATTTAATTTTTGCGCAAACAATGGGTTTACAGAATCCATTGCTTAGAAACACTGCCAATGCATTTCAGCGTGGTACGAAAAATCAATACAAAAATTACTGTTGGAGGTAAAGCGTTGAAGGCTTTGTTATAGAGCAAAGTGATGACAAGTGTAATGTGTTTATAAGAATTATCTTGTCATGTTTTTTACACAAACCTGCTTGCATAACTTCTCCGAAAACAACTGAATAATATTTATGTTTCTATTCATGCCTCGATTATAAATAATACTTTACGTTAAATTAATATCCCCAAGGATCTAATTATATAATTGGCTCTCAAAACATTAAGAATCCTCAAGAGGAAAAATACGCTTGTTGTCTCTGCAATTATTCACTTTTCCTCATTAATTTTATCAAGATCTATCTATTATTATCTAATTCTATTACATTTCGACCTTCTTTTCATCTAAAATAAATCAGTTTGTACACCCATAACTAAATCCAGTACTTTCTATTTTCCGGACACATATGCCAAGTAAGCATTGCGTTAAATCATGTCATCATGTACATTAATGAGCATTACCGAGTTCTTTGGGCCCAAGATAGCCTAGCAGTATCGTGTAGGCTTTTGGTTCTGAGAGTGCTCGGATCGAATTCCAACAAGCGGCGTTAAATACCCTCAAGTTTAGACTGTATATGGATACGTTAAATCCGTAGGCCGGAAAGTCCCTGTATGAGGTCAAAGAGGGTGGGAAAGGGTATGAACCTCCCAGATGTCACCTCTGGGCGGTGGTGCTAAGTCAAAATTGAAGTGGCACCTAGCTAAATCGGATTCTGACCCCTGTGGTGTCATTATAAACCTGAGTCGCACCCTAAATTTAGCCTAAAATTTAGCCTAAAATTTAGCTTTAATATTCTTTCAGAAATAACAGATGAGTTGACAGATTTCTGTACAAAGTCGTATCTTTATAATATTAAAAAAATATCACTTACTGAATATTTCACAAATTTAACGGCATTCCCTCAATACTTTAGTAAACATACATATGAAGCTGCCAGGTAGCAATGGTGGCATTCTTCGGATACACTACGGAAGAGCTCCTTAACATTCAAGCTGGCACATGAAAAGTTACTTTGTTGTCCAATCTCGCCAAAATTTAAGCCTCGGAATTTTTGGTGCTATTTCATCGCCAGTTTATAAAACATTATAAAGAAAACCTCCTAATTTAGCTACTATACAATACCTACTACCTTATTCTCTGCACTAATATGTTGCATACATACGGTGCCCATGTGATATTCATATGTCTTTCTATGCGTAATTCTATCTGTCTTTCACCTAAACAATTTTTGCTTAGTAATTTCAACTGGAGACATACCTCGAATTTGGGGATGTGGATAGGCATATAATCTTGAATTTATCTCTGCGATGAACTGTAATTTCTCGAAACATATAAATTTCTTTAAATAAATATTTTTTAAGAAAAGACTCAGGAAATGGACGATACCATACAAGTATCAAATCAAAATGGCGATTTCATTAGGCGACAGTTGTTAAAGTCTGATGCTTCAGCTCAGATATTTATGAGCTTTACACTAGAGCTTTCGTGAATTACAGCCACGTCACAATTCAAACAATCTTTTAACAACACGTTGCCCCACACATTCTCGAAATAAACTGAAGCAGCTGTACAACTAGTGGAATATCGATTTTATCATTCATTTCCTAACGCTTTTACTTTATACCTTTGAGTAGACCTCATTCTTTGAGTTACGAAGACAGAAAAAAGAACTACGAAATAATGAACTAGACCACAATGATAGAATAAATCAAGATTAAAATAAAATATAGCGAAATTAAGATGTCGCAATTTTTTTTATTTTTCCTATATATCGACCGATAATTTCTCGGTTCCCATACAGTTGCTCAGTTTATAAGTCTTGGTTTAGATGCCATTTTTTCCTTTACCACTGTGTCCTATTTATTTTCAGTTGCGATTAGTATGGCCGAGTGCTCAGTCTTAAACATAAAGGCAGGAAATTGATTTCCATGTATCATCAGGATAATTTCCAAAAATGTGAAAAATTTGGTTGTTTTTCAATTATGCACAGAATAATTTCCAAAATTGGGAAAAATCTTATTGTTTACCTTTTATCTTCAGGATAATTTCTCTAAATGTGAAAAATCTTATTGTTTATCATTTACTTCAGGATAATTTCCAAAAATGAGGAAAATCTTGTTGTTTAACTTTTATCTTCAGGATAATTTACAAAAATGTGAAAAATCTTATTCTTTTTCATTTATCCTCAGGTTAATTTCCAAAAATGTGAAAAATCTAATTGTTTATCATTTATTTTCAGAATAATTTCCAAAAATGGAGAAATCTTGTTGTTTAACATTTATCTTCAGGATAATTTCCAAAAATGTGAAAAATCTAGCAGTTTTACATTTATTTTCCCGACAGTTTCCGAAAAGGGGGAAAAATCTAAGTGTCGTAAAAAGTTTCAAGATTATATGCACTTCTTTGTAAGAAAAATACGGGTGAAGAACAAAAGCCTGGCTGATATATTATTTTAATTTGGATTTGATCTTAACTCATAATCAAGGTGACTTATACTGCTCATAACGCTTTCATAGGAAGTTAAAACAATGTATTCTATTACACCCTAAAAGCGAAAAAAGAGAAATCGACTTCCATTATGTTACTTGAAATTGCGATATTCTGATCAATAGTTTACACTTGACTTTCGCAACGATCTAACAGTTTCACGCATTCTCAATGTAACAGAAAAAAAAAACCATTACATAAATATATTTCAACCCAGACGTCTCACAATTTAAATCAAATTTTGATTGATCACGAAATATTTCCATTTTTGATAAATAAAAAAAACAGATGTATCAACTGTTTTCTTTCAATAACTCTTCTTTTTCTGCTTCATAAAATTTATCTAGACAGAAAGTTATCTAAATACGATCAATTCCGAGTAAAATTTTTATCGAAATTCGAATTTCGGAACGCTAGTCTATGCTTGGAATGATGGATGAAACTCATTTAAAGTTGACATAGTTCGGCCACGAGATAAGTTTCAGGTGCATTTTGGAGGTAATGTAAATGCGTCTATATCGGACACCCAAGAAGGATTTCTTCAAGCGCCGTGAAGGATATTTCTTTCCCTAAAGAGGAGAAAGGAAGTAAAAAGACATCTTAAAAGATTCTCACAGACATTAAATATGAATGAGCTTGTAAAATGCGTGAAGACGGTAATTACTTGCTTTTTTTCGGACTCTCAGATGCATATTTACTTAGGGAAGTAATTTTCCCACAAATTCTCTATCGAACAATGTAATTACTTAATTTAATATCTTGGAAAAAATTTACATAAAATGAGGGTTGTTGAATGGTTGAGGGCGCTAAGGTAATTTTTTCTTACATGAAGGTTGCATCAAAAAATGACCAACAAAAATTTCTTTTGTTGGTCATTCTTATTTGTTGCATGGCAAGAACACTTCGAAGCCGGAATCAATATGATCTTTAGGAATCAATGCGAATCACCTCACCTCACAAATTTTCAATCCCTAAGTTAAGCTAAAGGATATTCTCCTCTTGGTAATTTTCTAATCATGGATTTGAAAATGAATTTTTTTTTTAAATTCTGGGCCCAAGGTAGCGTAGTGGTAGCTCGTTGAGCATCGGACTGTGGGTGTTTGGTTCGAATCCCGATACCTTCGTGTCTAGGCCGGATATGGGAACGTTAAGAAGACAAAGTACCTTCAACCTCAATTTTTTTTTTAATTTTCAATTTTTAAGTCTATATACAGAATGAGTATAAATAATTTTTTAGTATATTGTAGATCCTTAGAATTCAAAATAATAATTTTTTGGCAGAAAAATGCCTGCTTAAAAAAAATCAAAACTGCTCACATATTTCAAAATGCTCCATGTGCATTCCCTATCAATTAAAAACCTTAATTTTTTATATGAATTTACCATATGTATATAAACATAATTGTGCATTGAAATTTTTTTTTTATAAATTTAAAGTCTTAAATTTTTTTTTATGCTCCGTGATATTTTTTTATGATTTTGCGTGCATTTACTTTATTTCATAGTCTATAAATTTGAAAAATATTTCTGGTTTCAAAGAATTATGCGCGCGTTTATAGGAAACACTTTAATTAACAATTTGGAAGAAATCAAAAGATAATAAGGATCATGGAAAATTTTGAAAAATTATAGGTAAGCGTCCCAAGTATCGCCCCTGTGCCTAATATCACCTACTCGTGTTTCTAGAGTATGATTCGCGCTATGTATGAAAAAATGCAGTAAACTTCTTAGTTCTTGGTTTGTACTAACAGCGGCGCTAGCGACAACGCTCTTATCACGGAGAACAGAAACTGTGTGGCGTTTGAAGTTGTTTTGGCTGTTATCTTCGTAACTTTTGGCTCCAAAGAATCCAGTGAATAACCAGGTTCTAATTTTGCTTATACCATTTGAAAGTGCATTTAACAGAGAATCCAGAGTGCTATTATTTTTGATAAAACTGAGCTTTAAACTTTGTTTTTAGCTTAATTGTGTTGACTATATTGTGTTCCTAATATCGCCTACCAAGTTGATCCTAATATCGCCTACTAGGTGATATTTGGAACAGTTACTTTAATTAAAAACTAAGTAATGCATTCTCGTTTCCTTTTTAATTTTAGTTATTTTATTACACTTTCCGTTCTTTTTTGTTAGAGGCCTCTTGTCTAAGATGCCAAAGGAAATTGAAAATAGACAGGCATGGAGTACGTCTTGTCAGAAAATGAGAAAAACGATGGAATTGCGGAGGTTAGAATAATGGTGAGAAAGAAACTTGGGAGAAAACCTGTACTAACGGATGATTAGAAAAGGAAAAAGTTAATTACTGCAAGGAAATGGAATCCAAAATGTTTGGTTTGACTCTAAACGATGTTAAGCAGATGGCCTACCAACTTGCTTTGAGAAACAATCTTCCCCACCCCTTCTCTGAAAAACAAACTCAGCTGGTCGAAAGTTACTGAATTCGTTTTTGAAAAGAAACACTTCCCAATTGACAATCAGAACTCAACAGTCATTGTCAAGAGCTAGAATCCTAAGGTTCAGAGAAGAAAACGTGAAATCCTTCTTCACAATTCTTAAAGCAGAACTTAGAACTTTTAATGTTGACGAAACGGGCATTACAACTGTCCAAAGTAAAAATGTACAGGTGATTTGCTCGAAAGGGAAATCAGCTGTATACAAAATGTCATCGGCAAAGAGGGGGAAGCTATGGTCTGGAGGTGTACCTCCTGCTTTCAGTGAAACCACAAATATTGTGATGCAGCCAGTGGAGAGTGCAGGAAATTATATGTTCCTTCTGTTTGAATGATTAAGTGGCCAAAATAGGTTTAAATTATTGTTATTACTTCTGTTTAACTTTTTCCACAAATGATTTTCTGTTTTTTGTTCTGTGTTTTAATTTGAGTTTTTCTTCTTCTCTTTTTTCCTCTCCCCCCCCCCATGCAACTCCAGCAATCTTGCTCAGAAGGACTTTGCTAGCAACGCCTTTTAACAGGTGCTCCTAATTTCGCCTGGTAGGTGGTAATAGGAACAGAGGTAGGCGATATTAGGAACCGCTCTGGGATTCACTGGAAATTTAAATTTTTCCAATTTAGCTACATAACTTAAACTGGCACTGGTTTTGGAGCTGTTTGATCTCAGGATACCAAAGGAAATAGTTCTTAGGAATGTTCTTTAAGTTTCCAGCCTAATCAGAAACTCAAAAGTGGATGAAATGTCGAAAAAATGTTAGGGTAGGCGATATTTGGGACACTTACCTTAGCATATTCGAAGAACAAGTCTTATTCTTCCACAAAATACTTATTAGAGAATTCTAAGCGACTTCAATGCAATAAAATGAATGTTAAGTATACTTTTGGGGTATTTAGAGTACAACATTGAAAATTTAAAAAAAGTTGAAGGTCCCTTGTCCCCTCCCTTAAGGGGATGGTGGAATTTAAAATTTCCAAAAATCCAACAAAAATTAGATTTTTTTTTCATGTATTAATATTTTGAAATATATGTAAATATTGGAATAAAATACATTTAAAATATTTAGTGAAAAGTAAAATGAGAACTTGGGGGGCTTCAGAAAAGTAAGTATTAAAGGTAGATAAAAAAAAAAAACATCTTTTAAATGGCTCTTTCTCAAAATGAGTAATTTTCAGATTTGCAAGTGTTTGAAATGCTGCTTCCGTCATAATTTTTAACGAAATTTAATAAAATTTATAATAAAGAGTCTTCTAATACATCAAAAAAAGTTATGTGTCCATTTTAGGTTTAGACATCATTCAGATTATAAAATTGTAACTTAAGTGCAGAGAACTACAAAAAATTCACGAAAATTCAGAGTTCAAGCGTAAAAATATTTCTTAAAAATTACATCTTCGACGAAAGTACAAAGTAATACATAACTCTGTTCAAAATGCATTCATAAGCAATATAAATGTAAAATTAGGGGGGGTGGAGTTAAAAACTGGATAGCAAGGAGCATTTTCAAAAAAAAAAATTAATTTCAATTTTTTAAATATAAATTTTTTTTAATATTTATAAAATATTATAAGGTGTTTAATATAGTTATATTTTAATGAATATTTATACAAAATTTCATATCGCTGAGGTAAAAATTTCAAAACTCGCATTGTAATGGCGACCATCCCATTAAAAAAGGCGTAAAATGGAAAGTCTTATGAAGTCAGGGAGAGTGGGCGTAGGTACGAGCCCACCAGATGTCACCCCTGAGATTATCGGTCAAAACGTAGGTAGCACCAAGGGGTGGTTTTGGTTGCCCTATACAATGCCTCAATTGAAGGCAACTAATGATTCTTGCTGATTATGTGCAAAAATATTCATTGACAAGTGCCCCGCATTAGCAAAACAAACTTTTTAATTCTGTAATCTTTAATTCCAGTGCGCGTGTTTTTAAATTAATTTAATTTATAATTTTTAAGAAAAATTAGAAACAGATGTCAATTATTTAATGTCCAGTACAATTTTATTTTGAAATTCTGAAATAAAATACGATCATAAGAAATGCTAGAAATCTGATGAATGAAAAAATTAACTGGAGTTCAATTAGTAACTAATTATTTCCTTTTTTTTATTATCGAACCATATCTTTTCTTATAAAATTATCTGCCAAAGGCTTAATTTTGTAATTATCTCCGAAAAATGGGAAAAAAAAGGAATGTATAACATGGAATAAAAATTGAAAGACTAAAGAAATTATCATGGGAAATAAATAATAATTAATCTAACTAATTAAAACTTAATTACTACTAATTAATAATAGTTTTAATTTATAGTTAGTAGTAATTAATACATAAACTGTTATTAAGTACTACTAACTATATTACAGACAGAAAACTTGAAAAAATTTATAATTTTTAAAATTCTTTTTTATTTTGTGGTTTGTTTTCAACTGCAGTAAAAAGAATTCAGAACTATGCATTTGCTAATCAGTGATCTTAAAAATATCGAGGGAAAAATTCTTCAAAGCTTATCATGGGAATTGACGATCTCCTATATCTACAGATGCACTGCCTTAGATACTAGCCTTAGATACTAGATGCACTGCCTTAGATCCTCTAAAATGCTCTACAGCTTATAGAAGCCTGTTTGTTTGAGCATTTGTAGACACTAGCTCATTATATATTTACATGGGAAAAATTTGTCATAATTCAATTGTTTTTCGGGCAAATTAGGATGTTTATCAAGAATACACATTTGATGAATATCTTTCTTCCTGGAAAAGTTGCTCTAAACCAGGGGTTCCCAAACTTATTTGTTCTACAGTCCTATTTTCAGGAAAAAAATTACTCAGAGCCCCTAGAAACTTGCTTTCTTAAGTAAACAAACAGTGACAAATTTGAGTCATTTTATGTGGCTCTATTTCTACTAATGTTTTTCAACACAATAAAGAAAGATACGGTAAATAAGAGACCTTGAAACTCGAAATTATAAGATTATCTAATATAACCAACCATAGTCATTCATTCACATCACACGCAGAAAGTTAAGATAACGAAGGATAATAATTAAAAATTTCGAATAACATTAAAACTAATCCTAACGAGAAGGATGAACCTGATGCCCTGCCATCAATTTATTAGTGTTTGGCTCTATTTTTGTCGTCAGCATTTTTAAATAATCGCAATTAGCTATTTCAAATTAGTTTCTGCAGATTTGGGACTGCACTGAACCCATGTTCCACTAAATAGAATGAAGAAAATGCAATTAAAAACTTTTGTACTATAGCCTATAATCCATGATAAAGAGTCGGTATCTATTTTTGGAGCCAGAATTGTTGGTAGCTGTGTTTTAATTTAAATTTACCGCCTCCCCGAGTCTTTCCAGTAATCCCCAAGGGGCGGTGTCCCCCAGATTTGGGAAGTCATGCTCTAAACCAATACACCAAACTAAATGTGTGGTACAATCTCTTCCTCTGGAAAAAAAGTTCAACATGAAATAAAATTACAAATTTGATTCAGAACACACCACCAAAGAAAAAAAATCAATGTTCAGGCCAACAATTTACCTTCGAAGTAATTTCATATCAAGCATTTTTAATAAAACTTATGCGATAGTACAGTGTAAAATCCGGCTTTCACTGATTTCACCCTTTTTTTGTAGCATTTTTAGTGACAAAATCTCAACTTTCCAAAAAAAAAATCAAATATAAAAAATATTGCCAAACATAAACTTGAATCCTATGGAAAAGTCTTGTTTCATTAAGAGTAGGTAAAACTTTCGAATCTTCCGAATCTCACTTCGAAAGTCTAACTCGAGTCGAGCATTATTTTTTCTTCGGTGCGAGGCGCCAAAAGCAGCTGCTACTTCCCTGTGAAAACGGCCCTTTGTGAAGTTTCTTTCCTTTTCGAAGTCTGCTCTTCTCATTAAAGTCTCATGAAACGTTTTCAAATTGCTGCGAGTTCAAAAGTGATGAATTCAGAAGTCATGATCAAAAGATTAATGTGATATTTATAACCTATATTTCAAGTACTAAACAAAAAATAAAAGTTGAGTAGTATGCATGATATATTTATTATTTAAGTTAACATTCCCCACTATCAAATTGTAATTTGAAATTTTAACCTAATCCCTTCCCATCCCTACTAATTTCTCAGCTAATAAAAATCATCTACATTTTTTCTCATTAAATAAATATTTTCCAAGTTATAAAATTTAAAACCTAGCCAACTTTTTTTTTTGGCTGTCAGAACATACCTTTTCTTCTAAAATTACCTGCCAAGGTATTAATTTTGTAATTAACCCCAAAAATTTACAGAAAAATAAAGAGAAGAGAAGTCGACATTTACTCTCTGTATGAACTGAACTACGTTTCAGAGTTTGGATTGTTTTTTACTGTAAAGTTAGAATTATTGCGCATGAATTAAAGAAAAATAGACAGTTTAAAAGATTTGGTGACAAAAAAACTTGTTAAAAAGAACCACAATTTAAAACAAAAATTGCGGTAACTAAATATATTTCAATAGGGATACACAGCATACTTATATACCCCCGTCGTGTATCTTTTTCAAGCATAATGCTTCAGCTTACATCTTTAAGCATACTGCTCCAATATGCATGGTTATAGGGATGCGACATCGACAACAAAACATCGATGTTTCAAAACATCGATATTCAATATTAAAACATTGATGCTAAAAAAACATCACCCCAAAACCATCGATGTTTATGAACTTTGATTTGTTAAAACTGGTTTAGTAACATCTAAGATTAATGTTACTTCGGTTAATCATGGAGGGGGGGGGGTAATTTTACTCTCCGGTTGGCTGACACAAAATGACAAAAACTTGGTTGCTAGAGTCAGTGCATATCGCAGAATTTCCATTATACATTTTATTACTTTTACCAGAAAATTGAGGAAGAAATTATTGCAATTTATTAACAAATCTTTTATTTTCAAATTAAATAATACAAAAGAAAATTACATACATTTACACCAATTTGAAGTTCTGATGCAAAACCAACGTATGGGGGAAAACTGAACAAGCTTATCTTTTCTTTACTGTAAATAACAATTATTGGGGCTATTGGGGCATATAATTATTATTCATTGGTTGTTCATCGCCATTTGTCTCTAATCGTTCCCCATTTTGTATTCGTCTTTTTCAGAATTCAGACTTACATTTACTGAGTGGTAAAATTATGCTACGTGGTTATTTTTTTTTATTATCGTACATTTTCATTTAAAAAAAACATCGAGACAACGTAAAACATCCAGCACAAAACATCGATGTTAAAAAATATCGGTTTCAATAAATCGATGTTTTTTTCAAAACATCGATGTTTTGAAAACATCGACATCGATGTCGCATCCCTACATGGTTATACATACTGAATACTGCACACTTTCGCCTTTACGAGCTTCCAATTTACGCATTCTTTTCTTCCCTAATTATAGGAACTGTTTAGTTTACCATAAAACAAACATTAATTTATCTCCGATATATCAACTCTTTCATCAATTTTTTTTTCGAATTCCGAGAAATTGGGGAACAGGGTTACATTCGTAATAAAATTGAACATATGAATTGGCTATATTTGAAAATTTCACTTACCAAGCAGTTTGTCAGGTAGAGGCGATGAAGAGTTGAATTTGCTCATCCTCAGCAGTGGCTAAAGAAAAACAACCACCGACTGCTATCTTCACTGTACAGGTCACCCTTTGAATACTTGTTTTAAATTTCTTTTATTTATGAGAGAATTTGTCTTCTTGACTATATTGCGTATAAAGGAACGAGACAATCTGTATATGATAAAAAACGATTAATAAGACAGTCAAGCCCCATGTGCTTATGAAGATAGAAACTGGGAAAACAAGTTCTGGATACTGAAGAATTATTTAACTGGGATCTTTCGAGTACAAAATAAGACTGATGCTGTTCTCACTAAAGGCGTTAGTCGAGTTTTTACAAAAGCTTTGCAATACAGAATTCTGATCGCGAAAAGGAACTGGTTATTAGATTCTGAAAAGTCCAAACAAAGAATGCATCCATTCTCTATAAACCATCATTAATGACTTTTTTATCTTGTAACAAATAAAGGTCTTAGTATATTGTGAAATTTTTATTCTGTATTTTTTTTTTGTCCAAAAAACTGGGAGTCTACTTAAGTAACTCCTTTAAAAATATTCATGTAGGTTATGAAAATGAATTCTGTGGGTAATTTTAAGAATGGATAAAACTAAAAAAAGTTTAACGCATTAAGACCTAAAATTACGTAGACAACGAGCATGGAGTTAGGCTTTGAAGGTGGATCACTGCTATGAATGCTTTCAACGTACCTCTAAGAAAGGAATGGAGACAACTAACGTTTAAATTCTCGATTTAACGAATTCAAAATTCCTTCTTTAAGATAGGTAATTTAAAAGGAAAATCTTGAAAACTGAAACTTTTAACCTGCTAGGGGCTAACAATTTACCGAAAAATAATTATACTGGTTTTATTCAGTAGTGGTGCACAAAAAGTATTGCTGATGACGATGTTTAAAAAAAAAAAGGTAATTTTCAACAATTTCAACAATCTATTCAGTCGTTGATTTGTACCCGCGGCTTTAAAGCATTTGACAAAAATAAAACTTGAAAATTATAATTATCTTGCTTTAAAGACATCTGATTTTGAAAACACTACACGTTACGAAAGGGATTTTAATAACAGTAATGTACTACATCTATTTTCGCATCTTTATTAAATTAATAGCATCCCTTGAGAAAACAGAAAAAGTAAATTCAGCCAAATTCTCTTGAACGTCTTTGTGCTTCTCCATGCTAGTTTCGTAAGCCGACTTTATGATTTATGAAATCAGACACCAAAAATATTTACGTGCAGACTATTTAATTAAAATCTTTTACAAAATCTTCTTCAGTTAAAGAGACATATCTAAACATTACAGTTTATGAGGAAATAATAATTGCATTCCATTTTATTTTCCATTTTATTTAATTAAAATTAAGGTGAAGCAAGGGAATTAATACTTTCTTTTAACGATTTGTAAGCAAAAGTTTGTTGATACGGCTTTAAAATTGAATTTGAAATTTGACTCTTGATTAATTAAACTCATATAGTCGGCGGATGTTCCAATTATGTGTTTATTTTCAAGAATACGTTGCTATGAAAGTATCTAGGAGTGAAACCTTAAATCATTACACAAAAACTCTTACAAGAAATCACCAAGAAAAATTTAATACACGGAGATCTGTATAAGCAGGAACTATGTTTTTATTAAAGTTGTGATGAGAATTATTTTCGGTCATAGAAAAATTTGTTACCGTAGTTTAGCAAATGAATTCTTACGGCAAAATCGTTAAAATTTGATGCTTTGTTGGTTAACAGTAAACCAACCGTTCTTAGAATTTTTTTTCTCTAAAAAAATTCACAGTTGAAAGATTATATTTTGGAAAAGTTGACCATGAAGTGGAAAATCAAATCTAGTGTAAGACAAGGAAATTGTTCCAGGGAGAGAAAATCAGAGTGTAAGGTTAATGTTTCCACTTCTATTATTTTCAGGTTTAAATCTCTATTATAAAGAACTATCAAGTATTTCAGCAACCCATCTTTTTCACGGATTTATCTGTTTTGAGGATTTGAGGTTTCCGTTGTTCTGTATTATGGTAAAAAGGTGGCCCACATTTAATGCAAGCAATGTTGAGAGAAGAATTTATCTAAAATCCTCCAAATTAACGGCAGCATATCCAAGGGAAAACATGGAAGCTTAAGCAGCTATCAAACTAAGGGGAAAGGGATGTTAAAAAATGCAATTTTTAAAATTTATATCCGTTTTAATGTTAAACATGGTTAACGTTTAGTATTTCCCTATAATAATGGCTTTGAATATTTTCAGTTTAAATTTTACCCCCCATGTACATCAAAGTAATATATATATATATATATATATATATATATATATATATATATATTTATTTATTTATTTATTTATTTATTTATTTGATTATATGTATATATTACCAATGGCTCGTGGTAGGCATATTCATGTACAGACTGAGCTTTCTTACAGTTACAGTGTGCGATAATGTTTTTTTTTTTTATTTCCAATGGCACATTAAAAGACAATTGAACATCAAAATGACAACAATAAATCTATAAATGAAAGCGAGCAATCCAGTAGCGTTCCCAGATTGATGTCCGAGGAAGAGCAGGACATCTGGACAGGTGAGGCAAGTCCATTTCCTCTTGAAGATCACACAAGGTACAAAGAGGGTCAGGAACGACGCTGATGCGACATAGATGTTTACGCAGGCAGTCGTGGCCAGATATCAGACGAAACATGGCGACAGATTTGTTCCTAGGCCACTGAGGGACATTAAGAATCTGATTTAGCCATGGTTTATTAAAGTTGCGATTTTTGAGTTCTTCGCGAAAAGAATCCCTGAAGATGTTCTTTATTAGACATTTGATACTATTAAAAGGAAGTCTGGGATTAGTTCTCTGAAGGACAGAGGCCCCCTTCTTTGCCAAGAAGTCAGCCGCCTCATTTCCCTGGATTCCGCAGTGTGCCGGAATCCACTGGAGAACTACTGTCTTATTATTACTGGCAAGCCAGTTGAGGAGATTTAAGCAATTATCGATGGTTAAAGTTCGGGAGTGGCTGGGTGCGTCAATTGCTTGAAGTGCGGCCTTTGAATCCGATAGTAATACAACTTTCGAAAAAGAGTCCAGACGAGGCCGTAGTTGTGAGTGTGCGATAATGTAAGCTAGCATACAATAAAGTACTTTAATAGTTGCCTTGGAAAATATATTATTTTAATAAAGTACTTGATATTATTGATTGAATAAAAATCTATTAAAAAGAATGTAAACGTAAATATATCAAGCAATAGATATCTTCATTTAAGCAGACAACTTCAATAACGTCTTTCATTCCTTCCAATGTTCTCCGAACACCACCGGATAGGATCATTACGAGGAACTTATTGTGATCCCTTGAAATAACTCCAGTAAATACTTGATGCTATGCCGAATGGAATTTTCATCACATTTGTCTGCATTCAAGTATTTCACCCCGGCCCATTAATAAGCCGCTTGTTTTGTCCCAGGACGCTAATGATAAGTTCCAAGTTTTTGCTGCGAAAAATAATGAAATCCCAGACTCAGTGGTTCTGGTGAGGGACAAACACCATCTATCAACTTTTTATCCCCCGGGAGAAAATGAGAAGTTATATGGGCCGCACGCAACGAGTCAGAAAATTCTCGTATTTCTGTTTTTTATCAATATTTGCATGCTAATGGGAAATTTTTATCTGGTTTTCTATGGAATTTCATTTCGGTATTTTCAAATTGCTTTTTTTCACTTTCATTCTTTTTGTTACTGTTACTATGGATGTTAAAAATACATCTGTTATTTTAGAGCTAATGAGCCGTTATATATGTTTATATATGTTTATATATGTTTATATATGTTTATATATATATATATATATATATATATATATATATATATATATATATATATATATATATATATATATATATATATATATATATATTATTGGAGTTTGCTGCTTATACTAAGATATCCGTTTCTCGATATATTTACTTAAAGTTACAAATGTAACCTTCCTGTTTTATACATTTTACAAATCACCAGTGCAGTATAGCAGTCCTTTTTTTTAGTGTACAGAAGTCAGCTTTCTTGCAATTTCAGCGCGTGATAATGTAAGCTGTCATTTATTACATTATTTAAATATGTGGTAAGAAAAGATATATAATTTGTATAAAGTAATTAATGAGACAGATTAAAAAAGATAAATTGAATCGGTCAATTTGAAAATACAATATTTTTTTTAACTTGGTCAATTCGAATATTTTTTTTAACTTGGGGGGGGGGCAGAAAAGTTGGAGAAAAGTGGAGTTGACTCCTTTTCAAAATGACCGATTCAATAATATATATAACCTCACGTAAATATGTCAAGCAATAGTCATCTTTATTTAGAAAGAAAACTTCAATAACGTTTTCTTATTTATTTCGAAATTTTCTGAACAACCCCGAATAGGATTATTACGAAGAACTTATTGTGATCCCTTAAAATAACTTCAGCAAATACTTGATGCCGGATGGAATTTTCATGGCATTTTTCGGCATTCCAGTTTTTCTCCCCGGTCCATTAATAAGCCGCCCGTTTTGTCCCCGGACGCTAATGATAAGTCCCGACTTTTTTTCTGAGAAAAATAATGAAATCCCAGACTCAATGGTTCTAGTGAGGGATAAACACCATCTATCAACTTTTTATCCCCAGGGAGAAAATTAGAAGTTATATGGGCGCACGCACCGAGTCAGAAAATTCTCTTATTTCCGTTTTTATGAATATTTGCATGCTAATGGGAAATTTTTATATGGTTTTCTAAGGAATTTCATTTCAGTGAGACCAAATTGCTTCTTTCATTCTCATTCTTTTTGTTACTATTACCTCCGACGTTAAAAATACATCTGTTAGTGTTAGTTTATAGTTAATGAGCCGTGGGATATGTGCATATGATTGCAGTGTTTTACTAGCGTTTGGATTTAGTTAAGTTTGCTTTATAATTTTTTGTGAACTTATATTGTTTCTGAAACCCATGTACAGAGTAAGAAGGGATTGAAAATTTTATCAAATTACCGTCGTGTATAAACCTGATATGGGCACGTTAAATCTGTAAACTATAAAGTCCTATGTGGTTAGAGAGGGTAGGAGAAGGTACGATCCCCCTTCCAAATGTCACCCCGGGGTTTGCTTAGTGAAAATTGTAGTGGCACCTAGCCAAGTCGGACTCCGGCCCTTGTGGTGCTATTGTAAACCAGGACCGCACATCTCAGCCCGCAAAACCTATATGGACCTGGTCTAGAACGTGGGGCATTAGAAACGACAAAAACAGCAACATTAAACTATTAAATGAGACATTCCTAACATACTTTTTCTACAGTGAAATCAGTTAAGTAATGTAAACTTTCAAATAACTTCATATTTTACCTCAGCCTATATTTGCAGCGTTACGTAATGGCAATACTTCTATTGCAACCACCGTGCCTTATTTGTGCGAGTTTGATTTGTATTGAGTGCATAATCAGCAGTTTCTAGAAATTTTTACAGGAAAAGATTACCATAAATGGGATAATCCCTAAGTCTTTAATAATTTTAATAGATATTTTAAGCCTTTATACATCCTTGAATAAGAAGACATGGTAATTTTAATTGAGACAGTTGATGCTCTTTATCGATCAGTAGATATCTAGACAATTGGCTGCATTTTCTTCTTAACTAACGAGTAATACAAGAAACGAATTTTAATTATTAATTGTGTTTCACAAAAAACTAACTATATTCTTCCATTCTAAAATTTGTATTCTTACATTTAGTTACGCCACCTAAATGTAATCCTTACAAGAATATATATAATACATTATAAATGTCAATTATGTTCTCTGGTTTTAAAATTGTTACTTTTGCGAAATCTCTCCTTTTCTTCCTTTAGCACAAAGACACACAAACATATTGTATAAATACATATAAATATAATATAATTCTTAGTATATATATATGTATATATATATATATATATATATATATATATATATATACCCAGCTGGCCACTGAAAATGCAACACGCTGAAGGAAACATGCAAATAACATGAAATTTACAACATGCATTAGCGGAGGTGAAATATGCAAATGATTAGAATTTCAGCGCAGACGCACATCACGCGCGCCTGTGGCGCCACTTCAAAGCGCTATTTAAGGCTTGGAGATTTCGACGATTTCAAGTTCGACAATTGTGTTTTTCTTGTGGTTTTTTCAAAACAACGATCAATTATGCCTCGTCGAAAACAGCGATCATCTTTCAATCAAGTATCCGAGTTCGACAGAGGAAGGATAGTGGCCTACCGAGATTGTGGATTATCTTTCATGGAAATCGGTAGTCGTGTTGGACAAAACCAAACAACTGTAATGCGGATATGTGATCGTTGGATGCAGGAGGGTACGACGGACCGGCGTGTTCGATCGCATCCACCTCAGCGCACCACTTCACTTGATGACAGGCAAATTGTGCGCATTGCAGTGACGGATCGCTCAGTCACATCACGAACCATAGCACAGCACATGCAGTCTGTAACGCATCATCCAGTGTCTGCGTGTACCATTCGACGCCGTTTACAGGAGAGTGGTCTGTCCGCAAGACGGCCATTGCTTTGTCTACCCTTGACGCAGAACCACAGACGTCTCCGCCGCCAATGGTGCGATGACAGAAGGATGTGAACGGCAGAATGGAATGAAATTGTCTTTACTGACGAGTCACGCTTCTGTCTGCAACACCACGATGGTCGCATTCGAGTCTGGAGACACCGTGAAGAGAGGATGCTGACCAGCTGCGTTATGCACCGCCACACTGGTCCTGCACCGAGTATTATGGTATGGGGCGGTATTGGATATCACTCTCGCACACCTCTAGTACGCATTGCCGGTACTTTAAACAGCCAGCGCTACATCTCCGAGGTGTTGGAGCCAGTTGTCCTTCCTTACCTTCAGGGCTTGCCCACAGCCATATTTCAACAGGATAATGCGCGACCACACGTGGCATGCATTGTCCAACGGTTCTTCGTCAATCGCCAGATTGAATTGCTTCCCTGGCCGCCTCGCTCTCCGGATCTTTCGCCGATAGAAAACATGTGGTCCATGGTTGCTCTACGATTGACCCATATTCCATCCCCAGCTGTCACAGCAGATCAACTTTGGCAACGTGTGGAAGCTGATTGGTCTGTTGTACCCCAAGAACTCATCCAAAGTCTCTTTGAATCAATGCCGAGGCGTGTGGCAGCGGTGATCTCCAACAATGGCGGCTACTCTGGCTACTGATTTTGGCAGGAACCACATTTCACAGAAGTCTATAAATTTAATCATTTGATACTTGGTCAACATGTTATCTACGAAATAAATTTTGTTGTGATATCTCTTGTCTTTCTTGGTGTTGCAATTTGGGTGGCCAGCAGTGTATATATATATATATATATATATAATTTTTAAGTATTTCAGAGTGCATGTTTGCGCGTGTGTCAAATGTATATATATTAAGGCTTTGATTTTGCAATACCGTTTTTCACGAGCAACCTTTTTAGGAAGATAACAATGTTTGGTAGAAAGATAAAAGGTTGTCATGATTTTTTATACTCACAATCATGTTTAAGTCTTGATGTATTTGGTTGTGTGCATAGATTTAAAGCTAGATTGAATTAGTAAACATTGTCTAATGTATTCTCCCACATGGTACAGTGGTTAGTGTCGTGAACTTCCACGTAGTGTGCTTGAGTTGAAATCCCGAGTAAGGCCTGACTGTTACTGTGTTGTCCCCTCATACAGAGCAATGCTGGCTCACGCAAATAGTGATCTTATAATAAAGTAGCCAGCAAGAATTCGAGATCAATAAAGAAAGAAGAATGTCTCACGAGAAGTGCCTCAGCATTAAAAAAAATCATTGTGTAATGACAAAGATAACTTCTAATGAAAAAGTTCTAGTTTATGTGTTTTAAAGATTAAGTTCAAGTCCCATCAGCTGGTGTTAAGAATGGGAAAACATGATATCGATAGCTTATTTGCAATAGGTTGTAACCCACATTTTTTTCTAAATTGAGTTATTGGTAGCACAATTATGAATAAGCATTCTCCACTTGCTTGAAATACCGCGTATGTCTGTACCCAACAGGAAGTGAGTATTCGCTAGTTAGCAATAGGACGTGTTTCTACATTTGCTTTTGATAAGGCGTGAACTATTGATTGGTGAGTTATTAATTCATCAAAAATTGCGAATAAATAGTTTAGTAACACATACTAAGCACAAAATGTAAAAAATGGGAGTCTCGTTTATTTATCATATATTTTTTAAAAACATTTTCCTCTTTCCTGAACAATTCCTGTTTTGGGGTTATGCCCTCTTAGAAATAAGCCAAGCAATCTATAACATCATTTAAACATAGTAGTATTTGCACATGCGGTTTTGTGTTTACACGGGCCTGTCCAGGAAGAGATTACTAAAAACTTTGTAATAGGCACAACACAAATAGAGAATTTAATAATACGGCAAACACCCTAATGCGGGTTCTACTTTTTTTATCCACTGTCAAATGCCCAACACAGTCGTGAGAAAAAACATCCATGGCTTCGAAACGACCCCTTACAGACGTCAACAGGAAATAATTTCAGTGATAGATAACATTAACATGCTAGTCTGATACTTTTACAGAATAGGAAAATAACTGTGAGTTGGGAAAAAGTAGACTGATTGCTCGAATCACTGAAAGATAAGATTCATTGTCATTCCCCGAAGCGATTGAGACTAATGCAGTTCTATTCCTTGGATGTACAGTATTCTAGGAACATAATCTAATCTTACCTAGTCAAATAAGGATGACGGATCAACAAGAATTTAATTGTATCAGTTGTAGAAATTACAAGCTAAACAATTTAGCTCTTTTTATTTATTCTGAGATATCTGAACTCTTTCAAATAAGCAATCGTTCTTCGCTATGTTCCATATGCTATTAAGTTGTTCTTTCCAAATTTTCCAACGAGTTCATTCGTACTGTTTTTCTCTCATAAAATTAAGGTGGGATTCAAAAATTTATTTTCCTTATTCCAGATCGGAATTCTAACCAAATCATTTCAAAGATTATTTTGTTACATTAATTATTACTGTATTTAAAATGAAACTGAGAAATAAAGAAATCGAGACGAAATATACCATATTTAATCTATATATTTATGTGTTTTAGATTATGTAATTATTTATTTTTTAATTTACATAAAAGTTTTTCTATCTTCATTACCATGAGACTAAGCATAAAATTTTCCTAATATTTTAAATGTTTAGACATGCTAATTTGCTTCATTCTTAATGATAAACATGGAGCGTCTGAAGAAGATTAATGGTATAATTTTAATTCGCATGTCATATTAGGGCGCGATACGACTAATGACTGAGAAACATTCCTTGGAGGACGCACGCAGACATTTCTCATTTTTGGGTACATCCTGCTAAAATCGTCAAAATGATAGGCAGGACATCCTCTTTCCCTCTATGAGAGTGCAACCTTCAGCTTTCGATTTGTAAAAACTCCGTGGATTCTGGGGCAGGAAATTAAGGTCTAACTCAGGAAAAAAGTATGAAAATGTATTGTCTCTCCACTTGAGGAAACGACTCTAATGAATACATGATTAATTCTCCAGCTTACAAATCGAAATATCAAAGCTAACTTTCTTAACTCTATTCTATAGAAAATTAGCTATATCTATAGTTTAAAAGAGAAATCTATAGTTAATCTATAGATTTCTCAATTCTAGGTTTTGTTTGGTTTAGAGTGCAAGGGTCATTTTTTGCTACACGAGGGCTAATTTGACCGGGACCTACAGCTTCAAGCCGATTCCGAAAGGCTACAAACGTCCATGCCACAGTGGGACTCGAACCCACAGACTCTGCTAACGAATGCCAGCACCCTAGCAATTCGGCCATAGTCTGGCTTCTCCGTGCTAGACTCCGTGCTAGGCATTGAAAAGTCTTGATTCACTCTTGCATCATCGCTGAACCTGCCAGTATAGCAAACAGTCAATTTTACCTCCAGCTGTAAGTCACCTTCTTTAAGTCTAGAACTCTCTTCGTACATGGCTTATCATGGGTTGTATGTTGTCTCCTTCATCGTTCTCAAGTAGCTTAGTCTCTGTTTGGGTCATTCACTACTATCTACTTAACAAAATGATTACCCGAATCATTCATTTAATATCTTTAGTAGCCTGTTCTCTGTTTGGGTCGTTCTCCCTAGCGATCTCTTATCACTTTCATTCGTAATTTTAAAAAGCTTAATCTTTGTTTAAGTCATTCTTCCTAATACACTTATCACAATCGATCTCTTGATTTATTCATTCATCATCTTGAGAAGCTTGGTCTCTGTTTGGGTCATTATCCCTAAAAAGCTTGCTTTGATCTATTCTTCGATTCGCGAATTTGTTTTATGAGTTTTGAGATTTTATTTCAGGTAGGTTTGGGAAGGATGATTAATTGAACTTAAGGAAAACTAGTTAGAACTGCAAAATAATTAATTGAATCATACCTTACATATTTCTGAAATATCAAAAGAAGTTTTTTAAATGTAGTGAAGCTTGTTCGACAACCTTTTAAAATATTAATTCTAAGAGATACTTTTTCGTATATATTTGTGCATCGCATGTTTTGATTAGTATGTAAAATAAATATTTTCGATATATATTTTCAGAGACAACCCTTTGGCTTAAACTATTATTGTTTATTATTCGCGAGCTTGCGAAATACACGAACATAACATTCTTGCAACTTTTATTGGAAATTTTGAAGATATAGCGGTATTTGTTACTAGAACTCGTTTAAAATTTTGGAGAATAAAAAATTTTAAACAGGAGGGGTAAAAAGAAATTATAAGTATTTTGGGAATGAAATTAAAAATCTTAAAAGTAGCACATTATTTTGGTTTTACAAAATTATAAAAGATTATATTGTTGAAACAAATAATTTCAAACCGGACAATCAAGTTTTCTTAAGTAGATATTTTCTAAATTTAAAGTTGCTGGGAAATTAATTTTTAGTTCTTGTCTATCCTGTTGCATTCTTCGCGACTCTGAAATATACACAATAATGATATTTCTTAATATTTCCAAAGCACGTATAAAACCTTTTTTCTCATTCACTGTTTATTTACTAAAATATCTGTCTCCTGGCTCCTTTTCCGACTGCTTCATGACTATGATCTAACAGCTTATAACAGTTACATAATAACGTGTGATATTTATTCAGCGAAAATAGTCTTTCAAGCAAGTTTTGCTGAAATAATTATTTTTCAGAGGGGGGGGGGGTCACTCTCTAATCACTCGAATGTGAGTTAGTTGAAATCAACATACGTAATTAAATTTACTGTCTCCTGGGAATCGAAAAAAGTCAAAGAAATATACCAATTTTTTTCTAAGATAAACCATACGAACACTGAAGAGCCAGAAAAACTGGTACACCTGCCTAATATCCTATAGGGCTCCCACGGGTACGCAGAAGAGCTACAACATGACGTGGTATGGACTCGATTAATGTCTGAAGATATCCTGGAGGCAATTCACACCATGAATCCTGCAGGGCAGTTCACAAATCCATAGGAGTGTTTCACCTTTTAATCCGTCTTATCTGCTCCAAGCCGCTTTGTGTCTCTTTCGATGGGGGGCTTGTCGAGTGGCCGTGCAGTGTGGGGGACGCTTGTCTGGGTCGTGCTCGGGGTGGCTGCCTGCTGCGGGTCTATCAGCACCATCGGGATTAACCCAGTTGGACTATTGCCAGGTCGGGTCCGGTGCGTACTTTTTGAAATCCATAGGAGTGCGAGGGGGTGGAGATCTTCTCTGAACAGCACATTGCAAGGCAGATATGCTGAATAATGTTCATGTATGGGGATTTAGGTGGCCAATGAAAGTGTCTAAATTCAGAAGAATGATCTTGGGTCCGTTCAGTAGCAACTATTGACGTGAGGGGTGTCGCATTGTTCTGCTGGAATTGTCCAAGTCCTTCGGAATGCACAATGGACATGAATGGGTGTAGATGATCGGTCAGAATGATTATGTAGCCGTCACCTGTCAGAGTCATCTCTACACCTACCAGGGTTCCCATATCACGCTAACTGCACGCACCACATACCATCACAGAGGCTTGACCAGCTTGAATAATCCCCGGTTGACATGTACGGATTCATGAGGTTGTCTCCATACCTGTACGCGTCCATCCGCCCGATACAATTGGAAACGAGACTCGTCAGATCAGGCAACATGTTTCGAGTCATCAATAGTCCAATGGAGGTGTTCGCTTCAGGGGATTTACCTTCTTTAGGTAAACATGGGTGTCGCAATCCCGAGGTACCCCAGCGAACTGCTTCTCCCTTCCTTTTTCCTCTCCTCTATTTCTTCTCCTTTTTCCATTTTCCCTCTCTTTGTGGTTTCGTCATCGATGTGAAGAATCCCCGTCTCATGCTGTTGACGTCCTGTTGCATCTAGCATCTAATGGCGATAAAAAAAAGTCAACGTATTTGCCGTGCGTGGATACCCATGTCCAGGAAAAAGTGGATCCTGGTAGTTGAGGGGTTCTATTTTTCGCCATAAAGTGGGTTGTAAAAGTATAACTCTCCAACACACGGCTTTGGCTCTTGCTTTAGGTATACGGGAGGTAAATATTGGTCCCGTGTGTACCAATCGGCTAGTAAGTCAAGATTTTTTCATTGACCCAGGGCTAAGCAAACTGTCACAGGGCTGGCTGCGTCCGTATAGTACCCGGTCAGCACTGGTGCAGTAATCGGCGTCACCTTGTTGGGCTCCATGGTGGGTGGTGCTACCGGGGACCGAACATACGACCCTTTTTATGGATAACAAAAAGTCTCCAGCAAACATTCAGCAAGATTCTTCAAATAACAACAAAAAAACTTCAACAAGTATTCAACAAGCACCACGTTTTTTTTATTTAAACGTAAGGAAGGCATATTTTCTATGGTTTCGCCTTTCCTTATACAAAAATGCATTAATACATCGGCAGGAAACGCAAAAAATGTAAAACAAACTCCGTTCAGGGGACTTATTAGTAAAGATATCGAATGCGCCACAAATTTCCCAGTTGGCAAAAGTTACAATGTTTGGAACATGCCCGTCACCGTAGCTCTACATGGTTATAAAAATTCTTCCAGAGGTGATATCTAGGAGGCAGACTGACTGCACGCCACAGAAGAAGAAATTTTGGAGCATCTACGAGATCAGCTGGTCTCTGTTGTGCGTCGTATTAACATCCGTCGGGATCGGAATGTAATTCCCACGAAACATCTCATCCTGACATTCGACACACTTAAATTACCAAGTTTTGTGATAGCTGGGTACCTTCAATGTCCCATCAGACCGTACGTTCAGAACCCTCTCCGTTGCTAACAGTGCTAACGTTTTGGACATTTGAAAGCATCGTGTAGTACCGCGGTTTGCGCCCGTTGTGCCCATCCGTACCATATCTCAGATTCATGTAATAAGCCATCTAAATGCGTCAACTGCTAAGGCGAAGACTCTCAGAGCCCACAACGGTATTTCGAGCATAGAAGAAACGAAACAAATCGAAGCTAGAAGCCCCAGTGTGGGAGTTTCATATGCTTCTGTTATGGCTCCCAAAAAGGCCCTGTTCACAACCTCAACGGAGACAGAATCTAACCCCACCACCAATAAACCACAGAATAATAAATAATCAATAAACCCATCTGAAAAATTAATTGTCTCTCTTACAAAATAAAATTTCTCAAAATACTAACTCCTAACCGACTACCCAAAAAGCTACTAAATCGAAAGAAGTCTCAACACTTTCAGTCCACATAGCCCTATTCCTCCTAATCCGAATCATTCACCTCCTGCATGTAGCAAGAAAGTCAAACTTTCTTTGTCACCTTCCGCCCATCAAATTGTTATTGAAAACTCATCAATAGCCCCAAACCAAAAAAGGAAAAAAGTTGTTGTTCCTAGAAAATGCGTTAGCCTCTCTAGGAAAGCAAAAGATCCACATTACATTTTTAAAAAATCACCAGTAGTTGCGCAGGCTCACCTCGGACACTGAATTGAAATTGCACGTCTCCGAGGACTCGACAATGAAGCATTTTTGCTCCACTGCAATTGCTCAAAAGGACCTCTTGAGTGAAATGCCTCACCCTGGTATTGTTCGTTAAGAATCAAAAAACGTAGTGGGTTTTATTCGTTGAAATCATCAAATTGTCACTTTTTGCAAACTGTCACCTTTTCTTTTACACTTCATATATCCTTGGTTTTATACCTGTTTTACATCGCTTTTACTTTTTAATATAGCTTCTGACTGTTTTTACTACTGTATTTCATATCATCGTTTTTATAGATTTTGGTTTTAAAATGCTGATATATGTTGTTTTTTTCGCGTTATATTATGTGTTTGGTGCAGTATGTCCTCTCTGGACTTTGCACCATTAAACCTTAACCAACCAATCAACCAATGGAGGAGTTGGCGGGCCCAGGCGAGGCGTAAAACTTTGTGCCGTGCAGTCAACAATGGTGCACGAATAGGCCAGAAGCTCCGAAAGCCCATATCAATGACGGTCCGTTGAACAGTTCGCGTGCTGACACTTGTTGATGCCTCAGCACTGAAATTCGCAGCAATTTGAGGAAGCGTTGTACGTCTATCTCGTTTAAGGATTCTCATCCTTCGTCGACGGTCCCGTTCATTCCCGTCTTTTTCCGGTCGCACCGCTGTCGGAGATTTGATGTTTTACCAGATATTTGGCATTCACGGTACGCTCGTGAAATGGTCGTGTGTGGAAATTCAAATTGCATCGCTACCTCGGAGATGTTCTGTTTCATATCTCGTGTGCCGACTATAACTCCAAGTCACATAAATGATTGGAACCTGTCATTGTAGCTTAAGGAACCGATCTAACAGCTTTGCCAGACACCTGTTGTCTTATGTATGCACTACCGGCCGCATCGCGATACGCTGATTGGTTGCCTATCTCCGTTATTTGCATACGCATGTCTGTACCCCTTTTTGGCTCTTCAGTGTACTTCAAACATCAGTCCAGAAGAGAACCTTCATTTGAGCGTGTTGTGCAATCAACTACGTGTTCCATCAGCTTAACTTTATTTATTAACAGGAGCCATACCGCATCCAGTTCAGTTATTTTATATACTTATTTTTTAAAATGACACTGCAGGCGGAAATTTTTGTCTGCCGTCTTTGCCTGTTCCTTATGTGTCCAGACCAGTGATTCCCAACAGTTTTCGAGTAGCAACCCCCTTGAATAGTTTCCAAGAATCCTGCAACCCATTTCCCCCTTCCCTGTATAGTTTCCTTAAAAAGGCTAGTTAAGACAAATAAAAAAAAGAACTCAGAAGGAATTTCCCTTTTTTAACTGCAACTAAATGTTCATTTTAACAAAAATGAAATGTACAACAAATGAAGAACATTAAGAAACATTCATCGCTTAGTTCAAAGGTTTGTAAAACCAAGAACAGAACAGAACAGAACAATATATATATATATATATATATTAGTTTAATGCGGAGGCACTTGTCGTTAGACATTTACCTTTTCTTATTCACCACAATTTACTGGCTACTTTTTTATGGGAGCGCCGTATAGGTGAGCTAGAATTGCTTCCTGTGATTGGGGACGACACGGAAACGACCAAGCCTTATTCGGGATTTGAACCCAAGCCCACTGTGTGGCAGTTCAAAACTACACTATGTGGGTGGTACAATAACTACAATAGAAAAAATTTTTCCTCAATAAAATTTATTTTATTCCGTTGGGGAAACTATAATAGTTTTGCAAAATGTGATATCACAGACGGATGAAAGACAAACTGACGCTTTGAATTTGTACTGTGTGTACTGATTTTGCACTTTGAATGACACTTTTTCCTTTAAAAAATATCACTGTTGGACAGTTTCTTGATAAATAAAATTTGACAATTATTTTCGATGAAATTTGCTAAAAAGTTATTTTAACTGAATAAATCCGTCGATCCTCTACTTGCCGAGAACCCCTGGTCTAGACTTAAACGAATTCACAATAACCTCATTTTCATTTTTCTCGCTTCTACAATTTACAAGGTCAGAACACTGGGGTTTACCGATTCCTTGGTCACCATCAGGAATATCAGGATAAACTGGGTAAATACGCTCTATGGGCCGAGCCCTCGAACGTAGGTTTCCATAGATTTTGACCAATAGGGAGAAAGGTGAAAGCTGATAGGTTGGCATTTGGATCCGGGAGTTCTAACAAAACTGCTTATTTGATCCTAGAAGGGATTACCTCACATTTTTGCTCGCAGTAAGTGGAACTAAAGAGTAGGAAGTTTAAGTAAAGAAAAATAATTTAAGAATGCTCTAAAGGAGTTCAAATATTAATAATAGAGCAAAACATCTGAACGCGGATAATATCAATCTCGATTCGATGTGAATATTTACACTTCACATGCCAAAGAAAATCATACAAAATGGTAAAATCAGTGGCAGATAACTTTGTTTTGCTTCTCGATTGAATTAATGGATTTTGAAAAAGGATCCTCTCTTCCTCAGTTGCCCTCGAGCTAAGGATAATGCAAAGATCATTCTAAGAGAATAAGAAATAAAACTCCTAGCCGTACTGACATGGTTAGCATTTCATTTTTACAAATACGGAAAACCGGGTACAAGTAGCTATGGAAAAGTGCCATCAGATTACATACAATTTTAATTACCTTTCGCAGGATTATTTATCACTAAATATAGATAAAAGAGGAAGGATGCGTTTCAAATTTCAATGTCGTCACCTGAAAAGAGACCATTTTTTTCGCATATGTTTTTTTTAATTCTGAAAACACAGGTTCTGAATCAATAATGATGCTATGTAACCGTAAAAAAAATAATTTTTTTTTAAAATTTTCATATATTTTAAAAGATTATAAATTCAACATTCTTATCGCCCTCAGTACCCTCATTTATTGAGTACAGAAAACATATGCGTCAAAATAAACAGTAATATAAAATTCCTACTATTGATTATGATTAATACATGAGAAAACAACTATTTCCATAAAATCGTCACCTTACAGCACCTTTGAAATTCACGTAAATTCTTCATACCCAGTCAGTTGTTAATAACCCATTGGACTGTCGAATGAATATAATATATATATATATATATACATATATATATATATATATATATATATATATATATATATATATATATATATATATATATATATATATATATATATATATATATATATATATATATATATATAAAGTGAAGCTTCTCCAGCCGGCCATCCCTATTCGATTACCACATTCCTTATCAGCCCTATTTTGTTCAGGATCAATTCAAAAGTCCATAGATCCAATGTTATGGAAGAACGTCGTAACTTTCCGCCGCTACCTCTTAAAATGGCCATTTTTTTCCGGAAACGTTACTTGCCGTCATACAGAAGTTTCATTGTATAAATAAATAAATAAATAAACAAATATATAAATATAAATAAATGAATAAATAAATAAATATATATATATATATATATATATATATGTGTGTGTGTGTGTGTTTGTGTGTGTGTGTGTTGGTTTGGTAGAAATATAAGTATGGGTTACTTTAAATCCCCAAATGCCAATGTGTTACTTTTAGGTTGGCAAAACTGAGTATATAAATGTTGAGAATGACTGGACAACTCTAATAAATAACAAATTATATTTTCAGTACTTAAATACAAATCTATTAAATTTTGAACATAAAAACATAACAGGACAGAACTGAAATACTCGTTAAAAGGATTCTTTTCTCTCTTTTAAACTAACTCGTGTAATATGAACGCAAACTCTCTAAAATGTTATCTGAGATATTTTTACAAGACTGGAGATTTTAAAACCGGTATCAAGAAGAAAAAAAACAAGCGATTCGCTAAATATCACGATAAATATTCGAAGCAAATTTATTCCAGGGAAGTTATCAATAGCTGGAACACTCTTGAAATAAAAAGTGAGCTTTCGATTTTCCTAATCTCTGCTCGAGACGTGATTTTACCCCTCTCCGCCTCCCTGCTACTTGCTATTTTCAACGCACCACAGAAAATCGATATTTCCAAGATCTATGTCCTTTTTTACCTTCACCTTGCTAGAGTTACTTTATTTTCTTGCGATCAGGACAGAACTTATAAGACATCAACATCAAGTGCACAGAGAAATTTTAAATATATGAGCTTATAAGTATGCCTGATATCCCCTTTTTTTAAAGGTATGAAAAGGAAACCGAAAAATGCGTACAAAAATAATCTTAAGATAACATTAAAAATCTTCATTTTATGTTTGTATGAACAGGAATCATTATAAATGCATTTTTCATTTTAGTTTTTATCTCTATGCGTACTGGTATACGTTTGTTTTCCCAATGATGTTTAACTCTTTTTAAAATTTCTCTCATTGAGAATTTTGCTGTAGCAATAAACCAATTTTATGACAAAATTCCTTACATCGCCTGAATAGATCTTTTCATAGAATCAGCCTTGGGAATAGAAGACACGAACTCGATTCCTGTAAATAACAGGCTCGAACATGTGAAAGAACAATTTCTGCAGTGTAAATTACATGTGATGTTACAAGGTATCTTTAGTTGCAAGGTTGATGTTGCAAGGTATAATGTGATTCTTCGTAAACGTCGTATGGTTATCATTTTGATATAAATGACGTTACATGGAGACATCATCTGGTCGGAATATCCCACGAAGAGACTTTCTGTGAACTTTGAACCGAATCGACTTTGGTGATTTATTTTTTTTAGCTGTATTGAATTGCGATAACGAGCGACGAAATTAAGTTTTCTGCTCGAAAGGAAATATCCAAGAAAGAAGTAAAATGTTTCCAAGCCAAACAGTAGGCTCTATACGAACGACGTCTAACGAAGAGCAACGAATCTCCTTTCAAGTACCGTCTAGTGACTGAACCTTGACAAAGGAAAAAAAAAGTGTTCTGTGGTGTTCGTTGATCGTGATTCTTTTATATGTAACAACTTTGTTCAAATTCGTCCACTTTAACACTGCAGTCGCTGCTTTCAAAAAGTTCGGCTGCTTGGCAGCGTGAAACTACAGGGTGCGGCAGAATGGACACCCACATTTCAAAGGGTAAGAAAAGAAAAGAAAGAAACAATTTACAGCAAAGTTTTATATTTTCGAAAAGTACTGACAATCTACTTTTTATCCACTAGATTTTGATAACAGCATCACTCAGTTGGCGTCCGTTAATTGCGATGCAAGGGCGAAGCCGTTCTCTAAAGTTCTCCTTTAGTCCGTTGGTCATTTATGGGGAAATGGTGCCAACTTCTTTACAATTAGCGGATTCATGGAGTAGTCGTACATTTTCATGTGTTCTAATGCTCCGAGGACGACCATTTCTTCGGTAATGCAGACCCACTAGCGGTCACGTTTGAAATCCATCATAGGATCGTATTTCGATCAGGAACGGCATGAGTTGCATAGAGCCCGAAGCCTGCTCTAAATCGCCTCTGTGACGCGGTTACGGAAACGTTGTTTTTATAGAACGCCTCGATGATGTAACCCCGATGTTCACCGGACCAACTTATAGAATATACTGACAATTAGAAAATCTGCCGGAACTGTTACCACTTCCCGTGCTGACCTACCCCCACCACTTCCTTACTAGTGACCATCAGAAATGTGGAAATCCATTCTGCCCCACCCTAATATGGTGCAGAGTGCACACACATCTTTTTCAGCGAGCATTTATGGGTTAGGATTAGGCAACGGTTCACTACAAATTCACCCCTAAATATGGTGAATGAAATCTAATTTAAAGATAACTTTATAAAAAATATTAGTGTAATATCTTACGTGCTTTTAGTTAATATTTAATGTTTTCAATTTTCAAATCGCTGGCACAAATCTTCTTACGTAAGAAACCTTTTCTCTGATAAATATTGTACATCAGCAAAAGCATATAAAAGCAGACTGTTCTATGAATGTTATATTACCTGTGTCTCTGGTAAAATTATTTATATGCAAAAGAATACTAACATTTCGAATACAGAATATTTTTTAAAAGAAAACATTTATTTATACTCTTAAGATATCATGATTCAATAATACATTCGAAAACAAGTTGCAAATTCTACAGGAATCGCTCTACTGCCGATTTTATTAACATTCAAATGATCTAAAGGATTTGAAAATACTGTGTATCTGTAAGTATATGGATACAAATGGAATCCCATTAATTCTAGAGAGGTATTACTGAGAAATAAAACACGTGCAAAAAACAAAATTATGTGCTTTTAGTGTATTTCATCTCTGCCGTAAACCAGACTTCTTTTTCTCAGTGAAATTTATATTAGAAGAGAAAGTAAATGCAAGTCGAAAATTTCTCTTCACAGGGAATAAATTATTTTATCTTTAAAACATTTCTAATTTTATGTTGAACACACTTCCAAGTTTGGAGGGAGTTTAAATACGTTTCTTTTATACTACTTTAAAAATGGATTATCGCAAAAGGAATGGCGGATGGTCAAATATTCAGCAACTTCTAACAAAGTTTCTTAACGGGTGAAGGCTTTGTATATATAATTATCAAGTATAATTAACTTTTTCCCGTTCCCTAGCATTAAATAATTTACTATAGCATTTATATAACTATAATAACATATGCTTAAATTACTATATGTCGAAGATAATACTAAATTTTTGATGGTTTTTGTTATGATTCATTTTACAATAATCATGTGCCATCAGTTCATTCTTGCATTTGAAAAGCCGATTATTCTGTGTTTGGTTGGCATTTCGTAAGGTCCTTTTCAGGCTCACTGGTCTTAAAATTTTGATTAGCTCTGTAGCCTTCGACTGCAAAGTTGGCTCCATAAAGGAGTTCACTCCAAGTACTACTAGATATTTATTTCCCGTAAAAGATTCTTATTTCGCCAATTTGTTGAGAAAGAAAGTTGCTTCTTTCGAATGTAGCGTGTAAAACTATGAAAAACACCAAATGGACAGCGCAATCTGTCGTTCCTAAGGAAGCAACAATTTCTGAGTATTTGAAATCTAATTATAGACTAAATCCGCGTTGGAAATAACAGCTCAAGGGCTATGTTTATTCTATACTATCAATTTATTGTATCTTATCTCCTTTTGATAACCTGAGTTAACCCCGCAATTCCTCCTGTCGCCACTTGTAGAGAGACAACTGTCAATTTTCAATGTTAACTTTTTTGCTGGGAAAGCTTCTCCTCAAACTGATTGTTGCCACTTCAATACTTCTTATCCAGTGTCCTCACACTCTTCTTAATTCGCATCATTTAGATAAAAGTGTGTGTGTGTGGGTAGAAGACGGTGTGGGAGAGGGGGGTACTGCCCATAGAGCATGTTATATAGCTATTTTTATAAACCACCCACATTGTAGTAGGTCGGCAAACTACCAACACGCTCACCAATAATAAAACAAAACTAATACCTACGCAATATTTAATGACTTAAATGTGTAGTATAAAAACAACTATTCCAAATTTTTGAATACGTATAGTTTACTTCAAAGTTTATACACCAGTCAAGGTTCTGTTTTAACCCCTGTTCATGGAAGTGATCAAACGAAAGAGAATGGAGAACATAACTCTCATTGACACCTCCGGCCCCCTCCGCTTTCGCGTATCGGCCCATGAAATCACTGAGCTACGTAGCTACGTATAAGCTACTATTGGTATCAGGTATTGCTACGTATAAGCTACGTAGCAATACCTGAATACGCAGCCGAGGGTTAATTTCCCAAGTTCGGTGACATTTTTCATTGCTGTGGGGCTCGAGGATGCCGGACAAACAGTAAACATCTGCCATTTACTCAAGGCTCCCCAAACCCCGGAATACAGAACGTAAGGATATTTACCTAGAAAATCTACTACTAACATCCGAACACATGTATCTGTGGCAACAGAGAAAAAATACATAAAGTTGCCTACTCTTAATTTTGGATCAGGAAAAATAAACCCAGCAAACGTGACTGTAGCGGCTTTTAAATCTTACGACTGTAAATGTACATATTTTCTTTTCTTCCAAAAATTGTTTTTTTACAGAAAATGTCTTTTGTTTACTAATTATTAATTTAAATCAACTAAAATAATAGTAATTATAATTCTAAAGATAGCAGTGGAATTTCGACCAAATGTGGATCTCGAAAGAACCTATTTTAAATCCTTATGCCAACGCGCCCTGTATCTCTAATTTGAGGTCGGGACAAAAGTAGACACACGAACAATTTAATTATACAAAAGTATCAATTATTTGTTCAATAATTAAAATCGACGCCTGGAAATCAAGTGGCATTAGCTAAACACACACACACACACACACATATATATATATATATATATATATATATATATATATATATATAAGTTGGTAGGAAACATGTATGGTGATATTTATAAAAAAAAATTCACGTATTATCGCGAATTTTCTAAATTCAAATATGTTGAAGAGCGCCAAAATATGGATCAGATTGTTGACCAGCCATTTTTTTATTATATACGCAAGTCACTGGCAAATTTTTGAATCATGTAAAGCAATATTTTCTGAAATCTATTTTCTATATATTGGGTTCTGAGTAAAATTATAAAATGGAAAGATTGGCCTGAAAAACATCCAGGATATAATACAGGTCATAGGTACTATAATAATTATATATTTTAAGAATTTAATAGATTGATGCCTGGATTTAACACCTAAATTGTCTTCAACATGTGCGTGTAAAAACACGACTTTACACGGTACTGGCCAACAATTTGTGAAGCAATGTATGAACAGGCAATGACGAGCGAAACAACAATTGACGATGTTTGCACAATTATCTGATCCAAAATCCTTCCGTAAAAGTAAAAAAACAGAGATATTACTGACAACTAGACTGTTAGAGTACTTGTGGGTTTTCAGCTTTCATAATCCTCACTTCAGACGTTCGATGAGTTACCTCTTCTTTGCACTTAAGTTTTATTCTTAGTGAAAAAAAAAGGTCTGATCTGAGGGACCTTTCATCTCGGTTGATATCGTTCTAGTTTCTTTTCGCAAATACCAAAGTGAAATCAGAAGTAAACGAGATTTTTCCTAGACGGCAAGAATTAAAATGAGAATTTCAACTAGTATGAAAGCATTTTCGAAACGGATTAAATTTGCAGAAAATTATTTTCATAAAAAATTCGACGTATCTCTGTTGCGCATCTCATATAATAAAAATCTTAATTGTGTCTACTATATTCTCTCGCGCATAATTATGACTAGTATTGAAGGATTTAAAAAATAAAACTATAAAAAAACAAATATATATATATATATATATATATATATACGCTCTGTCGTCTACCTCTGTGCAAGCGTCTCTTTTTTATCTTTCTTCGTCATTCTTTCCACTTTCCGGCGCTGTTTGATGCCCAGCTTTGGTCGCTTCTTTTTTTGTTTTTCTGCAACGGCATTCTTGAAACAGGATGAAGTCAGAACAGTGGCCTCTGAAGTGTTTTCCTTTTTCTTTCTTAGGCTTCTTTGTACGTAATGAGGAAGGGGACTGATGTCTTTCACTGAGAACATTTTATGACTAACGGCAACCGGGATGTTCTCCTGGACTACATCTTCTGAAGTTGGCTCTTCGGAAACGTGTTCTGCTGGACTGTAGCATCAAGTGTTGGGTCGATGGGAGCTACAATTTTTGGTAAGTGGTCGTTGGTCTCGTCTTACGATGTGACTCGTAGTGTGATTTTATCAGAAACTTCGGCTGATGCGAAGTCTAAATCGTGAAATACATTGTGATTGACAGGCCAAATCCCACCTGCACGTAAACCATTGGCAGCAGTTTCAAGAGTTGCCGATCGTGCATAAGCCTTCTTGAACAGTTCACACACTTGGAATCGTGAAATGGCCCATCCAGCATGTTCCCTCATCCACTTGTCCAACTCTTGGGAATAGTAGACACTTAATGAAGGAAAGAAAGCGAGGTCCAAAGGCTGTATTCGATGGGTAGTATGCGAAGGAAATGGTAATATGTTCACCCCTGCTTCTCTGACCAATTCTATAGCGTCGAGATTTTGAATGTGGGACACATGTCCGTCGATTAACAAAACCTTCCTGTTCTTGTCAGATTTAGCGAAACTAATGAAATGTTTCATCCATTCACTGAAGAGCTCGATCGGCATCCAACCTTTTCCCTGACATTTCAAAAGAGTTCCTGGAGAAGCTACTGCTTCCAGCTCCGGCTTCCATCGCTTACGGGGAAACACCGCCATCGGTGGGATGAATTGACCAGCAGCACTCATTGTGCATACAAATGTCACGTTCTTTCACATCTCTGCAGATGTTATCGATAAAACGTGTCTTCCACGTGTAATATGGACAAGTGGTCCTTATTACACGTATGGACGAAGAAACGTTGTTTCCGTTCACATATCGCTATGCAAAATGGCGCACATAAAACACATGTATGGATTGTTAAGAAAATATGTATATTTGCTACTATTAACGTGAAAATTAAATTAAAATTACCTAACAGCACAAAGTAATACATTCATTTTAACATACCTGTTACATCAATAATCATACAACCTTTGTCCAGAAAGTTCGGTGAATGGGTCTATAGTTGCAATAGATTTTTGTCTTATATGAAACAACTGTTACTGTCATTCGAAGTAATTCCTGTAAGCGGTAATGCACATGTAGAAACGGCTGTACAAGTCTTGGAAACTCCTGGCGTAGTCGTCTTTAAGTATGGCCTTCAGCTGGATCGTAGCATTGCCTTTGATGTCCGAAATGTCCAATAACCTGTTGCCCTTCAAGGCTGATTTCAATTTGGGAAATAAGAAAAAGTCCGGAGGAGACAAGTCTGGGGAGTAGGGAAGGTGATTCAGGGACACAACTTGCCTGTTGGCCAGGAACTGATGCACCAGAACAGCAGTATGTGGCCGGGCATTGTCGTGAAGCAGGGTCCAGTTGCCTTGCTTAGAGTACTGGGGGCTTACCCGATTGTTCGTTGCAGCAGACGTTTTAGCATATCCACATACTTAGCGACATTTAACTTGGTGCCCTCAGAGAGGAATTCTTTATGCATGAGACCTTCAGAATCGAAGAACACCACGAGCATTGTCTTGATGCGGGATTTCTCAATTCGCACCTTCTTGCTTTTCGGTGACCCTGGATCCCGCTACTCCCTACTAAGATGCTTGCCGTCGGGGTCGTACTTCAGGCACCAGGTCTCGTCACCCGTGACAATGGTTTTCAGGAAATTTGGGTTTCGATCTACCATGTCGATGAAGTCTCCACAGGTGTCAAGCCGAATTTGCATTTGTTTCGGTGTCAAAGTGTGGGGCACAAGCAGGGAGAGATGCTTGCATTTACCCAAATCCTGGGTCAGTATGATGTGGGCCATCTCACGAGTAATTCCAACTTCCTCCGCTATCATTCGCACTGTCACATTATGATCCTTGGCCAACAATTCCTTCACTATCTGTACGTTGTCCGGGGTGCACGTAGTTGCAGGCTGACCACTTCAGAGAGTCTTCAATGGTGTCCCGCCCTTCTCGGAAGTGTTTAAACCACTCATACATGCACTCCAAGGGGACAGCACATTCTTCGTAAACTTTTAGCAGCATTTCACGAGATTAGTTCACTAATTTTCCAAGTTTGAAACAGAGCAGCATATTCGTTCGCTGATCCATTTTGAATTTCAACCGAGCGCACAACACCTTCACTCTACAATAATCTGTTTCCACACGATAAAACGATTAACCTCACGATCCCCAACCAACAGGTTATAATTCAACAACCACTAGACACCCATCCCGTGGATCACCAGCCAGTCCGACCACCAACGGACACGCCACAGTCACCCACTATAACCCAAACAGCAACAACAAACAAAATAAACTTGGTACGCCAGCAACAACAACACCACCAGGCATACCCCAAATAACGCCCCACACAGGTCAAGGCCCAAGGCCAAGAGCGGCCACCAGGCGCAAATTAGAATTGACAGACAAACAAACAAAAAATCAAAAACTCCATAAATAAAACCCCAAAAACCAAAGCCAAAATAACTTAACCACTGGCAAAAACTAGTAATTAGCCAATTACTAAAACAGCCCTAATGAACAAACCGCACGGCAGCGACCCGAACACCCGAGCAGCCCACACAATAAGCTAACTCGCAGCGCCGCGGCTTAGGAACTTTTTCAGACTGTTCTTCTTCAACTGTTCGGCACGGTATGCTCCGGTTGCAAACTCGACCGAGCGTGAACACTATGACGTCATTCACCGAAATTTCTGGACAAAGGTATATAAACCAAAAACACAATTTCATAATCGTCCAAATGAATACACGCATGTACAAGTCAATTCCTGCTTTGTATAACAATAATATTCACTAAAGGCAATGTTTTGGTTCTACTATCTAGCTGTGAACAGATAAATTTACACATGGTCCACATTTTCCACATGGTCCGTGTATTATGGTCCATATTACACGGATCTCCCCTATATATATATATATATATATATATATATATATATATATATATATATATATATATATATATATATATATATATATATATATATATATACATATATATATATATATATTATACTAAAAACTAAACTCATGGTGCAACAGACCGCTGTGTACCAAGGCCGGCGGTGCAGATCTTCGCTTTCTTGACCGTGAGCCTCTGGTGCCATACGGCATATGTCTCAGTCAGGTAATCAACTTCACGTGGGACCCCCCAGAGTTTAGTTCCCAAGCATGCTTGGTCCTAATTTTATCGACCCACTTAAGGGATTAAAGGTTGAGTTGACCTTGTCCAATCGAAGGGTGGAACCTTGGACCTGTGGTATGGAAGTTTGAAGGTTTTGTCCACTATACCACCGGGCGTCATATATATATATATACAGGGTGGTCATAATTAAACTTCCCCTATAAACGGCATCCTACAGCGCAAACGGGTGAACGGAATGGAACGAAATTTTGTATATGGGCTATACACGAGATGCGCTCACGGAATTTCGAAAAAAAAAATTAGTTCCGAAATGTCCACCAGAGGGTGCCTTTACTGGAAAAACATGAAATTTAACCCAATAAACGACCAAAACGGAATACAGAAACAATATTAACATTTATTGACTAGTTTCTGATCACCTTGTCATCGAACCACATTAAATAAAGGTAAGGGAGAAACAAAAATAGTTCAGTTTGCAGAAACAAGAACAGACTAGGACGAAATTGCACAAGAGGAGCAGTTGTTACTCGTGTCCAGGACGATGCTTAGAAAAGTGCTCAATGTGACCACCGTCAGCACTTCATGTGCGAGGCATCAGGACTCAGTAGTTACGATCTCCAACCAAGGGGCATTAGCAACAACAATAACAACAGTTGCGATCCGCTGTCGAACACGCTGTCCACCGCCTTGAAACTTTGCAGGTGACTGACGGTGGTCACACTGAGCACCTTTCCTTACATCGTCCTGGACACGATTAATAACTACTCCTCTTGTGACATTTCGTCCTAATCTGTACCTGTTTCTGCGAACTGAACTTTTTTTTTCCTCAAACAGCAAAGACGTACTGATATTTATTTCCTTAACTTCATTTAATGTTGTTCGATGACAAGGTGATCAAAAACAAGTCAGTAAACGTTCAAATCGATTATGTATTCCGTTTTGGTCGTTTAGTGTGTTAAATTTCATGTTTTTTCAGAAAAGACGTCCTCTAGTGGACATTTTGGAAGTAAATTTCTTTTTCGAAATTTCGTGAGCGCATCTCGTGTATAGCCCATATACGAGATTTCATTGCATTCCGTTCACCCGTTTGCGCTGTAGGATGCCGTTTATAAGGGAAGATCAATTATAACCACCCGGTGTATATATATATATATATATATATATATATATATATGTGTGTGTGTGTGTGTGTCAGAATAATAATTAAATAATTTACAGGGGGGGGCTTCAGGGTAGTTAATTTCGTGGTGTAAAGCATTCATATCGTATATCGAAATTCTATTTTCTATTCTATTTTCATATCGTATATCGAAACGAGCCGCGAATTAAGGGAATTCCCTTATTGAACGAACAGGTCCACTTTAGGTGGACCCAAAGACGGATATATATATATATATATATATATATATATATATATATATATATATATATATATACGGTGGTTCCCCAAAGTGTTCGTACACTTACGATTTTCAATGAAATAGGGTTCTATCCCTTAATTAAAATGAATATTTCAGAATGGGTATTTAATAATAAGATCTATATCGTACACTGAAATATCTTCGGATAAATTCATAATTAAAATTATCGTCTGGAGCTTTATTTTTATTTTTGAATTGTGGTGGCATTTAAAATATCGTTTGGCTTTAATTTTTGCTTGCTTAGTCCATAATATTCTATTTATTATTTAAAAATGGCTTGTAGTCGAAAGAAACAACAAACAGCATTCGAAAATTGATTATTTTTCATCATAGTAGTAGTAAATCAGTTTGGAATATTGCTGAATTACTTAATTTATCCCATGCTACTGTGCAGTATGTGATAAAACGCTTTAAAGAAGAAAATCGGATCGAAAGCAAGATAAGAAAAGGTTGTCCGGAAAAGTTAGCAAAACGGGATCAGAGATTTATAGTTACAAAATTTGTGAAATATCCACGTTTGAGTGCTGTAAAAGTTTCTGCAGAATTTAATGAAAAATTTTCTACTTCAATTTCACCTGAAACTGTTCGACGAGTTCTCAGAGCAGCTGAATTGCATGGGTGTTCTGCCCGTAGAAAATTTTTTGTGAGAAAAACAGAAAGCCTAGCATTTCCTTTGCACTATTAATGATAAATAAGCCCTAAACATATTGGAATAATGTCATAATTAACGATGAAAGCAAGTTTAACATTTTTGGTTCCGATGGGCGTATAATTGTATAGAGAAGAAAAATGAGGAACTTAATCCCAAGTACGTAGTAGGAACAGTTAAGCACCGCGGTGGAGGTGTCCTTGTGTGGGGGTGCATGTCAGCATCAGGACTAGGTAATTTGGTATTTATGGATGGCATAATGAATCATGCTGTTTATATAAATATTTTAAGAGACAATATAAAATTATCAGCCCAAAATTTGGGTATTGGAAGCAACTTTGTTTTTTATCAAGATAACGATCCTAATCACACGGCTCTCAACGTTCACCTCGGATGTGTCTATAATTGTCCACAAGTTTTGAAAACACCACCTCAATCGCGAGATTTAAACCCAATAGAACATATTTGGAGAGAACTGGAGGTTCGAGTACGAAAACACGACATTCACACGAAAAGCGAACTAAAAACAATTATGATGGAAAAATGGATGAACATTGATGCAGAAATTACAAAAAGAACTAGTGCAATCTGGTCCCAGACGCTTAAAAGCTGCTGTGGATGCTAAAGGATATCCTACTAAATATTAATGTAACGAAAAATTAGAATATTTACTAATATGTAGAGATTTTTTGGAAGTCTACGATGACTTTTGTGGGATAAAGTTTTTTTTACTTTTTGATTATTGGTTTCTTAAAAATAAAGTTTTACTATGTTTTAAAAATATTTCATGTAGTTTTGTTAAGAGTAGATTATAGATCTTATTATTAAATACCCATTCTGAAATATTCTTTTTAATTAATGTATAGACCCCTATTTCATAGAAAATCGTAAGTGTACGAACACTTTTGGGAGCCACTGTATATACACTACTGGCCAAAAGTATTTCAAGTTTGAGAAATCAAACATTTTTTTGAAGAATAAACCCCCCAAAATAATATTTTTTCAATGCAACTGATATTTTTTTAGTGTCAATATGTTAAATTAGTTTATAGACAAGAAATGATTAAGTTATTGAACAAAAATAATTATTTAATTTTATAAAAAATACCATACAAAAATGTACAGGTTATCAGAAATAGGCATCCATTTTGAAAAGTATTTAATATGTTGTTGGGCTGCCTCTGGCTTTGATCACAACAGCCACTCTCTCAGGCATGGAATCCACAATGTTTTGAAACACTAGGTTTTGCATTTGTCCATACTGCCTGGTTCGTACAGAAAAACACCCAGAAAGCCAAATGGTGTGGGGCTGCATGTCATATAAGTCAAATGGACGACTCCATTTTGTACAGGAAACTATGAAGAGTGACCAGTATATTAGTGTGCTGAAGGATCGATTGCTTCCTAGTGCTTATGACATGTTCCCAAGGCAGAAATGGATATTTCCGCCAGACCCAGCACCCTGCAATACATTGGAAAAGGCAAGAAAAACTTTGAAATTAAATTAAATTTCATTAGAGTTCAATTCTGATATCTAAATCGAAGAATTCTTTATTTTAGGTCAAGGCTGAATTTACAAAACATGGTATTAATGTTCTCCCATGGCCATGAAACTCGCCAGATTTAAATTCTGTTGAGAATTTAAGGAGTATAATTGTAAGAAAATATCTCAAAATTATCCCAGAACAAAACGAGAGATTCTGGAAACAATAATTAAAATTTGGCACCATGATATACCGAAAGAAGTGTTGCAAAACCTTGTGGATTCCATGCCTAAAAGAGTGGCTGTTGTGATCAAAGCCAGATGCGGTCCAACAACATATTAAATGCTTTCGGTTCAATTGCACTCATTTATTATCTTTTCTGCTCAGAAGAACTTGAAATTGTTTATTTATTTCATTTTATTGTGGGGAACCAAAATGAATGCCGATTTCTGATAATCTGTACATTTTTTGTATTCTTTTTTTTATAAAATTAAATAATTATTTTTGTTCAATAACACTAATATGCAAGGTTTTGTTGTTTTGAAATGAATAGGTGTATCTGAATGGATTTTATGCACATGTTCCGAGAATAACCGTCAAAATTCCGTATCACGTTACGTTTTTTCACAAATGACGGAAATGTGAAAATTAAAAAAATAGTATTTTGTGATGACATCGTTATAGAGCAATGTTCGTATCGCGTGGAAATGTTTTCTGGAGGGGCGGAAGGATTGTTTAAGGGATAGATAAACATCAATATCTAGCTGATAATGGAAATGTAACTATTTTATCTGTATGACATCAGGATTTGCGCCAATCACAAAATATCTTTGGCCATACTAGAACTAGTAAGCATAACATTCTGAATCCCAATATCCATCTGCCATAAGACCAGTGCCCCTAAGTCAATCCATCCCTGTGCCATCCCCGTCCAATATCAAGCTCCCAACAGACACCGATTCAGACGATGTTACAAGTGAGGAGATGTACAAACCGGACAGTATTGAGGATGAAACCCCAGAGCCATTTACACAGCATGAACTGAATGATTTGGTTCACGATCTGAATTTACCTAAAGGCGCAGCAGAGCTTTTAGGATCACGACTTCATGAAAAGAATTTACTTTGCCCCAATACGAGTTTCTCCTGGTACAGACACAGAGAAGCAGAATTTGTTCCGTTTTATGCTGACGAAGGTGGTTTGGTATATTGTCGAGACATTCCGGCAGTCATGAAATACTTCACCATCAATTACAATTCAGGACAGTGGAGGTTGTTTATAGATGCCAGCAAATCTAATTTAAAAGGTGTTTTATTACACAATACTAAAATCCATCCATCCATTTCAGTAGCACATTCTGTGACATTCAAAGAGACATACGAGAACCTTAAATTACTGCTGGAAAGTGTGCAGTACAAATTTCATAAGTGGTCTTTGTGTGGAAATTTCAAGGTGATTGGAATATTGCTTGGCCATCAAGGAGACTACAAAAAATTTCCTTGCTTTTTGTGTGAATGGGACTCCAGAGCAAGGACGGAACATTGGGTTCGACAGCAGTGGCCAGTCAGAAGTACATTCACACCTGACGAAAGAAAACATTGTTTCAATTCCAGTGGTTGATCCCTCGAAAATACTGTTGCCACCTTTACACATCAATCTTGGCTTAATGAAGCAATTCGTGACAGATTTAAGCAAGGACAGTAAATTTTTTCAATATCTGGGTGGTATGTTTGCACCAATCACGACTGAAAAAAATTAAAGCTGGCATTTTTGTAGGCCCTCAATACGAAAATTAATGGCAGACAACAAGTTCGAGGAAACCATGTGTGAGTGCGAATTGCGAACATGGACTGAATTCAGAAATGTGGTACACAACTTTTTGGGGAACACAAAGGCTTCAAATTTCACTACTTTAGTTGAAGAGCTACCGGAATCTTATAAACTGCTTTGTTGCAAAATAATCATCAAAGTTCATTTTCTTCATGCTAATCTCAATTATGTTCCTAACAGTCTTGGTGAACAATCTTGGAAGAACGTGGCGAGCGCTTCCATCAGGATATTAAAGTGATGGAAAAGAGATACCAAGGAAAGTGGACTGTACATAATATGATGGCCAACTATTTTTAGATGTTGAACTGAGACTGAGACTGTACGGACGCACACCGAAGACAATGCAAAAAAAGGAAGTTTGAAGGGGAGCCCAGTGGTCAATGTTAGGTGTGTTTGTTTTTGAATATGTATTGATGTTTATCTGTTCCTTAAACAATCATTTCGTCCCTTCATAGAAGATTTTCACATGTTACAAACGTTGCCATATAGCAATGTCATTTAAGTAACTTTTTATTTTAAATTTTCATGTTTATGACAAAACCTGACGTGATACGGAATTTTGATGGTCATTTTCGGAATCTGCGCAAAAAATCCATTCAGATGCACATATTCATTTCAAAACAATAGAAAAAAGTTCAAAAATTGCAGATCAGTGTAATTTAATCATATCTTGTCTTTAAACTAATTTAAGATATTGACATTAAAAAATATCCGTTGCATTGAACAAATATTTTTTGGGGCTTACTCTTGAAAAAATGTTAGATTTCTCAAACTTGCAATACTTTGGGTCAGTAGTATATGTTACATATATACGACATTTATTATAAAAGAAATTCTACTCATGGGACACAAATTTATTGAAGTAAGCCCCATAAGTTTTATATCGCTATTTATGCTTGATAAATAACACGAAAAGGAGGAAGAAAAAAGTTTATAGGCAGAAACGCGGAGACCATTTTCATTTAAAATCAGCAACTTCGACATATCCATCGCTTTCAGATATAAAGCGCCTGCTTCTGCAAAAATTGCAAAATGGGTAACATTTCCATACTTCCCAATATTTTGCGCAATATTTGGATATAAAAATACCTTGAATTTCATATGTAATGATTTATTCTTTACAATCTACCTTAAAGGTATTGTACAGGGTTTACAAGGATAATAAAAGACGAACGAAAAAATTTAAAGAAAAAAGCTGTATATTTTCAAAAATTACTAGCAATCTAGGATTTTTCCACTAGGTTTTGATCCCTCAAATCCCTCAAATGGCGCCTGTTATGTGCGATACACTGTGGAAGCTGTTATTTAAAGTTTTCCATCACTCTGTTGGTCATCTGTTGGAATGGCGGAAACTTCCTCACGAATTGGGGATTCACGAAATCGTTGTACATTTTCAGGTGCTCTAATGTTACGATGACGACCCACTTAGTTCCCTTGGTAGTGCAGACCCATTTGCTCTCACGTTTGAAACCCATCGCAGGATTATTTTTCGATCTTGAACGACTTTAGTTGCATAGAGCCCGAAGCTCGTCCTAAATGGCCACGCCGTTACAAAATAGTTTTTAAAGAACATCTTGATAACGAAACCACGATGGTCACCGGACCAACTCATGATGTCTACTGACAACTATTGAAATAATGGTTTGTTTGCAAATCTGCCTTGAAAGACGAGGATTTTGAGTTCGATATGCGGATTTGCCATTTGCATTTCATGTCAACAAAAAAAATTTAATATGATACTGTGTGATAGAGTGTTCGTTATATAAGGGCATAGCAAACAGAGGTATTCATTAAAAAAAGTCACTTATTCCTTTTTTATATATTCATTCCCAATTTTTTATGCATTTCTAATTAATTCCTTAGTAATTAACAAGTGTACCTAAATCACGAGTGTATATTCAATTTCCCAGAGGCATAGAAATTCTTATAACATGAGTTCTCCTTCATTAAGAAGAAAAGAATATAATAATTGTGTAGACGATCAGACACTAAACAAATAAAAAAAATGGAAGAAGTTGATAAGGAAATAATTACCATGTCTAGAATGGAAATTAGAGAATGAAGAAATATTCCCAATTACAATCATAATTATAATTTTAATTATCATACATCTAATATAACATCTTCATTAAATATTTCTGGATTTTTATCGTTACTTTTCACATTTCGACTTGTTTGAGTAAAAATTCCTTCTAATTTATGTTCATCCCAATAATAGACACAGGTTCAATAGATTTTTCGCCAGAAGTTTTGGCTTCCGTTAAGCTCCAGTGCGAGAGATATACTAGACATTTTTTTTAAAGTCGCAAGTCAGAATATACTAGACATATTTTTTTTTTAAATCGCGAAATCTTTCCTTATGGTTATGTTTGTTTTGCGAAGGATTAAGAACTAAGATCGTGATTAGTCATTCAGAGAACTGCAGAGTTAATAAAGGATAGGAAGATGCCTTGACTAAGTAAAACTACTTAAATTTAAACTATCGTATTTAAATTATGAGTTTTGCTTGTCATAAGTTTTGTATGTTTTGTATGCCATAATTTATTCTTGCTTTCTGGCGGAAGTATTGCAAATGATATCACATACAAATTACTATATATCTATGTGTGTGTGTGTGTGTGTAAGTGTAAGTAAGTAAGGTTTTTAGAACTAGAGGGTGACATTACGGCAAGCTATTTCCTTTGTTAGTACTCGCTGACTTTTCGGTCATCAAATCCACTCAAAACAGTCCCGTCAAGAGAAAAATCTATATATATAAATCAGTTCCGTGACTCATTGACTCACTGACATACAACGCACAGACCAAACCGCTGGACCGAAAGGTCTGAAATTTTGCATGACGATTCTTCTTATGGTGTAGGGATGCACTAAGAAAGATTTTAAAATAATTCTTCTTAGATTTTTTTAAATTAAATTTTTAAGCTTTTAAATTTTTGTAACTTTTTTTAAGTTTGCATTTAAAATAATAATTTGAGGGTTATAAAATTTATATCACGAGAAAGATCATAAAAATATCTTTAAAATGAAATCTTTTTTGAACCTTTACCTAGATTTTCTGATTTTTAGTGAATTTTTAAAGATTAATTTTTAGAATTTAATTTATTAAATGCTGATCACGCGATTTCTTTTTCTGGTACTTTAAATAAATTTATCGCCACGTGCATAACAGCTAAATAGACAAAAAAATGTTTATTTTTCTTTATAATGCGGCAGACGATTGGATATTATCCCAAAAAAATAAATATCCCTTACGATTTTTTTATAAATATATATATATATATATATATATATATATATATATATATATATATATATATATATATATATATTACATCAATTGTATACATTGATCGTCGCATTTATTATAAATATATATATATATATATTTTGGCATTAATTGCATACATTGACAGTTTTAATTAGAATGTACTCCGTAGCGAAGCGCGGGTCTTCAGCTAGAAATTTCATATATTTGAACACATTAGGGACAGTACTTATTTAATTGTTTACTTACTTATGAGAAATATGAAAACGGGAAGTCATTTACAATTTTATAAAGAAAAGAGAAAAGGAATGATAGAGTGTTGTCTAACCCATTTCTAAAGATGCTATGCCCGCACAATAGAATATTATTTTCACTTATGCACGTGATCATGCATCGGGTCATGTCCTTTAAGCAACAGTTACAAAAACAAAAAGGGAAATATAAGGGGAAAGACAAAACGCAAAAGTTAAAGGTATAGAGTTAATGGATGGAGAGGCATCATCATTATTATATATATATATATATATATATATATATATATATATATATATATATATATATATATATGTGTGTGTGTGTGTGTGTGTGTGTGTGTGTATACACCGGGTGGTCAAAAAGTCCGTAGAAACTTTAAAAATGCATAAAAACCGGAAAAATAACCAAAATATAAAAAGGTTTGCAGGGTTAGCATCGATTGGTCATGGGAATTTTTCTAAGACAGGGCAAAAAACTAAATAAAAAGACAGCCGATAGATGGCGCTGGTACGAGTGAATTCTGTGGAAATATGCAAATGAGAAGGTTATAAGAGCGTGCGCACCTAATCCACAACCAGTTCACCGTTGTAAACCGTGTATGTGAACAAAGATGCTGAGTGCGAAGGATAAAGCTTTGTTGGTGAAGTTGTTTTACGTGAACCAGGAATCAGCGACCATTGCCTTGCGTAAATTCCGACTCGCCCGCCTGCAATGTATTATCCCCTGTGGTGGGGTCATATGGAACATTTGCTGTCGTAATAAACGATTTAGAAGCATTTTTTCTTTATTTGCGTATCTTTTCTTTGACTTGTGTACGCCAGCGCCAAATGTCGGCTGTTTTTGAGTTTTTTTCCTGTCTTAAAAAAATTCCCGTGACCTAGCGATGCTAACCCTGAAAACCTTTTTTTATTTTGGTTATTTTTCCGGTCTTTATGAATTTTTAAAGTCTCTACGGATTTTTTGTCCACCCGGTATATATATATATATATATATATATATATATATATATATACGAGGGATAAAACTTTAATAGTGGCAACATGGTTGTAGAGCCCCCACACATCAGAACCCAAGAAACTCAGGCCTACACAGTGACAGGATGAATACAGCCATGTTTTAACTACCGGTCTGTCGTGCGAAATGATTTGTTGCATCGTACTGATGGGACTTAAGTCTCTGTGACATCGATCTAATCACCAAGATGAAGAAACCACTCCCTGGATTCCACCAGAGATTCTGCAGGCTGTAGACTGCTCCATTCAAACGATCAACAGATCAGGTGCTGCCAACGGCATCCTACAGCTTCCAGGTCGTTAGCAACGGATGCTAAATAATGCTGCTTACTACATTAAAGCGCTCTAAATGTTTCACCCCTGTATCTCTTCTGTATAATTTGTACATACTAGCTGTTACTATTAAAGTTCCATCCTATGTATATATCCGTATTTCTATTTTTTTTAATATGGTAATATCCTCGGTTGCATGTTTAAAAAGTGCAAGAATTTTACTCCAGACATCATGAGAAGAAGATAGCAAAAGATGTTCGGTACCTATCCAATATCTGATTATGCATAATCTAAATTGATAAAATTTTAGAAAATTACCTTTTTAGGTCGCATTTATGTAAATCACTTTTTAATGATTTTTTAATCACTTTTGTGTTGTTTCAATGTTATTGAAGTTGGTCTCTAATTGCCTTTTGTGTACAATTTTTCTTCAGATTTTCGCATTGTCATTTCTAATTAAAATTTCATCAAAAAAGCAAAATACACCGATACATATGAAATATAACACCTCTATTACTTTCTGAAAGTAACAGAATATTAAATATAAAAGCTCTACACGAATAAATATTTACTGTCTGATATTTTGTTATGATAATTTTAGAGAAAATTTTGGAATTTCCTAATACATATAAATACATTTTAGCAAAGAGTGGATGGAATAAATGTCCTGAATTTTACTAAATTCTTGGCTAGCCAGAAGCGATAGGAAGTTTCTTTCAGACACGTTTCAGAAAAATTAATTATTTTTAGCCACGCGGCGAAGCATTTCACTGTAAACATTTGGGCATAATTCTGTCTGATTTGAATTCAGATACTCGAATGCTAAAAGGATAATTAATTTCGGCATAACCAATCATAAAAATTCTGTTCATAATAGAATGTATCTTGGTTTTCAATTCATCATACAGAAATTTGTCGAAGAAAATTGATTAGAAATTTAGAAAAACATATGAACTTCAATAATTGTATATTTGAAACTGATTCATTTTATACACTTTAAAGAAAAATCCGAAACTGTTTGCGTGTGCCCACGTTAACAAAATTAGGCAAAAATAAGTAATATATTCTGATTCGTAAATTTCCTATGTCTAATTTATACGTCTAATACTTTCAAGAATAAAATATATTAATCATCATAAATGTTATATCATTTGATACATATTACTGAGAAAACTCAACTTTAAAATATAATAACGTATATGATGACGTATTGTAGTCTTTTTTTTTCGGGGATATATAAGGTGTGTTTCAAAATAAGGCTTCTTCTTTTAAGGATTTTTTTCCTATTCTTATATAAATACTCCTATCAACATACAAATGATTTATCGAACAGTTTGACTCAAATATGTGTATTATCTCCGACTGTAAATTTTACATTTTCAATTTATGTATTTGAAAAATATAACTTATAGGATATCAGAATCAGACTATCTTCTTCATTTAAACCTATATTTTTAGGGCTCCCATAGTAACGCTAGAAAAAATAGCAAAAATAAAAATTTCATAAAAGTTTTTGTAATGTCGAATCTTGGAGAAAAATGTTTGTTTACAGCTATCAACTGGGGAAATAAACAAACAAACACACACACACACACACACACACACACACACACACACACATATATATATATATATATATATATGTGTGTGTGTGTGTCAAAACATAACTGAGCTGTAAAAATATTATTGAGAAGTACGGGGAAAGGGGGTTTAAAATAATAAGAATCTAACAATCCATTTACAAAGCGCGCGTATTTTTCTGTGGGGAAATCATCCTTTAAAAGCGACACTCTGAGCGAAAAGCGAATTTTTCTAGCGAGAGGATTTATTTTTAGAAGAGTACGGTTTTTGGCGCGTAGTTAAAGTGTATGATCAGCAGAAATGAGGTTCCAGATTGCCCAGGGAAGAGGTCTGCACATGCGCTGTGCATCAAGAGCGCTGAGAAATGATAATTTTGGCGGTAGATTGAGTGGGAATTTCGTTGATAGCGGTCGCTCGCGGCAGCGTGTTGAGGAAATTAACAAAATGACTACGTGAAACAGATTATTCTGGAGGATGGTTCGTATAAGAAACGCAATAAAGAAGGATTATGTGTAGTTGACTTTCTTGTGATCCATTCCATGCCACTCGTCCAAGTGATTAAAGAAGATGTTGACTGCTTAAGTAATATTTAAAAACGGGAGCAAAACAAGCTCCGTGTCATATATATATATATATATATATATATATATATATATATATATATATATATATATACACTATCTACCAATAAGTATTTGGATACCCATGCAAATCACGATATCTGCAATCCTGATATACGTCACGCCCTCCGCCGTTAAATATCGTGTAGAAAACAACATTGGCATTAGTCGCATACAAGATGTCACGAAGTGCAGAATTATCTGATTTCGAGAAAGGTGTAATCGTTGGGTATCACAGAAAGGACCAATCCTTAAGGGACATATCTTGCGAGGTGAATTGCCCAAAATCGACAGTGGCCTATGTGATTCAGAAGTGGAAGGTGAGCGGTGATTGACGGAATGGGCCCCGAGTCGGCAAACCCACGAAACTGGGAGATATAGACCGACGGCTGATGTCCAGGTAAATTCGGAAGAACTGCACCCAATCGATGGCCTACATAATCCAGGAGTTTCAACAGGCATCCGGGAGTGTTGTTTCGATGAATACCATCCGTAATTAAGCCCATCTGCTTGGTTTTCATGGTCATTCTGTCTCCCATAAGCCCTTGATCACGAAGTCCAACCGCACTGCACGGTTAATGGGGTGCAAAGGATGTCGAAAGTGGACCGTAGATCAGTGGAAACGGGTTCTCTGGAGCGATGAATCAAGATTCACCTTATTCCGTTCGGATGGCAGAATCTGGATCTGGAAGTTGCCTAGAGAACACCTCCTGCCAGAATACATTTTGCCCAAAGTAAAGTTCGGCGAATGTGTAATTAGGGTCTAGGGGGTGTTTCTCCTTGTATGGACTGGGACCCATGGTCCCAATTCATGGTAAGCTCAAGGCCGACTACACTATTTTGGATGACCTAGGGTTGACGCTGTAATTGCCTCGTGTGGAGTCTCTACCAACAATTGAATATGAACGAATTTTGTTCTTTTTTTATCACAGGTGTCCAATTACTTATTGGAAAATAGTGTATATATATATATATATATATATATATATATATATATATATATATATATATATATATATATATATATATATATATATATATATATATATTTATCAAGGAATGAATGAAACTAAAAACACATAGCTAAAGCAATAGATCGCAATCCGTGATTTAAAGAATTTGTTCTTCAGTATATAGTAAAATTTTGAGCTTAAACCGGTAAATGCTTTGATTAATTTATTTACCAACAGAGCCCACGTGACATCAGTATAATAAGTGTATATATAACCTTTGAAGGGTAATGTTTATGCATAATTTAGAAAAAACTAAACTCTGCAAATTTGAAATCATTGTTTCCAAAGAGTACATATGAATTGACACAAGAATAGTTCTTAAAAGCTGTAGATATCAAAATATTTATCAGTATACGCATGAACAACATTTTTTGAAGCCACATTATTTTTTGTCGTATAGCAACCCATATTCTATAAATCTTTATTTCCTTCCTAATCCTTTTCTGCGTTATGTATGTAGTTCACCAATCCAACTGCTTTTTTTACGACGATCTAAGACAAGCCAATAGCTGTCCATCGTTGTTCCCTACTCTTTTATCGTACGTCCACTAGAAATTCCTAAAAGGGTTCAGTGGCGTCTTGTTTGGCGCATCACGGCATAGAAGCGATCCTTTTTCATTATGTTGCACAATTTTAGTTAGATGTTGTTTCCTTCCTGATGTTTTACGTAATACTCGAGTTGAGGGCCGCATCTGCATTTTGATTAAAATTCTCATTGATATGATTTTTTTCCACTCCGTACACTTTAGAAGATGATTTTTTGCAATTTTTTTAATTTGGTATTTTTTATCCATTTTTTTATAAAGACATGTAAGTTGAATCTTAGAAAAGTGTATTAAAAATATTAATGTTACATTAAAATATTTTTTTCAGGGGGAAAACTGGTGAAAATTTGACATTTCCGCAAAACATTATAGCTCAAAAACAAACAAATATATTACTATTTTTAAAATTGGAGAATCAAGATAATAACTTTCTCTAGGGAAAAGAGTATTCTCAGGACTATACTCTATTTATCTCAGAGTCTGCAGCAGTTAAAATACTGATGTACTGAAAAATCACTTAAAATTCTTTGTCACTTGCAATTCATACCTATGCAAGCAAATAACTAATGAATCTACAATCACGAGCATAGTCTGTTAGTCCCTGTTTCTACATAGTCCCTGTATAAACATTTGTCGATAATGTATGCAAAATTTTAAGGCCTTTTAAACGTAACTTTTTGTAATACGAAGAAAGTTTTGCGTAGAGAGAAATTATTAAAAATTAATTTTGAGAAAACGCTAAAAAAATTATAACACGTTTCTTACTTCAAAAATAACTATTTTAGTAGTAAAATCCACCAAATTTATAAATTCAAATAGAATTGGAAGGATAAAAGATTAAGCTTTAATGTTATTGAAATAAATCTATATTTTGACAAAAAATGCCTTTTTGAAGGTGTACGGATACCTTAACGTGTTTGGTCATCTGAATAGGAATCAAATCTGGGCTTTGATTCATCGAGTAATTTCCTAATTTGTGTTAGTGGACAGCTAAAATATATCACAGACTACAGTGTGAACATAAATGAATATCCCAACTTTGCAAGGCTATTGAACGAAAACTAAACAAAGTACAAACTTGCTGTTCATCGGAAATCAAAAATAACAGTTGAAAGTTTAAATTCGACACATTTATAAGTGTTCAATTTGAGACCCTTTAGTAACACGAAGGATATCGAGGTGGTACGATAACTCATCCCACACTCTTTTCAGCATTGAAAGGCTGCAGATATGCGCGTCTTAAGTTCGTCAGCGTCATTTGGTAGCGGTGGAACAAACACCTGGTGTTTGATGTCACCCCAGAAAAAAAGTAGTTTGTACTTTTAGTTTTCTTTCAATAGCCCTGAAAAATTGGGATATTCATTTATGTACACACTGTACATCTGCTCCTTATTTTGCAACGTACAAATCAAATCCGACCTTACATTACTGTGATATTAAACATCCCCTTTCTAAGACATGTTATGAGTATTTATTTTCCTTAATTTTATTACGAGAATAAACATCTCCCTTCATATAGTTAGCCTTGAACCTAGGTTTCACCCTTGTGATGGGCTCCTCGGCAAAAGCGTAACTGGTAAGTACGTTGATGAGAAAGGAATTCCTATTCCAGAATTTCTCTGAATGTTTAATGGTGACTAACAAACTGCAGTCATTCAGCCCACTTCAGAAATAAGCATCGTCTATCAAATATTGTGATGCAAAATTTATAGTTCAATTTTGTACCGTAATTCGTGGGATCTTTCCGAACTGGGCTGGGTGACCGAACTTTGTCTGTCACTAGCAAAGTGTAGAGAAATTCCTCATAATTTTTCCTCCAGCATTTTCATCGGTTATTCCTTGCTTAAGAGCCCATAACACGGTCGAAACCTAGGTCCAAAGTTGCCTGTAGCCTGAAAATGTATATTTTTGCTTTTAGCTCCCCGTCTTTAGCAGGCTTCGTACATTTTGTCGTTTACCACAAGACTTGCAGGATATCCACGATATCTCATGCCGTTAGTGCAGCTGAATTTTAGAGGAACTGCCCGAGGCGAGTTTTAAAAAAGGGTCTCTTTTCAGATTTTTGGAGAGAAGAAATGAACACACCTCTGTTAGAAGTAGTGTACTCTTAGAATAACAGTAAAGTAATTCATCTGATACAGATATGTTATCAAACAAACATACTACATTTTTACTATCCTATTACATACACTATCATAAGCTTTAGAACATGGTTTCTTAATCTATGGTTCATAGACCACTTGGTGGTCCGTGAATCCACCGACATGGAGAAGAATTTTAGTCCAGGAACTTGCGTTCGCATCAAAACACAGATTTCAGAGATTTATTATTTGAAGAAACAAAGATTCATTATTTGAAACTAAAATGGATGCACGCGTTAAGGCTGCAGTGTACTAACTTTATTGGATTCGCTCACCTCAATGTTAACCTATGGAGAATATGGGTCTACTATTGTCAGCCACATAAATGCTGATAATCCAATAAAAAGGGTATTTTCAGATAGCCTGAACTTTTCTGCTCCTTGCAACAGAATTCATTTTATAATTGTCGTCCACCAAAGGAATTTAGAAACGTTTAAAATACACTATACCAGATTTTTTTTTTAATTTAAAGAATTCGAGGAAAACAAACTTATTTATAATTGGGCATTTTTAAAAAAAAACGAAAAATACCCCAAGGTTTCTCTATTACGGAGTACAATTTATAAAAAAAATCTTTAAATCCAAGTCGGCAATCCTTGAAAAAAAATTTCCTCTTAGGTTCACATTGAGGTGAGTGAATCCAATAATGTAAGTACGCAGCAGCTTTAAACTTGAAAATTAAATTAACCACGTAGTAACCTTTAAATTTGAATTCAATGAGACGTACAACCGTGCAGTAGTCAGTTGGTAAATAATATGTTAAAGTATAAATACGCTATTAAATCACACATTTGCTTTGTTTAATATATTGATATATTTTGACATATATTTTATTTTATATAATGCATATCCTTCCCATTCTATAATACGAATACAATCGAATATAATTAGAATTTTTAAAACTATTTGTTGCCTGTTACATTTCCAAATTTTTTGTTTGAAACGATTCTTATATGAGTATTTATTATCAGCGAGAGGGATCCATAGCTTTCACCAGATCATCAAAGGGCTTCACGACACCAAAAAGGCTAAGAACCAGAGTGCTTTGTAGTAGTCATTCATGTCTCATTTCATGTCACACACGGGTTCACACAATAGAAATTTTGTCCAAGCATTGGCCGTTAACATTGTCAAAATTTAAGTCCAAGGCTTCCGTAAGAATGTGGCGAAAATGTCAATTTAGGTTTTTAATACGTAAAATACGACCTCAATGAAACAAAACACTGGATTTCGTATTTTGTTACACGCTCAAAAACTTCATTATTACCGTGTAAAACGAAGTACTAGAAACCAATCTAAATTCGAGGCATTCTTTCGAAATTGAAACAGGAGAAAAGGAATCATTTCCCCTCTACATTTTGTAGCCTACATTGATTGAAATATGTACGGGAAAGCTTCCACAAGTAAATTGTAAAAAAACACGCTGGCAAGAAATACAATTAAAATTACCACGGTATAAAATTTCCTCTAGAAATTCTTGAAAGTATCTAAAGAAACCTTCCCAATGTTCTAACATTTCCAAGACATTTGATTATTTTGTTTGTTTCGAATGTCGATATAGATCAGAATGCCTGTAATTCTATTCATGAAAGAGAAACGAATTTCTTTTTTTACTTTTATCTGACCCCATAAGAAAATGTCGGTGATTCGATTCGATTTTCCTTGAAGAACGAATTTCGCAGGAATACATCAGATAGGGGATGTAATGACAGAATCTAAATTTTCCAAAGCGAAGGAATACCTTAAAGGGTTCTTTTTTATCTCTAGTAGAGGAAAGAAATTGAAAGGCACATTTAATACAAATAATTATCATCTTGAAATAGAAATGGGATAAATTTATTGAAACACGGATAGATACAGAATTAAATCTTTTTCAGGATATCTAATAAAATGAAAGGATGGAATAGAACAAGATAATTTTTTTCAACATTTAATTAAATGCTTTTTTTATGAAAACATCGGATAAATCGCCTTTTTTTGTTGGTATCCATTTTTAATGTTTAAAGAAAGAACCAGCGGTTCGGTTTATAAATCTGTTTAACTCTATTTTCCATTTATTCCAACCGGAGATATAATATTTATGAGAGTTCATTCTTATATCTCCGGTTTAAGTCTTTTAAGGTCTTTTAAGTTTCATAAAATGCATTTTTAAAACCTTGAATCAATAGATTATTTTGTGCAATATAGAATAATTACATTGCGATATAAAATTCCTGAGAAAAAAATTTAGATTTAGAGCAATATAATTTGCTTTAAGTTGTGCTGAATTTTTAAAACTTCAGATTTGATTTTAAAGAAAAAGAGTGTCTTATAGCTAACATAAAAGCTAATATAAAACATTAATGATACAGAAAAAAATATTTTACTTTTCTTATTATGTTTTATCCATTATATCTTCATCCATAAAGTTACACTGCTGGCCACCGAAATTGCAACACCAAGAAAGACAAGAGATATCACAACAAAATTTATTTTGTAGATAACATGTTGACCAAGTATCAAATGATTAAATTTATAGACTTCTGTGAAGTGTGGTTCCTGCCAAAATCAGTAGCCAGAGTAGCCGCCATTGTTGGAGATCACCGCTGCCACACGCCTCGGCATTGATTCAAAGAGACTTTGGATGAGTTCTTGGGGTACAGCACACCAAGCAGCTTCCAAACGTTGCCAAAGTTGATCTGCTGTGGCAGCTGGGGATGGAATCTGGGTCAACCGTAGAGCAACCATGGACCACATGTTTTCTATCGGCGAAAGATCCGGAGAGCGAGGCGGCCAGGGAAGCAATTCAATCTGGCGATTGACGAAGAACCGTTGGACAATGCGTGCCACGTGTGGTCGCGCATTATCCTGTTGAAATATGGCTGTGGGCAAGCCCTGAAGGTGAGGAAGGACAACTGGCTCCAACACCTCGGAGATGTAGCGCTGGCTGTTTAAAGTACCAGGAATGCGTACTAGAGGTGTGCGAGAATGATATTCAATACCGCCCCATACCATAATACCCGGTGCAGGACCAGTGTGGCGGTGCATAACGCAGCTGTTCAGCATCCTCTCTTCACGGTGTCTCCAGACTCGAATGCGACCATCGTGGTGTTGCAGACAGAAGCGTGACTCGTCAGTAAAGACAATTTCATTCCATTCTGCCGTCCACATTCTTCTGTCATCGCACCATTCGCGGCGGAGACGTCTGTGGTTCTGCGTCAAGGGTAGACAAAGCAATGGACGTCTTGCGGACAGACCACTCTGCTGTAAACGGCGTCGAATGGTACGCGTAGACACTGGATAATGCGTTACAGACTGCATGTGCTGTGCTATGGTTCATGATGTGACTGAGCGATCCGTCACTGCCATGCGCACAATTTGCCTGTCATTACGTGAAGTGGTGCGCTGAGGTGGATGCGATCGAACACATCCGGTCCGTCGTACCCTCCTGCATCCAACGATCACATATCCGAATTAGAGTTGTTTGGTTTCGTCCAACACGACTACCGATTTCCCTGAAAGATAATCCACAATCTTGGTAGGCCACTATCCTTCCTCTGTCGAACTCGGATACTTGATCAAAAGATGATCGCTGTTTTCGACGAGGCATAATTGATCGTTTTTTTGAAAAAACCACAAGAAAAACACAATTGCCGAACTTGAAATCGTCGAAATCTCCAAGCCTTAAATAGCGCTTTGAAGTGGCGCCACAGGCGCGCGTGATGTGCGTCTGCGCTGAAATTCTAATCATTTGTATATCTCACCTCCGCTAATGCATGTTGTAAATTTCATGTTATTTGCATGTTTCCTTCAGGGTGTTGCATTTAGAGTGGCCAACAGTGTATATAAATGCAAAAAATGCTATAAATGAAAATTTACCTCATCTCTTGGTATAATTTTATATAGTAAATATAGAAACAAGTTTTAAAGAGATAAGTTTAACAAAAGGGGATAAAGATGGACGATCTGCTAATAAACTGAAAATATACAACTTCTCTAAATCCTAACGAATAAGCAGGAAAGTCTAGGAATCCTAAATTCTCTTAAAGAATTTAATATTTATATAGTGTAAGTTAATTTAATATTTATTTAGTGTAAGTTCGTTTGTCACCCCATCAATGTTCTAAGAAATCATGATTGGATAGTATACAGTAATGCATGCAGAGAATTATGTAACAGTAAATACTCGTATAATTAGCTCACTGATACGCGAATAAGTTATGTTACAGCTGTTTGTTTCAAATAAAGATTCTAAATTCCTTGAATGAGGTATGATAATAATTTAGGAGTAATAAATCTCAAAAACTTCCATGATACTCTGCACATTTTGAAAAATTAAGTGAAGACGGTAGAGCAATAAAACAAATATCAGAACATTTTGATCTCATTTAGATATAAAAACTTATTTTGCCGAATAAAATACTAAAAGCTTGTTAAAACTACATGAATAAAACTATATGAATAAAATAGAACAGATTGGAAAAATAAAATGATTTCTAAAACAACTTGAATTTAATTTAGTCCTTCAATTAAATCAAATCTTGGTGAATGCTCAAGCAGCTCCGTATGCAGCGCACTTTCAAGAAAACTACCTTAAATAGATATCCTCTTATGAATAACAGGGGAAAATAGGAAGAGTTTGTACACTGGTTATAAAAAATTTAGGATAAGTCACAAAAATAGCGATTACTCAAAAAGTTACGCGTAGAATTTAATGAAACTTATACACATTATACAACACATAGGTAGGTATAAAATAGCATAAAAAGAAATCGCCAGACAATTTTGGTGTTATAAAAACCAGCATATGCATACAATGATCAAATCGGATGTGTCAGTTTGGTATAGGAAAAGTACATTTAATATGGCGTATGATCCTCCCAAGAAGCAATACAACACATACAGCGATGTGTGATGCTGTCAATTATGCGGTCTATGAGTTCGGTAGGAAGTGAGAGCCAACTGCTTTGCTCTTGCAAAGCAGTTGAAAGCGTGGCTAGGGTCCTAGGAGGAGGATTGAGAACGGCTATACGTTGTCCTAAAGGGTCCCAAACATACTCGATAGGATTTAGGTCTTTGAGAACAACCCTCCATTGATCACGCGTCCAGTGGACATGTTGACGTGCCCACTGCAAACGTTCCCGCCTATGGAGTAACGTGAGCGGGACGCAAATGGCTAGTCGCCTCGCAAAAAGACCACAATCGTGAAGAATTCTACGCACGGTTGGTATTGATACCAACCTTTCAGAGCTTGCAGCGAGGGAGGATCTGCAGACGGAGCTTGCAGACAGAGTTGCGGTTCTATTCCTTCTTGGGCATAATGAGAAATATCGGTCATCGGTACTCGTCGTAGCGTATGGCCGTCCTTGGCCGAAAATCCTGAATGCCGAATCCGTGGCTAGAAATTGTTGCCAAAGTCTATGAACCACACACGGACGCCCATTTAGCCATCTGGCCACTTCTGTCTGACTGTGTCATGCCTCTAGTTTCCCAATAGCTCTCTATCGCAGGTCTTCGGTCAAATGGTGCCTGTTGCTGCCGAGCAAACTTTACCTTCATCTTCCATGAGTTTCCGAGCTTCTCTCCGAACTGAAGTGAAGAGAGAAACAGACTATAAACAGAACACTCAGATTCAGACTTTCGAATGTCGCGCATAAGCGCGGTCATATCACCCAACTTGGGAAACTGCTCATAAAGCTTTTGTAAATATGTTTTTGTGATGTAAATAATAGCAAAAATAAAAATTTAGTGTCTTGCAGAGATTGCCCTCTCCATCCATCCTAGGAATATTACTTTTTATAGATACAGACGCCCAGAAGAAGCGGTAGAAAGGTAAGTCGTATACCTTTTATAACTTAAAGATCCGCTAACAAAACATTTTTGGTGCCCCCGGGTGGGCGTCTGTAATTGTTTTAAAAAAGTATATAGAATTGAAAGCTAATAACAAGAGTGTGATAGTTTATGCTTAACATTAAACGATGGAGAGTTATCAAAAATCACGCACACCGTTGCGAAGGGGCTTTACAAGAACAGCTAATCAATTAGAAAGATATCTAGAGGATAAAGGTGTTGATGAAGAGGAACAGATTCCAAACTTAACTCTTAAGTCTTTCAGAATGGATATCATCAGCAGTTTGATTACAATGGGAAATAAAGGACGTGTTCCCAAAAGAAAACTATCAAGCCCTGTTTGCATAAAAAGCCACAAACCTCATGTTCCAGACCCAAAAAGATTGAAAAATGCCGACCATATGCCAATAAAATGTAACCCACGGCGGTGCGCATCTTGTAGCACAAGGGAAAAACCCCACAGAACAAGATTTATGTGTGAAACATGCAATGTAGGTTTATGCATGTATCAAAAAGACAAAACATGCTTTGAACAATTTCATAAGAAATAACTCTTTGTTCTTTGAAATGTTTTAAAATTTCACCGATGTTTTTTTCTACTATACAGAAATTGTACGAATGTTTATTTTTTAATTTTTTTAAATTTTAATTTTGTAAAATAATGTTAAAATATATATACTTTATTTTTAAATACAAATTAACTAAGAAGTTTACATTTATCGTCATTCATTGGAAACGCTCACGAAACAAGGTAAGTTTTTTTTTCCCTTCTAACACAGCTAAGTTTCAAAGACCTAGACGCGCGCTGGTTGCGCTGCGCGACCACCTCCCACACATGAATGGGAGAATGTAGATTTTTTTAAATTCATATATTATTTGTCTCAGGGATCAGGACATTCAATTTTTAGAGTTTTTTAGTTTAAAATTTACAAAAATAATATTGTGCGCGTCAAAGGGTTAAACTGTAGGTCCCAGTCTAATTAGCCCTCGTGTAAAAAGTTAACCATAGCACTCCAAACCAAACCAAACCAAACTAAATAGCCTGAACTATTCTGCACCTCGCAACAGGATTTATTTTATAAATTTCGTCCACCAAAGGAATTTAGGAGCGTTTAAAACAGAAGAGACCAAACTCCCCCCCCCCCCAATAATTTAAATTTTGAAATATTATTTGCATTTTTTCATAAAAGGAAAAATTCCCCAAGGTGTAAAATTTCTTTCTCTATTCTGGAGTACAATTAAAAATCTTTAAATCCAAGTCGGCAATCCTTGGACTTATTTTCTCCGTAGGTTAACATTCAGGTGAGAGAATACATTAGGGTTTGTACACTGCAACCGTAATTTTTAAAATTTTGTTGGCTGGTTCCCTTGTTGCATAACACAGTTCATTTATCTGGCTAATTTTACAGCACAAAATTTCATTTATAAATGGTTATATTAAATAAATCTACTGTTATTAGCCATATGTGCTATTTACAAATTAGATATTAAGCTAGACACTATCTTAGCCGAACATAATTCAAATCAATTAACAAGGTGTTCAATTAATGGAAATTCTTACTCTCCTTTTCAAAGCCTCATTTATCTATGTACTTAAAAGCGAAACTCGTATTAGTTTAACTATACGTTTCCAACTAAGCATGTAACACTTGCTATGCATAATGTTCTAATTTTGATTAATTACGCGCTCCAAATGGCACTTTCAGAGAGATTCCGTAACCTAGAAATGTTCCCATTCTTGCAGCCTTGCAAAATCGGGTTAGATAATGATACATTATCAATGCCTTCAATATATTCATAGAATGCATAATTACGAATTATGACATCTGCGATTGAATAATATATAAGTCCATTTGATTCGTTGTTTTTAACGTCACAGAGAAGAGATGCAGTTCATTTGAGGAATAGAGAAACAGTGATATCTAATACTATATTTTAAAGATAATGTAGAACTTTTTGGTTTAAATTTGTAATTTAGAAATATTTGAGGAAAGCATGTAGATTTTTATGAAAAAATTTTTTATATATATATATATATATATATATATATATATATATATATATATATATATATATAATGCATAAAGGGTGATAAAACTAGTTGAAGTGACTTAATTAAATTTGTTATAAAAAATTATAAAATTCACGGGTTTTCAAGGAATAATTAACGAAAAAGTATCAATGGATGACGGCATCAGACGGGAAGTTCTGGAGTGAAAATACTTACTTGTTTTCTAAACAGCTTGCGACGGAGACCAGGCGATTCTGATTCACCGATCATAAGATTGTAAGCCATTGCTGACTAATAGCCAAGCGCTTTGGGAGCGTGAAACATACCACGGGGTTTTAGTAGTAGAGCAGAACGGTGTAGAGACCGAAAGCGCCAGGACGAATGTGTCTCGCGGGTGAGAGGTTGAGGTTTTTGAGGGAAATATCCAGATGAGCTTGATAGAACTGAAATGATTTTAATCTGGATTTAATGAATATCTTAGCTTCAATTACGATGTGACGTATTCCTGTGTTGGACTGACTTCTCGGCGATAACTACGGACTGCAACGCGATATGAATTTATTGAATAATTTTAGGATATCATGCAGAAGCTATATATATATATATATAATTATCGATAGGCTGAAAGAATCAAACTTTTAGAAACATTATCAAAATTCATATTGAAATCAGAACTGTATGAAATACATAAAAACTATGATTTGTGGTTAAATGCATGTGTATAGGTAGGGCGTCTACCGTGCTAGTACCAAATAACAAGGTATTAGACTTTACAAAGAACACAGAAGAGTAAACTACAATTTTTTTCAAAAATATTTTTGAAATTTTATTGATTTATTCCCTTGTAGTAACTATAACTGAATTGTGGTAAAATATTTTTACAGTGGAACCTCGATATATTAGCCATTGCAACTATTAGCCATTGCAAAGAACAGAGACGAGCAAACTACAATTTTTGCAAAAATAATTTTTAAAATTTTATTTACTTTATTCCCTTGTAGTAACTATAACTGAAATGTGGTAAAATATTTATACAGTGGAACCTCGATATATCGAACCTCAAGGGGAACGTGAAAACTTTGAATTATCGAGGATTTCGATGTACCAAGGTTCGATTTAATAATAACATGGGAGTGTTAGGCATGTTCAAGGGGAATTGAAAAACTTCGATTTATAAAGGAATTCGATTATATCGAGGTTTCACTGTACCTGGGTAAATGAAATATTATTCTTAACTTTCGCACGACTCGTTAGTTTATCTCAAGCGTTATAGAAGTCTTTACGGGGGTACTCAAGCTAATTTAATCGATCTTGGCTGAGGCTGAGAAGTTTCCTTGCAACTTGTGCGTTTGATGACATAATGGTGCAGATCGCGTGTCCAGGAAGCAGGGAATCTAGCATTTTCCATCCCAGCGACCTGACTGAATTATTAGGTAATGGAATAAGGTAACAGAATGATCATAAGACTGCTTGCAAAATTTTTGTCAGTATCTCAAGAGTTCAAACATACAGAAGAGTAAGCATATCTCTTTTTAATAAACACGTCTACATCTGAAAAAAAAGGAAAATCTGAATAGCACCTACATTTGGCCCCTAAGTACTAGCAGTCCTACATTACTCAAAATCTCACCAATCTTTCCTTTTGTCCAAAGGCTTGGCGCAATGTTGTCTTTGATTTAAAGCACTATTAATTTCCACCTTATAGTTCTTCAATATATGTTGCGTAAAAGACGAATATCACGTATCGCAAGCTCAAACGCAAGGTACTATGCAATACTACGCAGTAAAATAAACTTACCGCTGACTATATAAAGTAGCCTGAGCTGGCAATGTTTACTATTTCTCATATGGCAAGGTGTATGAGATAGTAAACATTCTCATATACCTCCACAAATCTACGGTCATACTGATACCTTCCATGGATCCGTCTACCACAGCCTACGCTATGAATCTGTTGGAGATGTAATCAGTAAAACGAAATACACTACGCATTTAGTTTGGCTGTAAAAGTTTCATAGTCATATTTGCAAATAAATCACGTGGAAGCGTACAATTCACTGATAAATAACAAAGAATTTTTACAATCTGCCAATCCTTATATTAAATTTAAATCCACATGTATGTCCTTTTCAAAATTCCTTTGTCCTTTGTCCAATTGTCCTTTTCAAAACAGTTATACTTAATCTACAGATAGCAAACAATAAAACGCATTAAACTTCAATATCTTAAGAATGTAAGGCATTCAATGTCAACCACTTACAAGGGATAAACATTTTTCAGGTAGTCTCTTCTAATGAAACTACCGCGGGTTATTAATGTAGGATTACTTATCATTGCTTACCTCTTTTCTTTCTTTCTTTCTTTTTTTTTGGACGCAATTTGGCACTTTTCTGTTTAACTGTTTACTGCTACTGGGTTTGGCGCGCTGCAAAAATTATAACTCGAGACGCCGGACAATTTTTTTTCTCTCCGCAGGACCGTTATTGAGGAACGTCATCCTACGTTAAAATACCGACTATAACTCCTTATGGTGAAAAATTAAGGATATTCCCGCCAAAATATCCAAATTCAGCCTTTTATCGCCTAAATTGGGGTGTTTAGCAGAATCTTAAAATTAAAAAAAAAAGGGTTACCATGTTTGGCGCTAAATTCCTGCGACCGTACAATTCAATTTAGCCAAAAAAAAAAAAAAGACCAGAGTAGTTTTTCATTATAATTTGATTCTGAATTTTTTCATTTAAATCAACCGCACGAGATTAAGATTATGAAGCTTCTTGCATGTATTTGCGACAAATATTTATTTTTTTGTGAGTAAGCTAAGGTAGCGATAAAAAGCAGTACTACAAAATTACTTTATTAACTTTTCCGTACCAGATTTTCATTTATTACAGACACTAAGCTTCAATTTGCGTGTATCAACACTGTATCTTTGTATTTCGGAAGATATTATATTGAACCCAATCGGCAATCAGTAAAATTTGACGATCAAAATCATCTAGAAATTACTTTCTATTAATTTACAGGAATGGTTTCACAAATGTTGATGCTAATGCTAGTAACATCAGTATTGCATCGCAACAGAATTTATTTATGAGTGAGGAGGGAATTTCCATAGACACCAACCAGTCAGTTGTGTCGTAATTAGCTCGACTGCTTTCCGCATAGCAGAACTACGTGAGTTAGGCATTTGCATTTCTGTCGCCGTTGTTTTGGTGTATTTTACGAAATTGCATCTAATGACGATCATTTGATGAAACTGTTCAATCTTTCAAATCAGTTGGCAAGTGAAATCTTCATAATAATTTCCTCTACTACATCAAATGAATTTGTTATATTTCCGTCCCCTGAAACGAAGACTTCTATTCTTCCGAATCACTTCAACACTGTGAGAAAATTTATAATGAAGTCTTTTATGTTGTTCCGATTTACATAGAAATTATTTTAACTCATTTCATTCACCCTGTTACATAAATCTGCATCACAGATAGTGAAAGCAATGTATAAAATTGAAAAGATCCACACCTTAATTTTATTTTGAATCTTTATAGTAAATTTTTCTTTTTCACTAGCTGAAGTACCCGACATTGCCCGGGATTTTAAGAATGTTTGTTAGCTAAATCCAATTTAAAAACTAAAGACAGCATAAATTAAGTAAAAAAAGCATACGAAATGTTATACACATCTCAGAAATTAGGTAGATTCAGCCTTTCATCATTATACCACTAGAAGCTGAAAAGTGAAAAATGTCAAACTGTGGAATGTTTGTTAATCAAAATCATTTTTAAAAACGAAACACAGTATAAATAATCTCTAAAAATGCATGTGAAATGTTATACGCAAGAATAAAAAGAAAACGCAATATAAAAAAATATAAATTTGTAATACACTCCTCAGAATTCAGCTAGATTTTCATTATTGGAGAAAAAAACCTGAAAAGTAAAACATAAAATATATACATTTGTAATAAAGCACTAAAAGCTGAATAGGAAAAATGTCAGTTTGTCTTTTGGAAAGTAAAGAACTTTGAAAAGTAAACCTGAAACTAAAAATGTCAAATTTACGAACGTTTGTTAACCAAAATAAATTTAAAAACTAAACACAGTATAAATAACATAGAAAAAAAGCACGTGAAATATTGTACACATCTCAGAATTTAGGTAGATTCAGCCTTTCATCATTGTACCACTAAAAGTTGAAAAGTAAAAATCTCAATTTGTCGAATGTTTGTCTACCAAAATCCATTTATAAACTAAACACAGTATAAATAACATAGAAATTGTCGAATGTTTGTTAACCAAAATCAATTTTAAAAGTAAACACAGTATAAATTACATTGGAAAAAAATGTGAAATGTTATACACATCTCAGAATTTTGTTAGATTCAGCCTTTCATCATTCAATGCTTGAGAGTTCTATCCTTTGTTGCCACTCTCTGCTTAGATTATGTAATAAAAATAATAATAATTGTTACTTTGCGTAAATGAGTAAATGAAGAAGTGTATGAAAATGACGCTCGCGCATGAAGTTAACTGAAATAGGATTTCCTGAAAAATTGGACTTCTTAAATGAAAATGGCAACAAAAATCGTTTGTTTACAATTGTGAATTTGAGTTTTGGTATGATTAATGACTTTACTAATTCTTGACCGATTTCAATTATTTTAGGCTTTTTATGACCCCCTGAGGGTGAGTAAGGAGAATTTTGAATTTTAGTTTCTTTTAATTCTTTTGCAGTTCTTTTGTCTGTTAGGGCTAATTTTTGTGAGTGAATCACAAACCCCCATCACAAAACTGTGCTTAAAGTTTGGACTGATTCTTTTTAGTTAAGATATACTAAGTTTTATGCTTTTTAAAGTACATCTTGAATTGTAACATTAAGTACCAGGGGCAGCTCCATTCCAGAGTTTTTTTTTTTTTTGGGGGGGGGGGGGGGGCAACGTCGGCTCTTAGGGTTTTTTATAATATATATATATATATGAAACAATAACTTTTTATAACCATTACAGGAAAAGCCTATTCAAAATTCTTTTATATTATCGCAATATAATAACTCCCCTGATCTTGATTTTGACCTGGGAATAACCGAAATAACATATTAGTTTCCTCCCTAAAGCCACGCGCAGCCAGAGTTACATAACGAAGAAAGTTCGAGAAAGTCTGACGACAGCATCACCTCATGGCGTATTAAGTCAGATGTCATGATCTGACCAATTAGAAGTTCAATATACCCATACTCCGGACGTGAGTCAAGGTCCTTCGCACTTTTTTGTCTGTTCACATCCGTCCTATGAAGTCGCAGCCCCTTTGCGCTGCGTCCTTGTGTCTTGTGTATGTGTTCCGGCAAACTCCGGAATAAGCCATTGCACCTTGATTAATGCACAGACATGACTATGTGTAACTTAATGTAAGGAACGTATGATGTTCCCCGAAAGCTCCAAGAAATAAAAATTCGTCGATATGACACTGGCTCTTCTTTCCTGAATTCGGATCTTAATTTCTCTCCAGCGTGCCTGCATCCATTTGCCCGCCACTCATTTTGCTGAAAACAACGACGACTACCATGCTCAGACTCTTTGAAATCCCCCTACCTGATGGACCATTGGCTACCTAGGTCATCATCCGTTGTAAACATTATATACATATATATATATATATATATATATATATATATAAAAGAGCTTGTCTGTTTGTTTGTCCCTATAGAATCATAGCCTGTTTCACCCACCGGGACCAAATTCGGCACAGTTAATGTTTTGGTCCCTAGAAACTTAAATTAGGAAAAACGAAATTTGGGGCTCAATTAGTTTTTAAATTAACTTTTTAATAATTTTTGTGCCCCTAAGCACACCTCTTAAATATGGATACAGCCCCTTTACCACAACCCTTCAAATTCGGTACGCGGGGAAAAGCGGTTTATTCTGAGGGGTGATCTGGGGTGGTTTGAGAGTTGGTCTGGGGGTAAAGGGGGGGGAGGACGATGAGACTATTTTTCTTACGTGTAGTGGAATCGTGAGTCTAAAAAGGTTGAGAACCACTGATTTAGACAATTTTAGACAATGGCGTTCAAACTAATAGAACTTAATAAAATTTGGAAAAAAAGAAAGACAAAAAAAAAAAAAGAAAAATTAAGTTCGTCCCATGGCCAGTTTTTGGAAGCCTTCTGCTGATCTAAATATATTAATTGCTTGAGGATCATAAAATGGGATGAAGTTTAAGAGTTCTACAGGTTTTTCCCCCTAAGTTCGCGATACAGAGTTAACGTACGATATGTATTTTAATTACTTATTCCGTGAAATCATATAAGATAAATCTTTTAGAGTTTTGGGGCTTTTTAAGCAGTGGGAGGGGGTCTGGGGGTGCCTTGAGTGGATTGCAGATCTGTACTTTATATCCGGCATCCTCCAGCCCCAAAGCAATGGAAGCATTGGACCGCGGAAATTAACCTTCGGCTGCGTATACAGGTTTTGCTACGCAGCGGCCGGTCTGCAGGTGACTCACGGTTGATGGACAGCATTGTCCGTGGGACCGGTAAAGTTTTTGAATTAAGCAGTGGGAGGAAGAGCTCTTTAAACAGAGAAACATAACGACACATAACTTTCATTCCGAACTATTAGTCCATTAGTTATATTAAGGCATAAGAAAATTAATGAAATTATTTTTAAAGAATGATTGCCCGGGTAGATATACAGATATAAAATTTGTGATGTTTTCCATAAAAAGAATACTGGGTATATATATCATTTCAGTAGAAACGCTCTAAGCGCATTCCGTCTGGCCAGATGAACATGAAGAGCATGGGGTGTAGCCCAGTGTTTTTTTTTTGTTGGAATGTATGAAAAATTTTATATCTATGTATCTACCCGGGCAACGCCGGGCAATAATGCTACTATATATATATATATATATATATATATATATATATATATATAAGAAATAAACATCGTCTCATTTTAAATTTAAACTCATTTAGTATTAGGTCTATGATTATACAGAGTGTCCCAAAACGACCGCATAAACTCTGCACAGCTATATTCCTCGTTGGAAGTACATAAAAACTGCCCAAAGAAGCGTTCCTGTACGATCCATAGTTTACTAGAAAAATACGAAAAGCAAAGTATGACGTCACTGCCGGTGCAAGAAAAGATACTTTATTGGACATATCAACAACAATATTTGCATATCTATCCAGACGATAATGTTTAAAACGTTTGCCGTGCATATCGCGTCATGCATACGCGCGCGCCATGGAATGACGTTAAGCCGCCGTTGAACTGGTATTTAAAAGGCTGCATCTTGCAGCTACCGGTAGTCTTCGTATGGTGGCCATGTACTCCGTTCGTGACTACTGCGACATGTACTTGATGTACGGCCAATGTAATGGAAATGCCTTACGAACTGCTAGGGAGTATGCCCGTCGACATCCGTCCCGCTGTCCTCCCGATGTCAACGTCATCCGTAGGCTGGACGACAGACTGCGAAATACGGGAAGCGTCTTGCCAACAGCCAATCTTCACGATACTGGAAGACCGCGGAGCGGTCTGACGGTAGCACAGGCGGATGCAATACTGCAGCGGGTAGAAGAGACGCCCGAGATAAGCACACGTGCATTAGCCCGTGAGATGACTTCGAGTAAAAGTACTGTTCACAGGTTTTTACGGTCTGAGAGGCTACACCCATTTCGGTACACAACCGTGTAAGGTCTGAAAGCAGATGAATTTTAGAAACGCGTGGCCTTCTGTGAATGGCTGTTGCAGCAACAGAACACAGATAATGGTTTCATTGCACATATCCTGTGGACTGATGAATCATGTTTCACTCGTGATGGGATATTCAACCATCACAACAGCTATGTGGTCCCAGGTCAATCCGCATGCGATCCGGCCGCATAAACATCAGAAACGTTGGTCTCTTAACGTGTGGGCCGGCATACTCGGGGATCGCCTGCTTGGACCATATCTGTTGCCTGAATGGCTCTCGGGACAGTCGTACTTGGTGTTTCTCAATGAGGTCTTAACCGAGTTCCTCGATGACATACCATTAGCGGCGATACAGGGACTTTGGTTCCAGCATGATGGTGCTCCGGCGCATTTCTATGCTTCTGTACGTGGTTGGCTGGATATGGAATACCCCGGCCGCTGGATCGGACTTAGGGTCCGGTTCTATGGCCGCCACATTCGCCATATCTTACACCGTTGGATTTTTTTCCTATGGGGCCATCTCAAGGAACTGGTGTATCGAGACGTAGTGACAACACAAATGGACTTAGTTGCTCGTCTGCATGCTGCTTGTACTTCGGTGGACCCCGCGATGCTGCAACGTGTGATGACAGCCATTCCACGGCGTGCTCAAGCCTGCCTCGACATGCACGGCGGACACTTTGAACATCTGCTTTAAATTATGCATGCTGTTGATATATTCAATAAAGTGTTTTTTCTTGCACTGGCAGTGACGTCATACTTTGTTTTTCGTTTTTTTCTCGTAAACTATGGATCGTACAGGAACGCTTCTTTGGGCAGTTTTTATGTACTTCCAACGAGGAATCTAGCTGTGCAGAGTTTATGCGGTCGTTTTGGGACACCCTGTATAATGTTAGGCTATGAAAAAATATATTCCGGGCTTTTTGGGGGCCTCCATTGTTAAGTACAATCTCATTGACACCTCGGCCCCCTCCGCTTTCGCGTATCGGCCCATGAATCACTGAAGACCAGCCGCTACGTAGCAATACCTGAATACGCAGTCGAGGGTTAATTTCCCAGGTTCGGTGACATTTTTCATTGCTGTGGGGCTCGAGGATGCGGAATATACAGTTCAGATCTGCAATCCACCCAAGGCATTCCAAGCTCCCCATTGTTAAGTACAATAAAAATTACAGTATACTAAACTTTATGAAGTGCAACCACAATATATAATATACCAAATTTCCAAATTTCAGAAATTAAACAGTCTCAACTTAGCCAGATACATAGTGGCGATTCCCGGAAGTGTAACACCTTCAATTTACTGTTATCACCCTTCAAAATTAATGTTTTTTTATTAATTAAAATTTAACAGTCATTAATTTCGATTCCAGAAGTTCTTAGTTGTCTCTGCTGTGTTTAACGACGCCTGTATGTAAAATTTCCCGTTCGTCTCTTCTAAACTGTGGATTTCCCTACAGTCATAACCAGACGGACAGACAAACATTCTTTTTTATATATTAAATTTTTCAAATATTCATATTTTTTAAAAATTCTGTATTATGACTATATTAATTTCAAGTTCCAGCAGCTTGGAAAATTACGTTAGTTTATATAATACTCCCCTTCCCAAACAGCAGAGATTAAAACACATTTAAAAAATCTATGTCGTAAGTACTTTAATTTCATGTCTCAAAGACATAAAAAAAGTGGTAAAATTATTTGGTATTCCCCCTTCCCATACAGCAGGAACCGAAAGAGACAAACTTTATTTAAAGGCAAAGTATGAATAAGTTTCAGAAGTTGGAACGCTATATGATAAATTATAATTTTACGTTAGGTTGTTTAATGACGTGATCTCTAGGTTGGAGTAATTAGTAAGCGAGGTGCACTGAATATATTTTATTCAGTATAATTTCAGGCGACACAGCTAGAACTTTCAATATTTATTTATTAGTAATTTAGTTAGTGACAGATTTTTTCCCCTGTGTGGCAGGCACATATTCCTACGATATTCACTCGCAAAAACTGCGATTTTTATTCGTTACTTTATTATAGGACTGCCATATAGGTGACCCAGTATTGTTCCCTACGAGGGGGTATTGTAGAAACGTACATGGTCAAGACGGGATTCAAACCCTATAGTCAAAATGAAGGAAGCTGGACAAGCTAACCACCCTACGGTGTGGGCGGCAAGTACACATCTTACCACAAGCCATGTGAAGTCACTTTAGTTAGGTTAAAAAAAAGTTATTTCATTACATGTTTTCCATAGAATATGTGCCCATAGTTCCCTCGTTTATAACATATATTCGAAACGATTCTAAAATTCCCCGTTAAAAATCAAGACACTCATCTTTGTTGTGAGACTATGTGTGATGATACTGTTACGAGTTAGGGGCCAACTTAGCATGTTATCGCCATCATGCGATGTTTTGGAGTTCACGTGAATTAAAACTATGGTTTAGCACGGTCACACGTCTACCATGGAGTAAGTAATAAATCCTGCTGTTGGGTCTATTGTTAGAAAATGGTTTGGTTGAGCGGTGAGGCATCACGGGTTTTGTTTCCTAGGTGAATAAGAGTCTGGAATAAAAAGATCAGTTAAAGAGTTGGTTTTGTTGCGAGTGGGTGAATTTTCTACAGGGGATTTTCAGTGTGAACAATTTTGTTATTCACAGCTGGGATAAGATGAGGTCCTTTACCGTAAATGATTGTGGAGGTCGTATGCTATTTATTAATAACTTTCATATGTGTGTTAAATGACTGCGTATTAAAATCCCCACTTGTTAAGAAAAGTTCTAGGTGCTGGAATTCGTCAACTTCCAGCGAAGATTCGTTGTTCTTATTTTGTCAACTTTTGCAAGTTGTGAAAAAGTGTACTAAAGTTTTGCTGTTTACAAAATTTCTGTTTTTAAATTGCGGTAACTGGCATATTTATTTCTGTATGTGGTACAATACATTAATCACCCGATAAAATAAATTTTCTTATGAACAATTGACAAAAAGGACAATTTAAACAGAATACAGTCCACAACTCCTTATATATATATATATATATATATATATATATGTCGGACGCTGGTGCTTCACGTTCGATCTATTTAACACAATATTCTAAACATCCCGAGAATCATCTTTCATTTGGCAGTCGACGACGGTCCGGTGGCGAGGCAATGCAGAATCCAAACTCAAATACAGTGACGACAACTCCATTATCATTTACTAACATATTTATTAAATCTCTTAAGGACTCTCAGCTCCTATAACTAAAAGATATGGCTTCCCAATCCCCATTAAAATCTGTGCCCCTTCGGCACACGTCCTTTCCATTCCGTAGTTATCCATGGCTCTGCCGATTTTCTTTGTTTCAACTTAAAAACCAACGCTTAGAGACGCTCATTACTTATGCGTGATGTCATGTCGGATGATCTTTTTGCTGAGCTCAGCATTTCCTTTCTCTTCGACGCTCAAACCACAGATGAGCCAAGATTGCATAGTGAAAAGGGGAATTTCCCTTTAGAATCTGTGGTTCTTCGGTAATCGAATCAAGTCGAACCCATTAAATCTATTTTCACTGCACAACCTGATGCCGCTTATTTGAACTTCCAGACAGTTAAATTGTTAATCCTATATTTTACTAACTAATATCCCGTTTTATGGTCGCGCGATCGCCCCCCCCATATTTTTAGCCTCACAACTCCCCCCTTTCCCCTGAAGGCGAGCACACAAAGAGGAGTCAACTCTCTGCAGCAAGTCTCCAGAAGAGAAAACTAAATTAAATTTAAATCCTAACTGACAAAATGCTGAATAGGGCTGTAGTACCTATTCGACAACATTAACTATTAACCCTAACTACTGACAACTCACCATCATTATCTTGTTAACCCATTTAAACTAACTAAAATTAAATTAACATTTACGATTAGAATAGGGCGATCGTTCTCCTGAAGGCGTGCACACAAAGAATGGACATTTCCCTGCAACACGTCCCCAGAAGAGAAAAACAACTAAAATTAACTTAATTAATCATCAACTGAAAATTGCCGTGCAGGGCGGACCCTCCCCGCACAACAAACTCAGAAGAAACCCCACAAAATTATTTCTAATTACGACTTGATGGAACCACATTAAAATTAACTAAATTTTCCTAAATATTTGACAACTTATCTCTCTATTCTAAAAAAAAGTAACTGCCGCTGCTGTCGAAGCCGCTGTCAAAAGCTTGTCATGCTATCTCCTCCGAAACCGCTGGGGGTATGGGGTCGAGACCGATACCAATAGATGCAGAACAATGTGGGGAAGAAAGTAAGATATGTCTGATCTTCGTCGGCCTTTAAGTTTTATATTTTATTTTATGTTTTGTGGAAAAACATTGGCTTTTTTAAGTTCAGATTACGAGAACATTGGCATGTTCAGATTACGATAACTCGCCAAAAAAGGATCGTAGAATTTTGATTTTTTTTACAATCTAAGGCTACAGACATTTCTCCTTCAAACAAGACCTCATTTGTTTAAAAATAATTTAAAACAGACTAATATTTTTATTAAAATTTAAAACCCACTTCGTCAAATTTATGCGTTTCGACAAATATAAGTTTGATGCTCTCAGATTTATTATGTTACAAAAAAAATATTTACATCATCTGGAATACGAAAGCTTCATCATTCATATAAACCTCATTTCAAGTCTCTATCTTAAAATTTCGATTTTTAATTGAATTTTAAAGAAATATTTCAAAAAAATCTTCTCATTCGCTTCCTTCGCAGAATACATGAAAGAAATCCAATTTTTCACCCATAGGCGGTCTTCAGCCACTTCGCATAAGGGCGACTGACAACAGTGAATGGCTGTTACGTTGCCCGAGAATCACCCCTATGTATCTTGCTATTAGCCATAACAGAGGAGATAGCGTAGCGAGCCTAGGGGCAAAGCCCCTAGTTTTTTTTTAAAAAAACTAAAATTATTATTCCTGTTTACTAAATTCGTGCACCTAACTCCATGGAGCTGAGAAAAATACAAATTACATAAATGTCTCCATTTTGAGACAGAAGTTATGTTGTTTGTAATAATTCTAAGTTGACACAGAATGACTTAGAATTATTACAATCAACATATCAAATTAACTTTCAAAGAATTTTTTTCCAGCATATTATCAATAAAACACTAAAATCAAAGTTAATTAACACAAAATATCAATTGAAAATGTAAGAATATGATAATAAAAATTTCCTGTGAACACCCACACTATTTTTGTAGCTCAAGAAAAACAAACCTTGTGCCGAAGCACCTTGGGTCCATAACCTAGAAAATGCTGAGTCCCGACTTTACAAAATTGACAAAGTTCAGAGTTCTTGGACACATGGTTCTTGTAGAAAATTGGGGTGTCACAAAACTTCATACAAAATAATTTTATTTATAACACTATTATTAGAATTTAAAACCCTTCCTCAGATGTCTGTTATGGTGGTCATACTCCACAACAACACTGGGAATTTTATTAAGAGCTTTCAGCGTATCATCGGGGATACCTGATTAATCCGAAACTTCAAATTTGACACAAAACAGAGCAATAGTGAAAAGCATAACCCTAATACATGTTTCAAATTCTCCAATATTTCAAAAATTTTTCGTTTTCACCATGATGTACAAATTTTATACCTCTGAGTTTTATAAAATAATGAAGCATGTCTTTACACTCATGCTTGTTCAAAATTTACAAGGAGACGTCCAAAAACCAGTAAACCAAGTGGCAACCAAAAACACACAAGAAAATAAACATCAAATTATTAATACTAAAACACAATAAACAAATTAAAAGATCAAATTTAAGTGCTTTAAACTCAAAAATACACAATATTTATCAATATGAAAAAGACAATTAAATCATTGAGGTATGAAATTAGCTTTCATTAAAACACTTTCCTATACATTTTAATACCAAAAAACTTTTCATTTCATTCAAAACCAATTTAAAAACCTACTCAAGTTTGAAGTAAACATGGTTGAACTCATGCTTAGTTCTGCTTCTAGACACAAATTGATAAAACATGTTAATACACTCACATTTTGATCAAAACTCACAATTCAACCAATTTCAAAATTAAAAACCTCATACCTTATATCTCGACCAATACAAATCTATTCCCTACCTCACAAAATATCACATATCAAATAAATTTATATCAATACACTAAAAATATACTCATAATAATTTTATCTGAATCTAAATTAGTTGATGCACCAAGTCAAGACACATGTTATTATTATTAATTACTAAATTCAAAAATATTTACAAAATAACGAGACTGCCGACAGCAACAAAACCAAAATGGACATTTTAACTTTAATATGTTCTAAAATTTTCCAATAACTATACCAAAGCTCATAAATTTTCAACACATAATGAAATTACAATTTCCCAAAATTTTACCAATATTTATTACTAATACTCTGCTATCTAGCTCCCGCCCCCTCTCCCCCGAAAGCAAAACAGGATTGACTGGAGTGATCATACCCAGAAATCAATTTTCAACATGTACTTAATTTTTATAATATTAAAATTTTCATTTTTATACCAATAGTTTCAAATTATGAGAACATTTTTTTTCACTCAATTTTAAATCACCAAAATTTTTAAAATTATCAAAGAATATTCACATTTTACACAGAATTGTTACTTTTTTCAATTTGTTATCAATACCATTTCAATTTCATATTTTCAACACCTTAACGTCAAAAATAATTTAAATCTTCAACTTTACAATTGCAAATCTAACCATTTAAATAATTTTTCATATTTCTCATTTTTAACAACATTTTTTAGAACCATTTGTTTTTAATTTATCGCGACATATTTATTAACATTATTATTAATTCATGTAACATTACACTTCAAAACCATTTGGCATCTTTATTATGTAAATTTAAATCAATACGCTTACCTTAATTTTATCCCAATTGAACTTAATTTAATATTTTACCTATTTCTTTGTTTAGAATTCACAAGAATTTTCTTCTTAAAATTGATTCTGAAAACAGCAGACAGTCCCGGAGAGTCACGGAAATCCTGTCTCACACACTCCAACATTTGAAGAAAATTTTAGCGAGAGAGAGAAAAAAAAACCGCTGAAGTTTCCACACACACAAAAAAAATTCCGATGAGAAGATGGCACAATCCCACTGAAATTTGAAGCACAAATTTTGAACACTCGAAGCCGATGCATGCAGAGACATCGCCTTCATTTTTTCTTAAATTTAATTGATTGCTGTTTCGATGTAAAACAATTTCGCCGCACAATTTACACAACGAAACTTAATACCTAATAATTCCTGGATGACTCTCGTGATAACTTGAAGCATAAACTTGAAACACAAATTTTGTTGAGCACAAGCCGAAGAATTTTCTTTACTCGACGAACTTTTTGGAGAAACCCGCGCACCGAAAAATTTTGTTTACCTTTTTCTTAAAATGATGAAATTGGGGATTCAGTAATCATGTGTACATGACTTTCATTACCGGCTTTTGTCGGACGCTGGTGCTTCAAGCCCGATCTATTTAACACAATATTCTAAACATCCCGAGAATCATCTTTCATTTGGCAGTCGATGACGGTCCGGTGGCGAGGCAATGCAGAATCCAAACTCAAATACAGTGACGACAACTCCATTATCATTTACTAACATATTTATTAAATCTCTTAACGACTCTCAGCTCCATAACTAAAAGATATGGCTTCCCAATCCCCATTAAAATCTGTGCGCCTTCGGCACAAGTCCTTTCCATTCCCTAGTTATCCATGGCTCTGCCGATTTTCTTTGTTTCAGCTTTAAAACCAACGCTTAGTGACGGTCATTACTTATGCGTGATGTCATGTCGGATGATCTTTTTGCTGAACTCAGCATTTCCTTTCTCTTCGACGCTCAAACCACAGATGCGCCAAGATTACATAATGAAAAGGGGAATTTCCCTTTAGAATCTGTGGTTCTTCGGCAATCGAATGAAGTCGAACCCATTAATTCTATTTTCACTGCACAACCTGATGCCGCTTATTTGAACTCCCAGACTTTTAAATTGTTAATCCTATATTTTACTAACTAATATCCGTTTTAAGGTCGCGCGATCGCCCCCCCCATATTTTTAGCCTCACAACTCCCCCCCCCTTCCCCCGAAGGCGAGCACACAATGAGGAGTCAACTCTCTGCAGCAAGTCACCAGAAGAGAAAACTAAATTAAATTTAAATCCTAACTGGCAAAATGCTGAATAGGGCTGTAGTACCTATTCGACAACATTAACTATTAACCCTAACTACTGACAACTCACCATCATTATCTTGTTAACCCATTTAAACTAACTAAAATTAAATTAACATTTACGATTAGAATAGGGCGATCGTTCTCCTGAAGGCGTGCACACAAAGAATGGACATTTCCCTGCAACACGTCCCCAGAAGAGAAAAACAACTAAAATTAACTTAATTAATCATCAACTGAAAATTGCCGTGCAGGGCGGGCCCTCCCCGCACAACAAACTCAGAAGAAACCCCACAAAATTATTTCTAATTACGACTTGATGGAACCACATTAAAATTAACTAAATTTTCCTAAATATTTGACAACTTATCTCTCTATTCTAAAAAAAAGTAACTGCCGCTGCTGTCGAAGCCGCTGTCAAAAGCTTGTCACGCTATCTCCTCCGAAACCGCTGGGGGTATGGGTTCGAGACCGATACCAATAGATGCAGAACAATGTGGGGAAGAAAGTAAGACATGTCTCATCTTCGTCGGCCTTTAAGTTTTTTTTATTTTATGTTTTGTGGAAAAATATTGGCTTTTTCATGTTCAGATTACGAGAACATTGGCATGTTCAGATTACGATAACTCGCCAAAAAAGGATCGTAGAATTTTGATTTTTTTACAGTCTAAGACTACAGACATTTCTCCTTCAAACAAGACCTCATTTGTTTAAAAATAATTTAAAAGATACTAATATATATATATATATATATATATATATATATATATATATATATATATATATATATATATATATATCTATATATATATATATATATATATCTATATATATATATATATATATATATATATATATATATATATATATATATATATATATATATATATATATATGTGTGTGTGTGTGTAATGATCTGACAAAAATCTTGGCTGGTCGATGCACAACGGAACGGCGGATTCGGGATATGCTTGTAGTCTTGGCACTAGGGCAGGCGAAATGTAGGCTCGGTACACTTTACTGGAGTCGTAGATTTTTGGCGATGGGGTTGGCCGGCATACGGATGCAAGCACGCTGAAGCATAGAACTGACGTAGGCGCTGTGAAGAATCAACTCAAAACAAATCCAGAGAGACGAAAGTTCGATCATATTTTCAAAGATTTATTTCAACATACTTCCTACGTGACAATTTATATGTCGGACGAGCGTACATCAACTAAATTTGTCCGGAGCATTACGGACAAAGCGTCAAATACCCCGCATCGCAAAAATTACATGTTATCGGTTTGGGTGCGAACTTAAAAAGACGAAGTGGGATGCCAGATTTCGAAAAAGTACAGGCGCGCTTAACTTTTTAATTGGCCAAAAGGTGACACGTGACCCAAGCACGTCATATAGGGTGATGTTTTCGAATGTCCTGGAACATTCGGCCTTATATAACTGTTGGCTGCACTTGGCTTTTAGAGGGAAAAATACTAGATTATTTCGGTTGTTCCTAGGTCAAATTTAAATGAGGGACAGTATTCTGTTGCGATAAGATAAAAGAATTTCGAATAGACGTTTTAATGATAACGAAAAGTTATTGTTTCATTTATATATATAATATATATATATATATATATATATATATATATATATATATATATATATATATGACCCGAGCAATCCCAATGGTTAGCTTGTCGGGATTTGCACTTGTGACTGTTCACTTGTGCACTTGTGACTGTTCGGATGGAATTCCGACTAACGTCACTGAATGTCCTCGTATCTATAACGGGTATAAGCATGATAAATCTGTAGGCTGGAAAGTTCCTCCGTGGGATTTGTACAGGTGGGACGAGGGTCCAAGCCCCCTAATGCCGCCCGTATAGGTACTCAATCTACATTGAGGGGGCACCAGGGGCGATGTTAAGTCGTATGTTCGGTGCTCCCATTAAAAAGAAACCAAAATATTTTCCGCCTTATTCAATGGCTGAATTTTGAAATACAAAGTGCCTACTGCGTTTCTCTCTATTCTAAAAGAAAGTAACTGCCGCTGCAGCAGCCGCCGCCGCCGCTGTCAAAAGCTTGTCACGCTATCTCCTCCGAAACCGCTGGGGGTATGGGGTCGAGACCGATATCAATCGATGCAGAACAATGTGGGGAAGAAAGTAAGACATGTCTCATATTCGTCGGACTTTAAGTTTTTTTTTATTTTATGTTTTGTGGGAAAATATTGACTTTTTCATGTTCAGATTACGATAACTCGCCAAAAAAGTATCGTAGAATTTTTTTTTTACTATCTAAGACTACAGACATTTCTCCTTTAAACAAGACCTCATTTGTTTAAAAATCATTTAAAACAGACTAATATTTTTATTAAAACTGAAAACCCACTTTTTGGAAAAATTTATGCGTTTCGAGATATATAAATTCGATGCTCTCAGACTTATTATGTTACAAAGAAAATATTTATATCAACTGGAAGATGAAAGCTTTCTCATTCATATAAACTTCATTTCAAGTCTCTATCTTAAAATTTCGATTTTTAATTGAATTTTAAAGAAATACTTCAAAAAAATCTTCTCATTCGCTTCCTTTGCAAAAGGACATGAAAGAAGATCCGATTTTTCCCCCATATGGGCTTCATCCATTTTGCCGGGAGGGGGGGGGGAAGCTTCAAAAGTAAACAACTATTGAGTCATTCATTCACTTGATTCACGAGAGGAGCGAGCATAGCGAGCCTAGGGGCGAAGCCCCTAGTGGAATAAAAAAAAACTCTGTGTGTGTTTCAATATATATATATATATATATATATATATATATATATATATATATATATATATACACTACTCTACAATAATAGACCGGATTTGCATAAAATCTGACTTATGTTGGACTTTACACAAATCCAGTTCTCGCACGTGATCTGTTAAGGTTAAATACTATACGCGGAGTGCTAACGTCGTTAGTTCTGTGGGAAATTGTGACAATATGTCGAAACAAAAGGCACTTAGTGACTTTCAAAGAGGTGGTATAGTTGGTTTTCACATTAGTGGCAAGTCTATTAGCGCAACTGCGGTAGATTTATCACAGCCACGGTCAACTTTTGGTGATGTCGGGAAGAAATGGAAAACTACGGGAGTTGGGACACAAAGTGCACACGTCGGCCCCATAAAGTGACATCAAAATTGACCCCATAAATTGCGGTCGTTCCCATAAATTGACCGAACGGAATCAGCGTGTTCTGAAACGTAAGGCTCGTAAGAACCGCAAGAAACCACTCTAAATATCGTCATCAGTGAGTAACAACAGGCATCAGGGGTTATGGTGCAACCCAATACTTTGCGGAAAGAACTGCACGCTCTGAATATCCACGGATGTGTTGCCGCACACAAACCAAACATCATCCCATCCAACAAAGCTGGCATATTTCTCTTGGTGTTTGTAGCGTCGCAACTGGACTGTGGACCACTGGAAAACTCCTATGGAGCGACAAGTCAAGCTACATGCTCCGCCAGTCGGATAGACGTGCTTGGGTTTGGCGACTGTCAGGCGAACTTCTGTTACCCGGGAGAATCGTTCCAACTCTCGGTGTATTGGTTTGGGGTTGTTTTTCATGGTATGACTTGGGACCTTTGCATGTTGTTCCTGATAAATTGAACGCCGGCGCCTACATGAACAGTTTGAACAATCAGATTCTTCCAACGCGCTGGCAAATTTATAGAATGGACGAATGTTACTTCCAGGACGACAATACTGCATATCATGTTTCAGCCTCTGTCAAGCAGTGGTATCAAGATATGGATGTAAAACGTCTTTTCTGGCCAACTCAGAGTCCCGACCTAAACTTTATAGAACATTTGTGGGACCAGTTAGAGCGACACTTACGGAACAGGGAACCACATCCAAAATCTACAGCTGAGCTGACGACATTCTTGCAGCAGCAGTGGACACAAATACTCATAGCTGTGTATCGAAACCTTGTTGAAAATACTAGTGTAATTGCAGTACGTGGGGGACCATCCCCCTATTAAAGCATGTATTCTTTCCCTTATACCGTCAAATTTAGTTGTATACATATATGCATACACACACACACACACACACACACACACATATATATATATATATATATATATATATATATATAAATACGCTGAAGTTTCTTATTAGAACAAGTTTCTAAAAAAATATTCATTGGAAAAATTTACGCCAGGTTTTATACCTGGTACCTTCTTTGTTGGCACTTTCAAAACGGTCGGTGATAAGAAAATTTCTTTCACGATTCAGCACAACACAACACAATATAAGTTCATTCAAGCAAATTTCCCGAACAGTTCCTAGATAAACTTAATGATGCAAAGGGCCGGAAGTGGATTGTGGAGTTAATTGCGATGGAATCGACTCGACAACTACGAACGGAATTAGTACACGCGATGCGCAGCACTATGCTGCATGGATTTAATTTGAATACTGACCAAAGATATCGAAACTGTTCATAATGCACTTTGAGAGCACCGAAATTGTTCCTAATCATCATAAAACTTGCAGTTCATAAGATTTCTCCACAGTCTTTGGAAGCCATAATAAAGGCTTTTGAAAAGACACCATTGCATTTCATATTAATATGTTTATTCGTACAAAAAATCTCTCCTTTTTTGGGTGTGTGTTGTAAACTACATGTAAAATTTTAAGCAAAAAGCTAGAGGTAGTGTAACATTTCAGAAAATATTTAGTTGAAAATGTTGTACATGGTGCTGCGTAATGGACTCCCACATTTCAAAGGGTCATAAAAAATGAACGAAAAAATTAACCGAAAAAAGCTTTATATTTTGAAAACTTCTAACAATGTAATTTTTTAACATAGGATTACGTTCCTCAATAATGGTCCTCCGGAAAACAAAATTTTAGTATCGTCGCGAGTTATAATTTTGGCAGCGCGCCAAACCCAGTAGCAGTAAACAGTGAAACAGAAAAGTTCCAAAATGAGCCCAAAAAAATTAAAGAGATAAGCAATCATAAGTAATCCTACGTTAATAACCTGCGGTAGTTTCATTAGAAGAGACACAATATTCTTTTACTAGATTTTGAAAATAACATCACTTAAGTGATGCCCGTTATTTGCGGTGCACTGCCGAAGCCGTTCTTCGAAGTTTTTCATCATTCTGTTGGTCATCTCTGGGAGAATTGCGGCAATGTCCTCATAAATAGTGGACTGGCGGACTCGTTGCACATGTGTTCTAACACAGTGAACCAACTTTTTCGACCTCGACCTACTTACTTTAAATAAAAAAAAACCTGGACCCCAAATGGGGTAGTAGAAACACAATTAAAAAATAAGTATGAAAATGTTAACAAAAAAATAGATGAAAGGAAACAGTGCATTTTGCATATATAATTATTTTACTAAAACTAGGGGCTCCGCCCCTAGGCTCGCTACGCTCGCTTTTCGTACGGTGCCTTCGTCCCCTAATAAGGCTTACTCGTGAAAAGGCTTAATAAGGCTTAAAAGGGAATATTTTACTCGTAAAAGGCCCCTAATAAGACTTACTCGTAAAAAAATATTTGTTATTGTAGTGTAATATAAACGTGACCGACTACGTTGAAAACATCGATTTTTGACAACTGGTCGAATTTTATTTCTTTGTGTTTCTTATACTTTCGACCTTCCTCTTTCCAAAACTGTTTTTCTGTTTTCTGTACGTGATTCAGAAGACATTTTATAGCTATTATAAAACATATCGTTTGATTCAAAATCAAACCGGAAATACATCTTCGTAACCGGCAGTTTTCCTAAAATTGCAATAATTTGCTCATTTTCAGCACTTAATTTTTTTTTTCTAATTTGAAGTTTCAATAATGTTTTTGCAACATCCTTAATACTTTTTGGCAGTTATAATATTAGTTTATTTTTGAAAAACTGGCAACAATTCAATTCTCGTGATTGCTTGTTTACATCGTCACGCTGATATTTCATTCTCTTTGCGTTTGTTTTTTCTATTATAAAATACTGTTTTTTGCTTCAAAATAATTTTAAATTTTATAAAAAATTTCGTACCGCATGGGTCGTTGCAAAAATTATCGCTCTAAAAGGCGGGCATTTACTGGAAATCAGTACACCATTCCGAAGAGACAGGCAACTGGTGCAGCTGATCAGGGCCGCCTAGAGGGGGGGGTGGCAACTGGGGTACTTTGCCCCAGACCCCAACTGCCGGGGGGCCCCAAAAAATGTAAAAAAAATATTTATTAGATTTCCTCCGAAAGAAAATTCTGAAACTTGTACCATACTTCAAAATTCAAAATAATCTCCTGAAAAAAGGGGTCCTTTTCAGGGGCCTTCCTCCCCCCCAAAAAAATCGAATAATCAGATTTCTTGGGGCCCCCAATAGAAGTTTGCCCCAGGCCCCGTAAAGTCTCTGGGCGGCCCTGCAGCTGATTTCAGTAATGTAAAAACTGCTAGTTTCTCGACACTTGAGGGAAACAAAGATGTTTTTTGATAAAAATTAAAAAAATACTGAACTTTGCGGAAACCAAACAGTGGCGTAGCTAGGGGGGTGCGGTGGGTGCGGTCCTCACCGGGCGGCACATATTTTGGGGCGGCATATTTTATTTAGTATTAGTTGTAAAAAACCACATGTTCAATTCATAAGTTTTCTATTCGATCTCTACTAATTATGAATTACTAGTATATGATTTCGAATATTTTACCTCATCGTCAAGTCAATGTAGGGTTGAAAATATTATCTCTAAAAATTGTGCTCGGATACAGACATCAATGGTGCCGACGTCGAGTAGAAGTTCTGTGTACTACTCCGTGCGCGATGTTTATTGAATGCTTAGTACCACCGTTATATGTGTACAATTTGTTTGTTTATCCAAAAGAAATGAAATTACTTATTTTTATTTATAAACATAAAAATATAAAATGAAACATATTTTATAAATTTGGTATATGTTTTGTTTCATAGGTGGGGAAACTGCGACCTCCGTAAGTTTCTTGTGGTCTTTATAAAAGTTGCATTTATAGGTATATCAACTTAAGCGGCCTCCTTTATTACTGCCTAATTTAAATATGGCATCCAATGGTAAAAACGTTCCCCACCTATAGTTTGTCTCAATTACAATTATTTATTTATGTTCATTAATTTTTAAAAACCACCAATTGATTGACTTAGAAAGGGCGGCAAATTGGAGACCGCCCCGGCGGCAAAAGTTCTAGCTACGCCACTGAAACCAAATAATGGATATTGTCATTTTAGCGTCTGTATTTCCTATATTGTATAAGTATGAGTAAAATTTTAAGTTGTTCCTCTGTTAGGGCTAATAGCGAGATACATAGGGGTGATTCTCGGCAATGTAAGAGCTTCCATCCATTTACTGTTGTCACACTTATGCAAAGAGCTTTTCAATACTGTTGAATTATCAACTTTAAAATTCAATTAAAAATCGAAATTTTAAGATAGAGACTTGAAATGAGGTTTATATGCATAAAAAAACTTTCAGCTTTCAGATGCTGTAAATATTTTCTTTGTTAGATAAAAACTCGAGTAGCATCGATTTTACATCCACATATGGGACGATATTTCTTGAAAAACTGTGTTTCAGTTTTTGATGAAAATATTAGTCTGTTTTATAATATTTTTAAACAAATGAGGTCTAGTTTGAAAGAGAAATGTCTGTAGTCTTAGATTGTAAAAATATCAAAATTCTACTTTCATTTTTTGGCGAGTTATCGTAATCTGCAGATGAAAAAATCAATATTTTCCCACAAAAAATAAAATAAAAAGAAACTTAAAGTCCGACGAATAAGAGACATGTCTTACTTTGATCCCCCCATTTTTATGCATCCATTGGTATCGATCTCGACCCCCATACCCCCAGTGGTTTCGGAGGAGATAGCGTGACAAGCTTTTGACAGCAGCGGCATCGGGAGTTACTTTTTTTAGAATAGAGAGACAATAAAATAATTTCTTGCTTACCATTTACACTTGTTTTTTGGGAAAACTGTTAAACACCTTATTTAATAATGTCATATAATTTTTAACATATAAAAAAACAAAAATTAAAAAAATAAAAATTCGTAATTTTAGAAAATTAAGCATTTTTTTCAAATAAATGATTCAATACCACATAAATTTACTTCAAACTATCCACAACGCCTCCAATTTTTTTCACGACCCCCTGGTGGGTCGCGACCCACAGTTTGCGCACCACTGTTCTAACATTTCGAGCACGACCACATGGTTTCTCTGGCAATGCACATTTCTTTACTTCCACGTTCGTATCCCATTGCAGGATTGTCTTTCGGTCAGGAACGGCATTAGTTGAATAGAGCCCGAAGTACGTCGTAAATGCCCTTTGTATTGCGATCACAGAATCGTTCTTTTTATAGAGTGCCTCTTTAAAGGAAACCGCTATGTTCACCGGACCAACTTGTGGTGTCTACTTACAGCTAGAAAATTCCCTCAAACTGTTGACACCTTCCGCGCCGCCCTATCCCCATACTCCCTTACCAATGACCTTCAGAAATGTTGTGCACTGTATATAATGGTTTCAATTATATACCGTGTAAATGATAGGTAATGGAAATTCAGAAGTGTCTGTTACTGACAATTTATATGTATATAATCATTTGCACGAAGGAATATTAAAGAAAAAATTATTTAATAAGTCCTATGCACATTGTTCACAGGCTCTACTATACGTAAATTGTCACTTTTTTCACTAAAAATTCTAATGAATATTCCAGAAAAACACTTGATGTTTAATTAACTGACTAAAGACAATTATTTCAGATTTATACTCGCAATTTAGAAAAAAAATGTGAAAGTGATATATTATTATAAACTTCTTTCCTTTAGCCCTTTTCAGACAAAAGCGTTTTTTAAACTGTCGCTGTAAGAATTTTTTAATCTAAATTATTCATCTCTTGGTAGTTGAAAATTACTATCCTCTTTTCCTTTCCCGAAACTTCTGCTTTGAGGAGATTCAATTTTTGACTCCATCAGAAAAAAATTAATTAGCAACCGGGGAGTTCAGAAAAACATTTTATACCGGGCAAATCATTGTTTTTTTATAATTATCTACGACCAACTTAAAAAATAAGTCATAAAACTTCGGTTTCGGCCATTAACTTTAAGGAATTATTATTGAAAGTTTTATCTCTAAGCTAATTAAAAATAAGTTATTGCAGGTAGTTTTTTTCTTTTTTTTACACATGATTTGAAAACTCATCAAAGTTCGAAGCAAATACGAATATTCTGCACTCTCTTTTTCTTTCAAAGATATGTTTTTAATTGTGTCGATTGCAAGTTCTGGAGAAATTTAATAAGATAAATCTCCAGCCATAAAAATTAATATCCAAATTAATAAACTGTCCTTCGCATGAAGCCAAATATCCTCTCAGTGAAAGTTTTTAAGTTTTCAATTCTGAACTAATTTGTCATCTATAGGAAAAATTTTCAGAAAAAGTAATGCTGAACTCTCAATTTCAAGCTATCAGTAAATTTTGCTTTTTTTTAAAATTTATTTAGAAACAGTTTTTTTTCCCAAAATTTAGTTTGTACAAAACAATTTAAAATCGCACCAGTTTGATCTACAAGAGATGTACTATGTGTAAAAATATGATTTCCGTAAATTAGAGAATTTATTAACTATCATATACATCGAAATGTACACTGTTGTATGTAAGATACTTTTATGTCCTCTCGAACTTTAAGCACTGACCACTTTTGTCATAAACTCCTCTATTGTAATAATATCCTGTTAAGGTTCTGTTAACAATATGATTGACTAGCTGAATACCCGTGCTTCGCTACGGAGTACATTCAAATTAAATACAACGGTCAATGTACGCCAACGGTGCAAGTAACGCCAAAAGAACAAAAAAAATACAGTTAAAAAAATCGTAACGGATATTTTGACAGACAAAATAAAGTTGAAGAAAATATTCAAATTAAATCTAATGGAACATACTAAAGAATATAGTACAGTTAATATAGTACACGTTGAGGAACATTTCTTTTACTGTATATTAATATTATTCTGGATAATGTCCAATCTTCTACCACATTACCAAGAAGAAAAAATATGTTTTGTCTATTTCGTTGTCATGCACGTGAAGCAAAATTAGTTTATAGTATCACAAAAAGAAAAGAAACCCCGTGATCAGCATCTAACAAATTAAATTCTAAACATTAATATTTAAAAATTCACCAAAAATCAGAAAATAGAGATAACGATTCGAGAAAACTTTCGTTTTATAGGAACTTTTATGATCTTTCTCGTGATATAAATTTTATAACCTTCAGATTATTATTTTAAATGTAAATTTCAAAAAAGTTACAAAAAAAGCCAAAAAATTTCATTTAAAAAAATCTAAGTAGAATTTTTCAAAAATCTTTCTAAGTGCACCCCTACACTATAAGAAGAATCACCATGCAAAATTTCAGCCGTTTAGGTCCAGCGGTTTGGTCTGTGCATTGTATGTCAGTCATTCAGTCAGTCAGTTACGGAACTGTTTTACATATATAGATAATTAAAACAAGAGTGTTGTTGAAGAGAAAACAATCTTTTCACTTTTTGTTTTGTTTCGGATTTAATTTTGGCAATAAACAATTTACTTCTCCGAGCAGCTCTGAAAAAAATAATTCATAATTATCTAAAGAAAGTCCCGACTTTCAAAATTCATAATTATCTATGAAAGTCCCGACTTTCTGGTAGTTTATATAAATCCCCTTGTCTTTATATGCCATGAAAAATCCTCATATCCTGCGTCAGAGTGTAATTCTCTAAAACTCTGAGTTTAGCCAACTGAGATTTTTTTCAATGAATGTAACTTACCCATAACATTAAGAACTCACTGTTTATTTTAATTTTACATAATGCACAGAGTGTGGTAAAATAGACTCGCGTATTTCAAAGGATAATAAAAAACCGGCGTAACTATTTACAGAAAAAAGTTTTATATTTTCGAAAAACCATAAAAATCTAGTTTTTCCGATAGGTTTTGAAAATAACATTACTGAGGTGGCGCCCGTTATTTGCGATGCGCAGGCGAAGCCGTTCTCTAAAAATTTTTTTTACTTTGTTGGTCATCTTTGGGGGAATGATGGCAACTTCCTCACGATCAACGGACTCACGGTCTCGTTCCCTAATTTCAGGTGTTGTAATGTTCCGAGGACGACCACTTGGTTTCCATGGTAATACAGACCCACTTGCTCTCACTTTTGAATCCCATCGCAGGATATTTTTTTTTTCGATCAGAAATGGCCTCCGTCACGTAGAGCCCGTCTTAAATGTCCTCTGTTTCGCAGGTACAGAATCGTTTTTTTTTAAAAGAACGCCTCGATAACGAAACTGAGATGTTCACGAGATCAACTTAGGGTGTCTACTGGCAACTAGAACTGTTGCCACTTCCCGCGCCGCCCTCCTCCCACACCATTCCCTTACCAGGAACTTCAAAGAAATGCGTGATTTCATTCTGCCGCACCCTGTGCTAGCATTTAACCATAGCACAGGGCTCGTTATTGCCAACTCTGCCAGTATTCTCCCTTAAATCTAGTTCTCAGAGACTTGTGAAACAATAATAGAAATCAAAGTATAAAATTCAAAACTTAAAGAGCAAAAAAAAAAAAAAAACCAAACAAAATAAAGAAACCAAAAAATAACGAAGCCATCGACCGATCGTTTCAGCAGGAGGCCTACCCGAGTCGGTCACTTACTGTCAGTGTCGTCTTTTTGTAATTTGCATTATTTTAGAGACTTGTGAAATAATTTAGTCTACAATATGCAGCTTAAAATAATTCAAGCGTCCACTCTGAACATCTTGCAGATTGACAGTTGCCAAGACACAGAAATATGCTGTAGAGATTTATAATAATTTTTTTTCTGCTATCTCCTTCATTTCAGAAATTTCGACCACCAATGAATTTAAAACAATTAATATCCCCCATTTTTCCTCAAATAATTCAAATTTCAAAATATTATTTGAGTTTCTTTTAAAGAATGAAAAAGTTATCCCAGTAAAAAATTTCTTTCTCTAGTGAGGAGAAGAATTTAAGAAAAAGTCTTTCCATCCCAACGAAAATCAACGAAAAATTTTTATCTATAGGTTAATACTGAGCCGAGAGAATTCAATATGGTCAATATCCAGCAGCCCGAAGAAGAAAATAAAGTGATTTTTTTCCTACAAGTTGAGCTTCTTAGTGTTATTTGTAAACCTTTGTATGATATATCTGTTTAAAAAATAAAACCAAACAACGTTGATTTCTTCATTATCCAGTGAATTATCCAACTTATATAAAGGAAGCATGAAAATACCTCAATATGGTTTCAAGCGAGCTTATTATTATTAAATACTGAATATTACTACATTAAAGCAAAACGCATTACAGCAAATTGAGTGCGATCAGAAATATTTCCAGCAGTTCCTACACACACATTGCATGTGGAAACAGCATTACGCATTTTGATCTTTTTCGCAAAGGCTGAAGTGCCATAAAAATGATCGATTCCGGAGCAATTGAGAAGGAATAAAAAGCGCTCTTCATTCTAAATTACCTCCATTTTGAGTGTAGAACGAGCTCCATATATTCTCGAGTTTAAAAAGACGTCCTATAAATAAAGGATGAATGGAATTTCGATTTGTTCCCGAACCCGGAAATGTAGGAACCCTTTTCCGCCGGGTTTTCACAAAGTCGCAAATACTGCCATATAAATTCTCGTTTAGAGTAGGACATTTACTAAAAGCCTATTTTTTTACATTCCCTTCGAATTCATTTCGAGTATTTTGTGTCTTTTTGTATACTTTCTTATATTAAAAATCCGTGATAGCTGCAGGACATTATATATTTATATATATGATGAAACTTCTCTAGCAAATCCAACCATAATTCTGAACGTTCGTATTTTGTTCAGAACCGGTTAAAGACTCCATAGAGTCAATGATATGGAAGAAATCTCTTTTCGATATCCACCCCTCCAAACGGCCACTGTTTTGGTGCCATTACTGGCGGACCAACAGGAGTTTCATGGCGTTTCATGGCGTATATACACTGGTGTTCAAAGTTATAAGAATCTTAGCATTTTATTTAATGTCTAGAAAACCAATGGACCGATTTTTATGAAATTTGGTATGGATACCCAATTATATAAGAGACAAATTTATACCATACAACAGTTATGGTACATACTCATGATCGTCAGTTAGGCTCATCAGCGCAGAAATGTCCAAAACCCATGTTGCAATATCAAACATGAAATGACTCTAATATAGGATATGGATGCCTCTCACAGTCAATACAGCTCTCACAGCGTGTTGCTATACTGGAAATGAGGTAGTTAGATGAGTCCCCGTGACCGTCAGTCCCACTCCGGCAGCAACGCAGTTTTCAGCACCTGGATGGTTCTCGGGGGGGGGGGGATGGAGATCTGCAATTGCCCTCCAGAGAGTCCCAGACATATTCATTGGGATTTAGGTCTGGATATATGGCTGGTTAATCCATCCTGCGAATATACTCACTTTCAAGATAATACAGTAGTCGACTAGGTGAGCCGTGTGTGGACGATAGTTAGTTGTCGTCCATAAAAATTGAACCGAGGGCCAACTGCGCCCCTGAAAAGTCGGACAAAGGGTTGTAAGATCTCATCTTTATACCTCTCACCAGTCAGGGAACCTCTGTCAAACACATGGAGAGGTGTGCGGCGTGCAACACGATGGCCGCCCAGACCATGACACTTGCCCTGCCATAGCGGTCCCTTTCTCGGATGTTGGAGGAAAGCTAATGGGTGCCAGGTTCTCTCCGAATGGAAGTATGTCGAGAATCAGTGTCCAGGCTGAATCACAACTCATTTGGGAAGAGTACATTGCCCCAATAGAATCTGGTCCAAGGGGCTGGTATTGTCTGCACCAATCTAAACGGCCATACACCATTCCATGGGTCTGACAAAGGGTCCCTGACTGGTAAGAGGTGTAGGGATGAGATCATACAGGCCTATGTTTGACTTTTCAGGGGTGCAGTTGGCCCTCGGTTCAATTTTTATGGATAACAATGCTCGTCCACATGAGGCTCACCTAGTCGACGATTATCATGAAATTGAGGATATTCGCTGGAGGGAATGGCCCGCCAGATATCCAGACGTAAATCCAATTGAACATGTCTGGGACCCTCTTCGGAGCTAAATTGCAGCTCTCCTTCCCCCTCCGAGAACCATCCAGGAGCTGAAAAGATCGTTGTTGCAGGAGTACGACTTACTTCCACAGGGACTCAACAAACTGCCTTGTTTCCACTATGGCATCACACTGTGAGAGCTGTATGACTGTCAGAGGCGTCCATGCCCCCTTTAAAGTCATTTTATGTTCGATCTTACAATATAGGTTTTGGACATTCCTGTGCTGATGAACCTTACTGACGTTCATGAGTGAGTACCATGACTGTTGTATGGTGTACTTTTTTATTTTATATAACTGTGTATCCATCCATATTAAATTTCATTAAAATCTGTCCATTAGTTTTCCAGAAATTCGATAAAATATGAAAATTCTCTTAATTTTGAACATCAGTGTACATATCTGTGCTGAGATGGCAAAATGTTATAAGAAATTTACGTGGCAGCAATGCTAAGATTCGAGATGTCATGAAAAAGCAATAATTTGTTTTATATGAGTAAACGTGGTACCAATGTTTCAGAAAAATTGATGGCTATTACTTACAGTAGTTACAGAAAATAGAAAATATTGGCGAACGATAATCCGGAATGTGGAAAACTCAATGTTTTTAAGAAATTTTTCTTAAAACATTTCGCCATCTGAGCGCAGATACGCCTGCGTTCGCGTATGTGTGTGTGTGTGTGTTTGCAGACAGATAAATTAGTAGATATAGGTGCAGGAGTGCAGAAATTGGAGTGCGTGTGTGTAGATCCTGACAATTTCTGATATTTTCATGACAAAATATACACGATGGCTAAGAATGCTTTGGATAAGCTTCTCCGGCAAGGTCGCAATTTCAGAATTATTGTTCTACTCTGTTTTACAATATTCCTTTTCGAGTGATCCCTAGTTTCCATTAGTTAGTATCTGTAGGTAATATTCTCGTTCAAATAAACTTCTTTTCTGATGTAATACATAAATCCATTAAATTACCATACGAATATTGATTCCTTTACAAGGATCATTCTTGTAAACGGGTAAAGAAGTACGGTTGATTGAAAAAATACATGCATAACCCAATCATATGGAACAATTTAATGCGAACTATTTTTAGTTTCTATCGTAAAACGGTTTTTCGCTTACCCCTAATCGTTGCTGGAGATATCAAAATCATTCTAGCCATTCAAACATATCTCTGAATAGCCTTTGAATCATTCCTCAAACTTAACGATGTAATATAAAATGAATCACAGAAATTATTTTATGCAAACTTTAAGACGCAAGATGGAATGAATTACAGAAGCCATTTAGCGTTAATCGTTTATAATTTTACACAAAAGTGTTTAATTTAAATCATTGCTCAAATGATTTCAGTCATTCTAAGAAATGGTGCAATGGTCAGTTCTTTGAAATACATGAAATGCACAAATAAATTACATTATATATATATATATATATATACAATTTTCCCTAGGGCGGTCATTAATGGTTCCGAAAAAAGGCCGTTTTAAGGGGTGGCCGTCGAATAGGAAAGACAGTCTAGAGAAGTCACTGTATATATATATATTGTAGCATCTTGAACCGAAACGTGTTTAACTGGCGTGGTATCCGAGTGGTCTAAAATTGCAGGCCAGAAGTAACGAAAAACTTAACTTTTATTTAAACAAAATGTAACAAGAGAGGTGTTGGTTTGAGCAGTTTACAGTATCACCAGACTGGTGCAAACGATGTTAATAGCGACAAACACTCAGGCTTCGGGGAGCAGAAATCTCCGCAGTCGCTCTAGCCCAGATGTTACAGGGGCTCTCCCTAAGGAAAAACAGAGTCTCGCATATATACCCAACCTGGAACCCTCGCCGGTGGCGCTTAGAGAAAAAAACGAGGAATTCCGTGCTCGCAGGCAGTCTTGGATATGGTGACATTTTTATGAGGGAGGGAAGTGGCGTTTCGCCGATTTAGTCGGTGAAGATCAAAACTGAGGCTTAACCCGCAGACATCCAAAGACGTCGAACTCCGGCAGTGAAACCGTAAGGGGTAGCCTTTTAAACCCCACATAATTTTCAAAATGTGGTGCAAACATGTGGGAAAGTTAAGGCCTGCAGCTGTGGACGACGTGAGAAACGAACATTACATGCGTGACGTCACAGCTTCCTCCATATCCGAGGAAACTTTTCGTCGTAGATGAAAAGTTATTTTTTTCATCGCAAACACCATGTCCCACTAGGAACCACATTGGGCACAGTTTGAGCTTGCATACAGAATAGATGACACAAACACAGGAAGGTATTTCAACAATAAGCACCACTTTTAACACTCAAGTTGCAAAAAAAAAATAAATAAATAAATAAACAAACACATAACCAAAATTTTGAAAACTAATAAACCATTAAATTCGCGTTCAGTGCAGTTATTTTGTACGGACATCCATTCTCAATAAACAACACTTAATTTCTATAATGCAATATTCATTTACTGGTAAAATAACATGAAAAAAAATATATAGATATACTTATAATATGCACACCAAATACAACAATACTATATCTTTCCAAAACGTAAGGAACTACTTCAATGACACTCTATACACTGTGCACTTTGGGACACTTTACAATTTAATTTCTTAATTAGTCCAATGCGACACGGCTGAGACCGTCCGCATTCATGTTTGACTTTCCTGATCGGTGTACAATTTTAAAACTATAAGGCTGTAGTACCAAGGTCCACCTCATCAGTCCAGGATTTGTACTGGCGTTGGTTCTAAGCCATACCAAGGGATTGTGATCGGTCATCACGGTAAATTCTTTTCCCTCCACATAGTAATGCAGTTTTTTTACTAGAAATATGATATTCGCGCACTCCTTTTCAGTAGTACCATACCGTTTTTCCACCTCCGTGAATTTCTTACTCAAAAATAACATGGGGTGTTCCTCATCTCGTTCGTTTTTTTGGGACAAAACTACTCCCATGCCCGTATCAGATGCATCTGTTTGAACAAAAAATCCCTTTCCAAAATCCGGCGCATATAGAATTGGCTGATTCGTGAGTCTCCTTTTTAACTCAAAACATGACTTTTCACAAGCCTCGCTCCAAATAACTTCCCCCTTTCTAATTTGTCCTTTCAACACGTCCGTGAGGGGCGCGGCGATACTAGAATACATCGGTATGTATCGGCTGTAGTAACCAGCAATACCTAAGAAGGCGCGGATTTGAGTTCGCGGAGTCGGAAAGTTTATGATATTTTGGATCTTTGCTCTCGGTATTCGTTCTAACACGCAATCGATATGTTTGAGAGGCATTTCCCCACTATCAGAAAAAATGGCAATGTCGTCTAAGTACGGAACGGCAAAGGCTTCGCAACCGCTTAATACTTTGGCCATTAATTTACTAAAAAAGTATAGTGCGTTGGATAACCCAAAACCCATGCGTAATGGGCGGTATGTCCCAAAATCGAATTGGACTTCCCTCGGAAATCCCATTCTACTAAAAATATTGAGTAGGGCATTTGTGACGGTTACGGAACCTGTATCCGACACAGGGATTGCTTCAGGGTACTTTGAAGCCATGCAAATCGCAGTAATCATGTACCTGTTCCCCTTTTCTGACGGTGGCAACGGTCCGCATGCCTCAATATTCATGTTAGCAAACGTTTCTGGAATCACAGGGACAAGCTTTAAAGGGACTTTTTTCTTTTCATTTCTTTTACCTGCCCTCTGGTAACTATCGCATGATCGAGCGTAATTTCCCATCTCTTTAAAACAACCGGGCCAATAAAAATACCTCGCTAGTTTATCTTTCGATTTGGTACTTCCTACATGAGCAGAGGTTCCCTCATGGCATAAGGCCTTTACTTTGCCCCGCATCTCCTCCGGTATTACTAACAATTTAACCAAGTTCCCCCCTTTATCTACCCGAGTTTTCAGCAGTAAATCGTTTTCAATCACGTAGGTGTTTCTGTTTGGTTCGTCACGCGCCTGTGCTAAGGGAAATAACTCTTTCAGACTCTTGCAGTTTTGCTGCGCTTTCTTAAATTCGTCATGATCGACCTTAAGAAGCGACATCTCCAGCCCCAACCTTTCCACGGGTGGAATAATAACCGGCTCTACTTGAATTTTATCGTCCATAATTTCTAGGGAAACCGTTTGCTCCTGATCATTTTGCTGCTCTACCCGGGGACTTGTCTCCTCACCTTCTTCTGCCTTCTTCGTTTGCGAACGAGTTTGTACGGCGTTTATCCTTTCCGCGCTTTCAAATTCATAATTCAGCCTTTTTTTAATAAGAGCCGCGGTCCTGTTTCCCAGAAGGTACATGTCCTCGTCTAAAATATCCTCATAAACCGCCGCTTTCGTGTGTATTTTCCCAAATTCTCCCTCGATTTCCACAACCGCTAAGGGTAAGCAAATGTGATTAACATCCAACGGCTGTTTCACCCAGACGTTCTCTTTACAGAACTAATTTGGGTTCACATACTTCCTTCACACCACGTCCAGGGTCGAACCCGTATCCCGTAAGATGTTAATTCTATGCTTATTTACAAATCCTTCCTTTAAATAAGGCTCTAATAATTTGGGCTGATTTTTTTCTTCCAGGTTATTTAGGATATCAGACTTTTCTTTTTTTTCATGTGTAAGTTGGGGGCAATTTGATCTAAAATGTTTGGTACTCGAGCAATTAAAACACCTTGGTTTTCGAGGTTTCTCAAAATGAGCTACGTTCCTATCTCCGAACCTTTTCTCCCACTGATAAAGAGGGCTCTCCGATTTCTCACCCTGACTAACTTCTTTCCTTTCCTGCGAAAAATTTGGGGGTTCTGTTCTAAAAGGTTTCATCACTTGTTTTTTTCTTTCCTTTCGCACGTCATCATAATTATCTAATTTATCGGTTAGTTCTGAAATAGATTTCAAGGTTGGCCAAGCATCGATGAAGTGATCTTTTACTTCCATGGCTACGCGTTTTTTCACTTGGTCCACGACCAGTAACTCCTTTAAGGATTCAAAATCGTTAATTTTTAACCCCTCTAACCATCCCTCTAGATAATTTCCGATTTCAAAAGAAAACTCTTTCCAGGTATTTTCCGCTTTTTTCTGGTGTTGTGCAAATTTTTGCCTGAAGGTCTCTGGGCTTAATTTAAATTTTTGGAGCAACAAGGATTTTATGTGATCGAAATTCTCCTCCTCCTCGTTCAACTCGCGAGCTATCAGTTGCACAATATCGAGAGGTAACAGACCCAGTAACACTGACACCCACTCTTCCTTGTCTAAATTCGCCCTTTTCACTTGCCGTTCAAAAATAACAAGATATAGGCTAATGTCCGATTTTTCTGGTTCGAATTTAGGGATCAGTTTCTGAACATCGGAGTAAGATTTCCTGGCATTAATCGGGGAATGTTCAGGGGTCGCAACACGGGCCTGAGCTGTAATTTTTCTAATTCAAAAGCTCTATCCCTTTCCTGCTGCTGCATAGCAAAAATCCTATCCTTTTCCTTTTCCTCTTTCTCCATAGCAAAAACCCTTTCTTTTTCTGCCCTTTTTTTTCTTCCTCTTCTTCTCGTAACCTATCTTCCATAATGGTTTCAAGAAGACCCCTAACGAATTTCTCATCATAATTTGAGCTACTCTCTATTAACTGTTTTAATTCGGTAATGACTAACTCGGGGGTTGGATGTTCTCCAAGTTCTTGCGCTAAAATCTGAAGATCAATCTTTCTACCTTTGCTTAGATAAGCCATTTTTTTACACACCAAAACCCTAACAAAATATAATCACAAATCAGGAAATTAAAAAAAAAACTCAAAACAATTAATACACTTTCAAAAGCTTTTTCGTTGTGAACCCAAGTAGTTTACAATGGAATCATACACATAACAAAAAAAGTACCAAAAATTTCATATAATATACGTTAGCTTAACTTTTCAAAATTGCGATAATAACTTTTCCAATATCAAAACATTAGTTTAACCTTTTCGACATTCCATAATAACAATTTTCATAGAAGAATAACACTTTTCTCTATATTTTCCTTTTCTAACTTAACCCTACACTGCACGATTTTTTCTTTCATAACTATATTTTTTTTCACGCATATTTGGGCCTAGACAATACTTAAAAAAATATTAAAAAAATTCTTTATGAATTATTTTACTGTTTTTACCGAAATATTGTGTTTGATGCATATATGAATCGCTGTGCATTAAGTTAAATTTTTTCTATGCATACTTCAGGTTATTGGTGTCTCATATCTAAAAATTATGACTAAAAAAATTAGACTATAACTAAAAAATTTGAATATAAAATAATACAGAAAGTAAATAAAAAGCCATATAATAAAATCGCCAAGAAATTAGAATTGTTAACACATCTAGATTTTTTATTCTTCATTCTACATTCTTCAATCTAAACTACAAAAGATATTAAAAGCAATTGAAAAATTAAGTTGTGTGGAATATTTTAAAGCAGTTTCTGTCTTTATTAATACAAAGAGTAGCCCCACACTTCTCACATGCTATAAAGGATTGACCTTTACATGTTGGTAATTTGCACCGAGTACGGGTATCATTCCAGACAGGCATGTGCTCTACTTTATCTTGCCTTACTGCAATAGGTGGAATATAAGCTGTTGGGCCTTTTTTCCTCTTTGCAATGTAATTTTCCTGTAATGTTGTAGGTCTCCCTCGCTTAGGGGTGATAGTCTGACCCATTTGACAAAGAGTTTCTGCTATTTCTTGTCGAAATTCAGCAAGCTTCAATATTTTTTTATTGCTGGCATCTTTTGCAAACATTGACCTTTTGTACAATAACCAAGCATTAATTACTGCCAGGTCAATAAAATGATAAAAAAGTCGCATGTACCACTTTTTAGATCTTAGTGTAATTTTATATCGGCCTATTAAACTGTCCAACAAATCCACGCCACCCATATGTTTATTGTATTCTTTGACAACATATGGGCAATCTATAGGAATTCTTTTTTTTATTTTTTCTATCATATCTCTCAATCTGGTCCATAGGATTCTGCCCTGCAAAAGTCGATATGAAAAGAACATTTTTGTTATCTTTCCATATAATGTTGGATATTTCTATTTCATTCTATTTTGTAACATATTCAACACTTGTTCCTCTAGGTTTTGTTTTCATTTCTTCATCAGAAGGCAGTTTGCATCCTGGTATCCTATTCTTCCTTACGGTGCCTAAGCACAAAATTCCATTTTCAGCGAAGTATTTCATGAGGCTAATTGATGAATAAAAATTATCAAAATACAACTTAAAATTTTTATTGGGAGGTATTTCTCTGCATAATCGAACGACAACATTCCCACTGCATCCTAGATCTGGTTCATTTGATAAACGATTAGTGAAATGGTTTTCTAAGCCTGTGTAAACTTCACATTTATGTGCAAACCCATCCTGACCACAAAGAAAATATAGTTTATATCCCCATTTATGAGGCTTGTTGGGCATATATTGCTTTAGGTGATGTCTAGCTTTACTAGCACATATTTGCTCATCTACAGAAAGGCATTCTTCCATTGGAACCGATAAAAATTTTGCATTCAGTTCATCAATTATAGGTCTGATTTTATACAATTTATCAAATCCAGGAATTTGAGGGTCAGTAATTTGTGCATAGTTATCATTAAAGTGTAGATATTTTCTTATTTTTTCAAAGACTTTCAATGTCATGGTATTTTGTATCATGACATTACCAATTACTTCATTCCAATATGACCGTACATTTGGAACATCATGAATAGATGTCATAATTACAATTCCTAAATACTTTTTTATTTCATTAAGAGTAACAGAAAATGTGCTATTAGAGCCATTTTGAGTGCTATACAAATTTGTTTCTGCAGCTATTTTTTCGCAAAGTTTATCAGAAAAAAAATAATTGAAATATTGGTAAGGGCTTTGTAATTCTGAAATTATTTGCGGCATAGATGTATTTCCCAAAAACTTTATACTATCAGATTTAACAGAGATGTTTTTCTTTTTCCATACTAATTTTCTTAAATTATTTGAAATACTGGCGGGAGAAATAGGAGGTGATATTGAATTCGTAGTCGTAGGTGTTGAAATTTGTTGTGCTGTTTGCATTACAACTGATGCAGTAGATACTAATGGAATTACATTGGGAATAGCATTTTCTTTATCACTTGAATCAGAGTCAGTAACAGGGCTATTATGACTAATATAACTTGGATCATCATCAGAATCTGTAAATTCTAAACTATCTTCACTATCAGAAGGTAAACTCTTCCAAAGTTCAGCAATTTCTGCATCATTCAAATATTTTTTCCTACGTTTTGTAAGATTTTTTTCCATTCTAAAAAAAAAGGATTTTTTTTTTAAAAAAAAGGCCTAAGTATAGGAAATACAAATTAAAAATTAATTTTGACTCTATAACATGCATTTATAAATTTTAGATTTTAGTATTATGTAAGTAATTTTGGAAATAAATGTATCTAAAGAAAAAGTATTATGTTATTTTAGAATTAGGACTTAATGCACTCTGATGCATATTTGAATCAATCATAAAATGCTGATGCATATTTGAATCAATCATAAAAAATAGTTTTAAAACTCAATTAATATTTTTAAAGAAAAATATTGATATAAAATTGAAACTACATACCTTGATCAACTAAGAAAAAAATTCCTTGGTTTCAGCGTTAAAAAATACGAGCACAATGTATAATGTAAATATAGCAAAATGGTGAACACGTGCAACTCTCAAATAAAGTTTGCTTTCAACGGTATAACAGTCTAGTACTGCCATCTAGTGCAGAAAATCAGAATGAAATGGATAAAAGGATTGATTTATGTATGAACCAGTGTGCAATAAAAGCAAATTCATTTTTCGTATATTTAGTACACGGTGAAATTTTAATTGATTCATATATGCATCACTGTGCAGTGTAGGGTTAAGGTTAGTTAAACCTTTTCAACATTCAATAATAACAATTATCATAAAAGAATAACACTTTTCTCTATATTTTTCCTTTCTAACATAAGGTTAGTTTAACCTCACAAAATACCACCAAGTTTGGTAGTAAAACCCTGCTAGTTTAGCATTTTCTCTCGTTACATACAACACAACGTACCAAAATTTCCAGTAGTTAAGCCGTTTATCTAACGCTTAATACCGCTACTAATATCACCAAGAAAAAAAATACAGTTTGTATCACTTTTTTTTTCATACCAAGGAAATAGGTTGATTTAACCTTTACCTTAACTTAATTCATTAACAAAAATCGCTAGCTTAGCATTCACACTTTACATATACAAAATTCAAAAACACACTATTTTTTCCCAACAAAACAATTGCACTGATAAAAAATTTTCCAGCAAAACCTCCCACTTAACTTTAAAGAACTTAAGCCTTTTCAAACAGTAACTTCCAAAGAAAAAAAAACAAAACCGAATGCAACTGAAGTGTTCAAAATTAGTGCTTACCCCTTTTTGCAGACTTCCACTGGTCAATGACCCCTTCACGGCACTTCTACCTTCTCGCAAGAAACCCCCAGAACAGCTGATGGCGTATCACTCCGACGACTGGACTTGGTTCCGTTTCTCTTCACTTCCAGGAGGGGACAGCGCTGGTGCCAATGACCTTACGCCCAGGGAAAAGGGATTCTCCTCTTCGACCGCAGGAACAGATAACAAGAATTCCGGAGCACTGTTTTGCTGCTTCCCTACTGCGTCGCTGAGTAATAAACTTCTGCTCTACTTCTCTTATGAGTCCGATTTCATCCCAACAGCTGGCACCAAAAAGGACTGCTGTAGCATCTTGAACCGAAACGTGTTTAACTGGCGTGGTATCCGAGTGGTCTAAAATAGCAGGCCAGAAGTAACGAAAAACTTAACTTTTATTTAAACAAAATGTAACAAGAGAGGTGTTGGTTTGAGCAGTTTACAGTATCACCAGACTGGTGCAAACGATGTTAATAGCGACAAACACTCAGGCTTCGGGGAGCAGAAATCTCCGCAGTCGCTCTAGCCCAGATGTTACAGGGGCTCTCCCTAAGGAAAAACAGAGTCTCGCATATATACCCAGCCTGGAACCCTCGCCGGTGGCGCTTAGAGAAAAAAACGAGGAATTCCGTGCTCTCAGGCAGTCTTGGATATGGTGACATTTTTATGAGGGAGGGAAGCGGAGTTTCGCCGATTTAGTCGGTGAAGATCAAAACTGAGGCTTAACCCGCAGACATCCAAAAACGTCGAACTCCGGCAGTGAAACCGTAAGGGGTAGCCTTTTAAACTCCACATAATTTTCAAAATGTGGTGCAAACATGTGGGAAAGTTAAGGCCTGCAGCTGTGGACGACGTGAAAAACGCACATTACATGCGTGACGTCACAATATATATATATATATATATATATATATATATATATATATATATATATATATATATATATATATATATATATATATATATAATTAAACTTTACGACATAATAAAAAATTATTTCCAGCTCAAATAAAACCTGGCAATATTAATCACGTAGGAAATTTTCCAGGTTTCTATTTCAGTGCGAATGTCACCCATCCTTAAAATGGTAAAGGCATTAGTCTGTCTTGCCGGGAGCAAGGGATCGAATCCCGCATAAGGCGTAGTTGTAATATGGGGTTCAGTCTTCCGCATGAAAAAGAAGGAACCCCGTCTCGAAAGAGGAGCTGCAATCTACCTTCCATACACCGGTGTCATTGTTTGTAAATAAGAATTCTTTCGTGTGTGTTTATGTTTCTCTTTCCTGTCTCGTGTGTATACGAACACCGGACAGGGGTTTCAGTAAGTGAGTGCTCAAGGACCTTAGCAAAAACAAAAAAAAATTTAGTTTGAATGAACGGAATGTTTGCGTTAGCCAAGATTCGACTTACCATAAGTGCAGTGAGTTTGCATGACGGACACATGATATTTTGATTTTTTTTTTACCCGAAGAAATTTTAATAATTCAGTAAAACTTCTCTATGGCGGCCATCATGGTTTCGAAAAAAGTGTCCGTTTTGAGGGGTGACCGTCGAAAACAGGTTATTTCCATAAAATTCGCTCTTTGGAGTCTTCGGAATGGAATCTCTCTGTGGAATCTGTTCTGGACAAGATATGGCGTACACAGCAGGGATTCCCAACGGCGTCCAGGTAGACCCCTTAGGGGTCGATTGAAGTTTAAAAAGGGCCTTTAGTATTCCAGAAGTATGTTTGGGGGGGGGAGTCTATGATAAATTTTTCCGTTTTAAAATTTTATTTAATAAGTTAGAAATGTAATTATTATATAATAATATCCGTTTTAATATTATAAATACAGATTTGCATAGGGCGGAATGATCTACGCGTCTAAAGTTGAATGTCATTACGCTTTTGTGTATGCCTCGACTGCAGCCGTCGCGTCGGCTTTTATTTGTGTACCAACACTAGGCAGAACAGGGGTAATCCATTGGACCTTAAGCAGCACATGGGTCCTCTCGATGCAACCAATCAGATACAGTTTCGTTTTACTCCTGGTGATGTTTGTGCAATTACAATCTGTGTCTGAAATCTTGTTTATATTTGTGACATTGAAAATTAAAATAGTACAAAAATAATAAAACAAACCTAATGAACGACTTTTTCTAATTTTTTGTTCCTATTCTTAGTCAAATTGTTGTCTTTAAGTGTTTTATGTGCACATATTAGTATTATAATTATGTTGTATGCCTTATATTATAGAGAAAAATGTGAGGGGGTGGGGGTCGATGAAGAAAATCATTCTTTAAAAAGGGGTCGATGAAGGAAAAAGGTTGGAAATCCCCGGTTTAGAGGGATGGCCGTCGAATGAGGATGGCCGGCAAGAGAAGTTTCTCTGTATTTACTTTGTAGACAATGTAAGATTTTATATATCATTATTGACTGACAAATTCCTTAATATTAAATTATTTGGAAGAAGTTAACGCTTTAATAAAAGCAACTAAGAAAATTTTTGAGTTCAAATTAAGCTACGCCAGAAGAAATAGCATCATATATCAGTCTTAACAAATCATATCAATGTAATTGGCAGAAAACGAGGGATAAAAAAATACTACTTTTTCAATCTCTTTTAACGACACTGTAACTTTCCTTTCAGGTAGTTTTTTGCATCCTATTCCCCTGGAGAATAATTTATGGATCATGTCAAAAACTTCTTTCTCTGTACTTACCGGACTTTCATTTTCCGATGACGTTTTTTACCACGCGCTGGGCGAAATCAGCACATAGTTTAAGCTCTTGTCATTCCAGTTTTACGATCGTGTATAATGTACATAAATCTTAATGTCGAACGAGCTTCAAGTACACTCAGTTCAATTTCAGACTGCCTGAAAAATAGGCCATTTTTTGCCTTCTCTTTTCTGGAAGCCAATGGATCTATTTTCTGGAGAGGAAAGGCAAGTTGAATAACGCCCTAATTTCGTACTTTGATAATTATATATATATATATATATATATATACAAAAGTAGATACGTGTGCTTTGCAAAAAGAAAGAGTATTTAATTTTTTATTGTTGTTATTATAATACATGTCTAAGTTTGATAAATGCATAGTTATTAGTTTACAATTGTATTTTGTTCTATGATTAAGCTGGACAAGTTCTTACTTTGACAAAGTATTGCGGTGCCAAATGTACAAGTTATAGCGTAAAAGTCTTTGAAATAAAAAAAAATCCAGAATAGTCTTTCAGTATATACTTTGTATCAATAAAGTTCAATTAAAAAATAAAGTATTTACTCCTAATTCAAAAGATATTCAGTGAAACGTATTTAACCGGCCACCCTTATTCCACGGCCACTCCTCTAAATGAAGATACAGTAAAACCCCGATTATCCGTGGCATTGGGTGGCAAGGGCACCACGGATAACAAAAATCGCGGATAACCCAAAAATGTCTAAAAAGGAGGTGCAAACACGAGAAAAATATTTCAACATAAAAAATATATTTTATTGTACAAAAAACATAATAAAACTTTTAAAATACATACATATGTACAGTACAGCAGAAACATTTGTTCTATGTCTAAATCACTAAAATAAAGAACTGTAAACAAAAAACAATACATACATACAGTATGTACAAAAAGTGTTCAGTTACACCTTTTTAAAAAAATCAGTCACTCGTTTTTGCTTCTTGCTTTGAAAACACCTTTTCTTTACTCTAAATTCTACTTTCCTTAACATGATTTTTTCTGCCAGATGTGCATCGTCGTCTTGTTCCTCTAAATATTGAGGCAATCCGTCTACGTGCTGCAAAGCAGTTTCGTGTGTCATCCACGTAGGCGCCTTGTCTTCACTTTCATTTTGTTCTTCATTCTCGTTCACTCCTATTGCTTTGTTCGTTATCTCTATGTCAGTGAGTCGTTCAAACCCCGACTCACTTGTGTCGCAATCCAACCACTCTTCTATGTTCTCTTCGTCGACATTCTCACCTCCCGGAACGGATGTCATTAGGTCAACAAGTGTAGCGATCGGCATGATTTCGTTCTCTTCTACGCAAATGTTTTGGCTGACATTTGTTTCGATACTCGGAAAGAGTTTTCTCTATGATTTAACAAAGGTTGAGGGTCTGATGTATTCCCATGCAGACGCAATATCGTAAATGCTATCCAAAATTGTATAATTCCGCAAAAATTCTTTGAAATCGCAGCCTTCCTCGATTTTTGACAGTAACAACTTTGTCCTGTATATTCTCTTCATGGTTGCAATGACTCCCTGGTCCAAAGGTTGTATCAGCGCAGTAAAATTTTGGGACAAAAACTTTGCGAATATTTGTCCGTCAGAAGATTTAAGCACACTTGCAGCTGGGTGTGAAGGCGCGTTGTCAATTAACAAAACACCCTTCTTTGGCAAATTTTTTTAGTCAAGATGTTTACGTACTTGAGGTACAAAAATCTTTTCAAACCATTCTTGAAAAATCTGCTGGTTCATCCAACTTTTTTATTTTTGCTTGAAATAATCAACTGGTAAATTTTCTACTTTTGGCCCCTTAAAAGACCTCGGTTTCTTAGATTTACCGATTACAAGAAGCCTAAGTTTGTGACTACCCGCAGTGTTTCTGCATGGCAAGATTTTAATTCTTTCCTTGCTACTTTAGTGACCTGCCGCTTGATGTTCACTTTCAAATGCTAAAGTACGAGTGGGAAGACACTTCCAAAAAAGCCCTGATTCATCAGTGTCAGAAATTTTTTCATACGACAGATCCTCAGACAACACAAAATCTTCGAAATCACGTTGAAAATCCTCAGCTGCTTGTTGATCACCTCTCAGCTTCTCTCCGTGTAAACCAATCTCTCTAATTCCATGACGTTTCTTAAAACGATGTAACCAACCGGACGAAGCATCAAAATTTCCTTGCAGGCCTAACAAATCAAAAAAGATTTTCGCTTTAGCGGCAATTGTAGGACCAGACACGGGGTTGCCCTCACTTCGCACCTGAGCTAACCACTCCGCTAATGCCGAGTCAAATTAATTATAGGTGGATTTCTTCATCGTTCTTCGTTTTTTCATCCCAGAAGCACTTTCAGACACTGATAAAAATTAAAATTGGTGTTTTTGAGGTTCGTAATTAAATTTTTTTTTCGGGGCACTCGCACTCGCGGATAATCCGCACCGCGGATCATCCACTCGCGGATAATCAGGGCCCTACTATATTTTGCTCAGAGCCAATTAGACTCCATAGAGCCAATGCTGTGGAAGAAATCTCTATTTGGCGGCCACCCCTCAAAACTGTGTGTTTAAATATAATATGTATTTAATAGAGTATATTTATATACATTGCAATTGTCCCAGAAAATACATAAAACTGCAAATTTAGTGCAAAAGTACAAATAGCGATTTTCGTAAATAGATTCGGTACAATGCATGTTTGACCACAGAGGAAAAATTGAGTGAAATTTTGCCTGTCACAAGCATCTGGAGAGGAAGATTTAGTTATAAAAAAACTCCTAAAATCATTCTTAAATCTCTTTGACTGAGATCCTGTTTACCGCTTCTAAGTAATAGAGCTTTTCAAACAATAACAAAGCGAAGATATATTATATATATTTGGAGGGGGGGGGGGAGAATAGGCTAAAGTCATCTCTTTTTCTTTTCCCCAATTAAGTTTCTCTTCATACATATTCATGACTATCATGTCGTTCCTCATTATAGAAAGTACATTATAATAGTTGTTAATGAGAGGAAATAATCTATTCCTTCTGGAGGCATAAGGGTTACTAACTAGATACTAAAATAAGATGTAATAAACAGTGTATCTTGTATCCGCCCGTTAATTTTATTCTCTTATCCTGGAAGGATTATGACGCTGTCACTTAGATAAGTTTTGAATGACAAGGTCACATGAGTTGCAACCAGCAAACGTCTGCCGGTTTCCACGGTAAATGACACTTTACAGGCATTAAATGAGCTATAGTAGAGAAATAAGCAGTAATGTACAGTGAAATCCCTAATGTCTCAGAACGAGTTGTCCGCTTTGTGGATTATCGTTGTATCCCAAATACAAAAAAATGATAGATAAAAATACCAATAGACATAGGGAACTGCACACATGGTCTGTTAATGTGGTGATATAACAGACTGTTTCAGAAGAAAAATCGAAAATCTGAGTGACTTTTATTATTTTAAATTATTCACAATATGTAGGTAGTTTATAACCTCAGAACAAATATGTGTTTGTATAGTTTAAAAGACTATTAAGTGAGAGCGTTTCGTTGCAATATGCAGCCTTGTACAGTTAATCATGATATCAATACTAAAATAAAATTGTAAAAATTTAATAAAAATATTCAGGTAAATCGAAATAGTATTCATTAAAAAACCGCAGGAGATATAATCTATTATTTCTAATACATTATTATAAAGATATCAGTCTTTTAAAGGAGCAAGAATATTGTTTAATTACGATCATTTACAATAAAATCTTAATTAATATATTAATTTACCTACGTTATAAACTGTAAATTATAATTTAAATGATACTATAATATGTTTCAAACTATTCGTATGTCCGAATTTTTCGTTACACACATAACTGTAGGAAATCACAGAATACACATAAAGAGTTTTTGGAGCTGGAAAATCAGGACCTATACAACAACCCAACGAAACTCAAATTTCTTTTTCAACAAAGTCAAACTTATTGCACATTTTATGCAAATTCAATTATCAGTAATTACAAACACCTTCCTCAACACAAAACTTATATTAAAACATATTTGGTACAGCTATTACGCCTCATATCAGCTAAATAAAAATTTTACTAATATAATAATTATCTACTATCCATGCACTAAGGGGGTCATATTTACAAATCACAATATGAGTTTAATTTGGTACAGCCATTACGCCTCATATCATTTAAATAAAAATTTTACTAATATAATAATTATTTACTATCCATGCACTAAGGGGGTTATATTTACAAATCACAATATGAGTTTAATTTGGTACAGCCATTACGCCTCATATCATCTAAATAAAAATTTTACTAATATAATAATTATTTACTATCCATGCACTTAGGGGGTCATATTTACAAATCACAATATGAGTTTAATTTATAGTGTTATGAGACTACTATATAACGGTTCGACACTATATAACAGTTAAAGCAAAAAACAAACTTGGCCAATCTAGCCATTCTTCAAAATACAGTAGTTAAATAATGACACGACTAGGCAAAACAATCTATAACAGAATCATAAAAATTACGCAATACACTTATTAGTGTCAAATGTAAAATATAGCATGACTATAAACCTTAAAAGCCAAACCAAGCCAAATAAAAATATTTAAATTTGTCTATCAATATAAACTATAACATTTTAAAAAATTCTTAAAGTATATTCAAGCTAAAATAGAAAATCATTTGTCTCCTAAAGGACAGTTAACTACAGAAACATACACAATGTAAAAGAAACCTGATTAGACGAAAGATTGAGTTTCTACACACGTCATTGATTTCTAGATGTGCGTTCTTCCGTGGCAGAGAAGTTACTAAAAGATATACCGGGTGGTTATAAATAAACTTCCCCTATGAACGGCATCCTACAGCGCAAACGGGTGAACGGAATACAACGAAATTTTGGATATGGGCTATACACGAGATGCGCTCACGGAATTTCGAAAAAAAAATTTTAGTTCCGAAATGTTCACCAGAGGGCGCCTTTTCGGGAAAAACATGAAATTTAACACAATAAACGACCAAAACGGAATACATAAACAATATTAACATTTATTGACTAGTTTCTGATCACCATGTCATCGAACCACATTAAGTAAAGTTAAGGGAGAAACAAAAACAGTTCAGTTTACAGAAACAAGAACAGATTAGGATGAAATTGCACAAGAGGAGCAGTTTTTAATCATGTCCAGGACGATGTAGGGAAAGCTGTTCCATGTGACCACCTTCATTCACCTGTAAAATTTCAAGTCGATGGACAGTGTGTTCAACAGCAGATCGTAACTGATCAGTTGTGAGACTTCGCACATGAAGCGTTATGGAGTTCTTTAAGTTATTCAACGTCGCAATACCTCCACGATACACCAGACTTTTTAAATTGCCCCATAACCAGAAATCGCACGGAGTTAGATCCGGAGAACGTGGTACTCTTGTGCAATTTCGTCCTAATCTGTTCTTGTTTCTGCAAACTGAACTGTTTTTGTTTCTTCCTTACCTTTACTTAACCCATTTAAGACTGGTGTTGCGAAAACGCAACATTAATTTCTGTATTTTTTTAAGGCATGTTTAAAATTTTTTAGGTCTGAAGTAACATTTTTATTTTATTCTCTATACTTCAATTGATCATAATAATTTGTTTGTTTCCTCATTTCCCCGCTTTTAGCACTTGGAAAAAATTGTTTTTTTCTGGTGTTTTGAAAGGGAAAAAAATGATTATTTTCAAATAATAACATTAGATAGCAGCACATGTTAAATTTCCGATTTGATGCTTGTTCCGAGTTTACTAGAGACTAAAGAACAAAATGGCTTCAACAGATAAATTATAATTTTTGTTTTTATGTTTCTAAATTCCTATTTTTAAAAATGTTGCCAAAACGCAACATCAGTCCAAAGTGTATTACTTATTTCCAATGTGTTTTATTAGCGCTGCCTAGTTTTTCATGCAGTAAATTGGTATTGTTTGCATTTCGGATAAGTTTGTCTCTAGAAAAAAGCGATTTTTGACATTGGAAGAGACATTGGAGTATTTTCATGGGCTAGATGATGATATTTCAGAATCGTCCTCAACAGAAGCTAATGAGGAACCATAATTCGTCATTATCCCTCCAGATCCGGATGATTTGACGGATGAAGAAGCTATTGATGATAATATTTTATGTGAAAATGTCGAATCACCTAAAGACATTGCAGGTGAAATCGACATTTTTTTTCTAATAAATGCAAAAGTAATCAATATAGTAACAAAAAGGAGCATATTGTATGGGAAAAATGGAGACTCTACATGGATGTAATGAATTCTAAAATAAGTTTATTAGAGTTTAAGAGATCTATATTTTTGAGAGAGAAATATCTTTGATAAAAAGGCTTGAAGAAATGCAGATGAATTCTGTTTTACCTAAAACTTCACATATTGGAAGACAATCTTCAATTCAAAATCTAATTCTCAACAAAACTCGATAAAACCGTATGGCCCATATTATTACTAAAAATAGTGAAAATATACAAAAAAATGTAAACACTGCAAAAGTCAAACAATTTCTGTATGAAATAAGTGTAATGTACCTCTTCATGCTAAATGTTTCAAAGATTTTAAAAAATTTTTAAAAAAATTTATAATTTTAAATTTTTATATTTTTTAAATTTTTATACCGCTTTGGACTGATGTTGCGAAAACGCAACATTTTGAAACTCTCGTAAAAATAAATTTAATTTTATGGAAACAACTTATTTGTGTAATTAATGTTCTAAGAAGTGTTAAAAAACTGTTTGGTGCATTTCCAATAAAGGAATCATGGAGCGGTCCTAAATGGGTTAATGTGGTTTGATGACAAGGTGATCAGAAACTAGTCAATAAATGTTAATATTGTTTCTGTATTCCGTTTTGGTCGTTTATTTTGTTAAATTTCATGCTTTTCCCGAAAAGGCGCCCTCTGGTGGACATTTTGGAACTAATTTTTTTTTTTTTTTCGAAATTCCGTGAGCGCATCTCGTGTATAGCCCATATACAAAATTAATTTCGTTGCATTCCGTTTACCCGTTTGCGCTGTAGGATACCGTTTATAGGGGAAGATTAATTATAACCACCCGGTATATTAGAAGGTACGAATAAACATTTCAAAACTATTGATCTGTCGCTTCGTGCCTTCTACACAAATTAGCTAACATCTAGACCTAGCTGCCGTTTAGATATTGTCTTGTGTTTATCACTATGAATGCCTGTGGGCGATGCCAAGTTTCTGAGAGGAATTTCAGAAGTGTAAGGCCGTTCATCACTTAGTCCTAACTTCCTACTAAGTCTTATTGAGAAGTTCCCAAATATTAGAGTTAATAGCAGGGAACTATTTTGAAATTCTCAACCCTCTTTTTATGTCCAAAAACCTATTTTCTATCCTTTAATTGATGTTACTATTTTAACTGAACGTGGATGATGGGCATTAAAAACTATGGGAAAGCCTAATAGTCGGACACGTATAAGAATAAAACAGGCGAGGTCTGAAAATATTTCACTCGTCTGCAGATTAGAAATTTTTATACATTTGCTGATTATCGTGAATAAAAAAATTAAAGTTTTCTCGGGCCCTGTTTTGGAGCCATGTAAGTTTCTAAAACAGATAATTTATGTTATTTTTATGTTATTTTCTGTTATAATCATTTAATTGAAAAGTAGACAAATTTTTGCATTAATTTTTATTTGTCAGTTGCCATTAACAAATACATTGTTACAATTATACTCTTAATTTGAATCACTATTTTAAATCGAAATCTTTTTTCCTACAATTTTATATAATAACTATCTCCTGTAAAAGAAGTTCACCCACTTGCACACCTACATGCAGAGTCTCAGAAATGGATCGAAGACTTAGTGTTTCAAAAATAGTGTCCAATATAAAAATTACATTAAACTAGAAAGAACTGGAGGAAAAATTTATCTTTGAAGTGTACTAAATCCTTGATTAAATTTTTGTGCACTAATTTTTTCAGAAGCAAAATATTTATAAAAGTAATCAATATCTTCTGTTGAAAAAGGAAAAATAGCATCTAAAAAATCCTGTTTAAATGGCAAATAGATTCGTTACATAACGGTATAGGCTTATGTTAGTACTTTCGATCAAAACTGTAATCAACATTTAAAAAAACACCTGATTGAATTATACTGATATCAAAATTTTAACTAGAATATTTGTTATTTCAATGTTTTGTCATCATGGTTTATTTAAGAAAGCAAATGTTTAATGTCCTCTTTCTTTAATCCACCATGATATTTTTTTTTCCATGTGCTTATTTTGGAAACTCTTATTTTCCGAAGAAAAAAGCGTTTGGCTATTCCTGAGAGATGGAAAATCTAGAAAGAATTTCATCGAAAACTTTAATCGTTGAGCTTAAACAAGTAATATATCAAAATGATGAGAAATAAATATTTCTGGTTCTTGCTATCAATAAGTCTTCCACAGTGTATGGTGTTCACAATATGTCGCTTTAGAGGAAAATTATCTGTCATACAAACAAACTAGAATTATTTATTTTGATAGTTTCAAAATGAACCTTTATTTTAATGAAACATTGAATTATCTTGAAGTTTTCATAACTTAAGAGTACTTGAAGTAGGACAACCACATGGTATAGTGATTAGCGTCTTCAGCTGCACTCAGTGGGCTTGAGTTCAAATTCCGAATAAGGCTTGGTCGTCAACCTCATACGGAGCAATGCTGGATCACCTAAACTGTAGTAGCCAGCAAGACTTCGCGGTGAATAACAAAAAGGGCGAATGTCTCACGACAACTTCCTATGTATTATAATACAAAAGCAAGTGAAGCAAAGACATGCAGGTACTCCGGTAGTAATATATAAATCCTGTCCTCTATTAACAACAATAAATAGCTTATCAATGTAGACTGTTGTAGTTGGTGGTGGTGTTTCTGATGCCCCTTGACCGATAGTATATATCAGTTCAAGTCCCTAAGGCTGTTAGTCAGAATGATGCGGCTCCGGTTTCAAATAGCACCTTAAGGGTTGGAGTCCGACTTGGCTAAAGGAATGATCCCGTAATTTTGAACCGAGTCAAGTGACGAGACCGGAACACTTGACCCCACACCTCCAGAGATAAATTTGAGAACTTGGAGGACATTGCAGCCACGACAGATTTTTCGTGCACCAGCCGTCATTAGTGTACAAGGCGGTGAATTTGTCAGCGATGAGCATCGAATCAGTGACTTACAGTTCAATGGACCGCTGCTATTGCCAACTGGGCCACCACGCCCTTCAATGTAGACTTGTTTATACGAATTCAGCGTGTTTTAATGTGGGACATTATCCCCTCCCCCGCCAATTCATGCACTGCACTCTTAGCATAAAGTGCATTCTGAACGAACAGTCCTCAGAACTCGTTGATCTAAAACAAGTTATATCACAACAGGATGAGGAATAACTGTTGTCTATTCTTCCATTATCATTGAAAGTATTCCTCATTGTAAGTTGTTCACTTTGGAGGAAAATTATCAGTAATAAAAAAATCGAGTTATTTAATTTAATCATTTCAAAATGAACCTTTTTTTTAATGAAGGGGAAGTTTTCAAAACTTGAGGGTAATACGTTACGTCGAAACATGTTGTTAGTCTAGTAGCATTGTAAATATTGTCCTCTACTATAAATGAAGAATTGCTTATCAATGTAGGCTTGTTTGCACGAATTCAGTGTGTGCAAATGTGGCTAACTAATTTACATATTGTGTTCTTAGAATCATTGCATTCTAAACCAACAGTGCAAAGAATTTCTTCAGTCTTCTTCATAATATAGCTCTCACTCATCTTTCAAGCGATAATGCACACTACAGACTTTCCCTTGTTCCGCATTAATTTATTCCACCTTCCCGAGGAAATTATAAAACTGCCACGCTGAGGTACTTTGAGTGACAGGGTCAAAGCTGTAATTACAAAGTTTGTGTGCTCTTTTCTACGTGCCATGCCAGGCATTTACGGAAGTGAGAAGATAAAGGAGAGATAATACAGAGATAGGCAGAAAGTACATCTGTTCTGTTGGAAGCGTTGATAAGTGATGCATGTCTGGAGTGAGTAAAGACATTTAAAAATTATGCCGATGCATCTTAGGCCTATATTACAGTATCAAAATTCTTTGACAAAGATCTTTTAAAAAAGAAGTTTGACAAGAAATATGACAGTGTAATACGGCAACTTTGATTAAAGATAACTTTTATAAAAGTTCTTTTATAAAAGTTGGGCTATTCATCAAAGATTAATAAAAGATTTCGATGCCTGGATGTTATAAACAACATTTCGAGCAATAGCATGTTAAAAAAATATAAATGTGTGGAAAACGGGGAAGATGAAGAACAAGATTTCGATTCGAAATAATTTTAGCTCTAATTAAAAAATGCGTGCTAATGACAAAACAGAAATACACGAAAAATATTCAAAATGAGTATGTTAAAAGAATCGCAAATTATTCGAAGCAAAAGTCTTAGAATGATGAAATTTTGCATTGTGGTTACTCCTAAGTTTTACGTGTCCATTAAGAAATATTTGGTTAAAATATGGATTTTAAGGGGGTTAAAAGGGGTTTATCACCCTCCGCCTCTAAAAATCACCCATTGTATCTTTGGAACCATAGAGCCTAGGAAGTTGAAATTTTTCATGGTGGTTCTCCTTAAGCCCCAGGTGCCCACTAAAAAATTTGTTTAAAAAATACAAATTTTAAGGGGGTTAAAAGGGCTTAACCCCCTCTCAAAAAACCCATTGTATCAATGGAACCATAGGACCTAGGAAGTTGAAATTTTGTATGGTGGTTCCCCTAAAGCCCTAGGTACACACCAATAAATATTTTCTAAGACCTCGAATTTTAAGGGGTTTACCCCCCTCTCCCCCCAAAAAACCCCAATGTATCTCTGGAACCAAAGGGCTTAGGAAGATAAAATCTTTTATGGTGGTTACCCTTAAACCCTAGGTGCCCATCAATAAATATTTTTTAAGAGCTCGAATTTTAAGGGGTTTAGCCCCCTTAGATAGAAATAATTTTTATAAGAGATTTTTGTCAAAGAACTTTGATAGTGTAATAGGATTATTTTGAGGTCATGGCATTTCTTTTATGTATAACTATCATCAAAGATGGAAATAACTTTTATAAAAGATCTTTGTCAAAGAACTTTGATAGTGTAATATAGGCCTAACCTCGTTAAATGCTAAAATACACTGCTGGCCACCCAAATTGCAACACCAAGAAATACAAGAGATATCACAACAAAATTTATTTTGCAGATAATATGTTGACCAAGTATCAAATGATTAAATTATTAGACTTCTGTGAAGTGTGGTTCCTGCCAAAATCAGTAGCCAGAGTAGTCGCCATTGTTGGAGATCACCGCTGCCACACGCCTCGGCATTGATTCAAAGAGACTTTGGATGAGTTCTTAGGGTACAACAGACCAAGTAGCTTCCACACGTTGCCAAAGTTGATCTGCTGTGGCAGCTGGGGATGGAATCTGGGTCAATCGTAGAGCAACCATGAACCACATGTTTTCTAACAGCGAAAGATCCGGAGAGCGAGGCGGCCAGGGAATCAATTCAATCTGGCGATTGACGAAGAACCGTTGGACAATGCGTGCCACGTGTGGTCGCGCATTATCCTGTTGAAATATGACTGTGGGCAAGCCCTGAAGGTAAGGAAGGACAACTGGGTCCAACACCTCGGATATGTAGCCCTGGCTGTTTAAAGTACCGGCAATGCGTACTAGAGGTGTGCGAGAGTGATATCCAATACCGCCCCATACCATAATACCCGGTGCAGGACCCGTGTGGCGGTGCATAACGCAGCTGTTCAGCATCCTCTCTTCACGGTGTCTCCAGACTCGAATGCGACCATCGTGGTGTTGCAGATAGAAGCGTGACTCGTCAGTAAAGACAATTTCATTCCATTTTGCCGTCCACATCCTTCTGTCATCGCACCATTGGCGGCGGAGTCGTCTGTGGTTCTGCGTCAAGGGTAGACAAAGCAATGGCCGTCTTGCGGACAGACCACTCTCCTGTAAACGGCGTCGAACGGTACGCGCAGACACTGGATGATGCGTTACAGACTGCATGTGCTGTGCTATGGTTCGTGATGTGACTGAGCGATCCGTCACTGCCATGCGCACAATTTGCCTGTCATCACGTGAAGTGGTGCGCTGAGGTGGATGCGATCGAACACGCCGGTCCGTCGTACCCTCCTGCATCCAACGATAACATATCCGCATTACAGTTGTTTGGTTTCGTCCAACACGACTACCGATTTCCCTGAAAGATAATCCACAATCTCGGTAGGCCACTATCCTTCCTCTGTCGAACTCGGATACTTGATCAAAAGATGATCGGTGTTTTCGAGGAATAATTGATCGTTTTTTTTAAAAAACCACAAGAAAAACACAATTGCCGAACTTGAAATCGTCGAAATCTCCAAGCCTTAAATAGCGCTTTGAAGTGGCGCCACAGGCGCGCGGGATGTGCGTCTACGTTGAAATTCTAATCATTTGCATATCTCATCTCCGCTAATGGATGTTGTAAATTTCATGTTATTTGCATGTTTCCTTCAGGGTGTTGCATTTACAGTGGCCAGCAGTGTATTTGTCATTGAGTGATGCACAGTTTAATATCACATGTAGGTGAAATGTAGTCCAATTAATGAGCGGTATCTATACCAAATGTTTAAAAAAAGCTGATGCTGTTAGTAAACAACGATTTATGTTAGTAAACGTAGTTTGCTAGGTTAGCAAACTTTCAGTTTGCTAAATAAATAAATAAATGGTAAGGTTAGTAAATAATTTTTCAACAAGACTTTTTGTCGTAAAAGACAAAATTTTGACAAAATTTTGTCTTTTACGACAATTTTGTAGACGTCTAGGAGGCTTGGCATCTTTAACGTACCCTGCCGTATTAAGATGATTTTGAAGTTTAAGAACAAACCATAATATTAAAATGTTCTTAGTGTTCGCTGCGCGGAGGAATTTAACAAAACTGATGCTTCTTGAAAGAAAAGTTTGCTTGAGAATAATGAAAAAACTGCTGTATCTGGAACTTATACCTTAATTTAAAATATATTTTATACATATTCTTTAATCAACTAAAATTTTAATTCAACGAAAAAGCGCAATTGTTTTTCCAAATGTTTGTACAAAATACTATTTCGCGAAATATCACTCAACCTGAGATAAGTTATCGCATGAAGCACATAGAATGCATGTACCAAGCCGTATCAAAATATTTCAAATACTTCCTGAGATAGAGCGCATTTCAGAGCAAAATTTGGAAAAAAGAAGAAAACAGCAGTTAAAGTTACTCTTTAGTTTTCAACCAGTATTTTGACCTTTTGTCATCAATTAAAAAAACTCACCTTTAAAATACATTTGTGCGATATATTCTTGCAAATAATACTTTTAGTGACAAAAAGTTATCCCCAAAGTTGTTATTCAAAATTTCCTCTTTCGTTCTTTTTAAAACTATCAAGTATACAACGAAGAAAGAATGTTACGCAACAAAATACCAACCCACATACATTTAAAAGTTGAGTAAAATAGCCGGTAGGGTGCACCACATGATTAGACATCTAGGAAAAAATCTGTTATTCTAAGCCAAATAATATTCTATTTATTAACTGGATAATCCAACCATCAACAACTGGAATCTTCGATTCAATGCTTCATTAAAACTCAATTTCCTAAGTTTCAGCGTTGTGAGGGTTGGTTCCTTTGTTGCACAACACCGTTCGAATATACTTCAACGTATTTTTCTACATTTATAATTAATCTTTCATTTCACAAGAGCACAAGGAAAAATGTTTTTCGCAAGTAACGAAATCCCCATCCATGATTTGGAAACAAAAATAATAGTATACTGAAAAATAATGATGACAATAATTTTAAAAAACAATTTCGGAAACACAATTAATTAAATCAGCACAAAGAAACGAAGAAAATATGCTTTCACGTGCGTGGGAACAAAAAAATGCAACTACATGCTTTCCTTGACGCAAGAGTACCGATATTGTACACTGCTGGCCACTGTAAATGCAACACCCTGAAGGAAACATGCAAATAACATGAAATTTACAACATGCATTAGCGGAGGTGAGATATGCAAATGATTAGAATTTCAGCGCAGACGCACATCACGCGCGCCTTTGGCGCCACTTCAAAGCGCTATTTAAGGCTTGGAGGTTTCGACGATTTCAAGTTCGGCAATTGTGTTTTTCGTGTGGTTTTTTCAAAAAAACGATTAATTATGCCTCGTCGAAAACAGCGATCATCTTTTGATCAAGTATCTGAGTTCGACAGAGGAAGGATAGTGGCCTACCGAGATTGTGGATTATCTTTCAGGAAAATCGGTAGTCGTGTTGGACGAAACCAAACAACTGTAATGCGGATATGTGATCGTTGGATGCAGGAGGGTACGACGGACTGGCGTGTTCGATCGCATCCACCTCAGTGCACCACTTCACGTGATGACAGGCAAATTGTGCGCATGGCAGTGACGGATAGCTCAGTCACATCACGAACCATAGCACAGCACATGCAGTCTGTAACGCATCATCCAGTGTCTACGCGTACCATTCGACGCCGTTTACAGCAGAGTGGTCTGTCCGCAAGACGTCCATTGCTTTGTCTACCCTTGACGCTGAACCACAGACGTCTCCGCCGCCAATGGTGCGATGACAGAAGGATGTGGACGGCAGAATGGAATGAAATTGTCTTTACTGACGAGTCACGCTTCTGTCTGCAACACCACGATGGTTGCATTCGAGTCTGGATACACCGTGAAGAGAGGATGCTGAACAGCTGCGTTATGCACCGCCACACTGGTCCTACACCGGGTATTATGGTAGGGGGCGGTATTGGATATCACTCTCACACACCTCTAGTACGCATTGCCGGTACTGTAAACAGCCAGCGCTACATCTCCGAGGTGTTGGAGCCAGTTGTCCTTCCTTACCTTCAGGGCTTGCCCACAGCCATATTTCAACAGGATAATGCGCGACCACACGTGGCACGCATTGTCCAACGGTTCTTCGTCAATCGCCAGATTGCCCTGGCCGCCTCGCTCTCCGGATCTTTCGCCGATAGAAAACATGTGGTCCATGGTTGCTCTACGATTGACCCAGATTCCATCCCCAGCTGCCACAGCAGATCACTTTTGGCAACATGTGGAAGCTGCTTGATCTGCTGTACCCCAAGAACTCATCCAAAGTTTCTCTGAATCAATGCCGAGGCGTGTGGCAGCGGTGATCTCCAACAATGGCGGCTACTCAGGCTACCGATTTTGGCAGGAACCACACTTCACAGAAGTCTATAAATTTAATCATTTGACACTTGGTCAACATGTTATCTACAAAATAAATTTTGTTGTGATATCTCTTGTCTTTCTTGGTGTTGCAATTTGGGTGGCCAGCAGTGTAGTTTAGGCACTGCTTTGAGCACTTTCTTCTCTGTTTACGACAAAAATAAAGTACTTCTGATGTAGGTAATTAGTTGAAATAAATGTCCATAAATAGTGTATACAACGTTAAGAGTGCACCGTTACATCCCAGAAACGTCCTTTTAACAGGCGAAGAGTAATTATTTATTTTGTAATGAATCGCTTTCTAGTGGGAATTTCAAAAAGCAAATGGTAGCAAAATGAATAGAAATAATTCCAGATTTATGTCAATTTTTTTACTAAACAATTTTGAAGGTTAATAGATTCTGAGGCCACAGTGTTTTGATATCTTTGATTATTTCAAATATTTAAACTGGACATCCACAAAATATGAAAGTTAGAAGTTAAATATATTAAAACATTCAAAATGTATGGTTACTCTTCATTCGGGAAAGGAATTTGTTTTTCAGGAACGGTCTAATTAAACGTCAAATTGGTTAAGCTGCAGTAAAGATCATCAAAACCGCTACACATATGGAATATGATTTTTAGAATAAGAGTAGTCTGAGATGTACTGTTTGATGAAGGAAAATATTTTTCTCTTTAAGGTATTCACACACCTTTCAAACAGAATTTTCGGTCAAAATATCTTTTTTTTTATAGATAAATGATTAGGTTATAACATTAAAGCCTAATCATTTATCTTTGTCAAAAATAATTTTTTCCTCGTTTCTCTTTACGCAAAATGTCCTTCCTATAACAAAAAGTTACGCTTAAAATGCTTTAAAATTTTGCATACTTTATTTATAAATGTTTTTAAAAGGAAATAAATTATGCTCGTGTTTGTTAATTAATTAGTTTTTTGTTTAGGTATGAATGGCGAGTGACAATGAATTTTAAGTCATTTTTATGTACATCAGTACTTCAACTGCTACAGACTCTGAGATAAACTGAGTATAATCCCGAGAATACTATATTATCTAGAGAATGTTTTTATCTTGCATCTTCAATTTATAAAATGGTAATACATTTTTTTATTTTTGAGTAATCATGTTTAGAGGAAATGTCAAATTTTAACCTAGTTTTTCAAGTTTTCCTCCCCTGAAAAAATTTATTGTAATGCAACACCTACATTTTTTTATACATTTTTCCAAGTTTTAATTTACATACCCTTATAAAAAAATAGATAAAAAGACAAAATTCCCACCCACCCCCCCCCCCCTCCAAAAAAAAAAAAAATTGAAAATATCACCATATCATATAAGGTGTACGGAATATCATATAAGATGTACGGAAACCTTAATGCAGTAACACTTACCCTGAGGACATTTGCCCATTCACAGCGCAATTTTGGTTGCCAAATTCCTGGGAACACCTCATTATTAACTGAAATTGCCCTCTCAGTAGGGACAGCACAGGGACGACCATGCCTTGGCCGGGTTCCGCCTGTGGAAGCGACGGAAGCTCACCACATACAATATGGGCTGCAAATACATTTGGGAAAAAAAGCATACTTCTGAATATAAAACAAGGAGTTAAGGCTGATGTATAATAACCCTATTGGAATCGCTCACCTCAATGTTAGTCTGTGGAGAAAATGTGTCTACTATTTAAAACTACATAAATGCCGATAATCCAATAAAAATAGTATTTTCAGATAGCCTGAACTATTCCGCACCTTGCAACAGGATTCATTTAATAAATTTCGTTGACCAAAGGAATTTGGGAGCGTTTAAAAAACACTATACTAGATTTTTTCCCCGAAAAATTTAAATTTTAAAATATTGTTTGCATTTTTTTAAAATGAAAAATGCCCCAAAGTGTAAAGTTTCTTTAAATGAAAAATGACCCAAGGTGTAAAATTTCATTCTCTATTGCGGGGTACAATTTGTTTTTAAACTTTCAATCGAAGTTGGCAATCCTTGGACAAATTTTCTCCATATGTTAACACTGAGGTAAGTAAATCCCATAGGGTTAGTGCACAGCAGCCTTAAGGTTGCAAATCCATAAAAAATTATGCTATAAACACATTAACGGGAAGGTTTCACTTTCTTGATTAAAAAATAATCTATGTAATCCTGGTGGATATATTATAGGATTCCTGGATATCCTGGTATAATCTATGGATATAATTATTATTTTGGGCAATAACAACAAATTATATAAAACGGTAGCAAATCGATGGATTACTGATTATTTAAAGAGGAATATTGTATATAAATCAATCAATTTTAAATTTTACATTACACTTCACAAATGGAAATGTTTTAACAGGATTCATATCATCCATACTACTAAAAAATAGCCAAAAAAAATAAATTCAGACATTTTTAAAAAATCATTCACACAGAGTCGAGTAAACTTTTTTTCAGTATTTTTAAATTTACTGACTGTGACATCAATCGTTAGTTCGATGGAAACATTCGTAAAGTTACAATTCCAGAGAATTTAAAATTACGAAGTTATCTTCATTCAAATTCTTCATAACTATTGAAATAATGGTCTGAAGTGTAGAATCATGATTACCCTCATTACGTATATCTTCAATCACTTCCATTTTATCAAGAGAATGTCATGAAAAGGGTACTGAATAATTGAATTCCAAACCTAGTATGTATAAGTACTTTCTAGTACCTTGTATAAGTACTTTCACTGCAATGCATATAATTATTACAATATTGTCAAATCATGTTCAGATTATTATAGGAGATTCAAAATGTAACTCGTGTAAATAACATGTAAATTGGTTTGGGTATGTACTCAAATATTGTGTTTAGAATAATTTATTTCATGTTTGTACAATTTGTTAACTATAGATATTCATCATAGTAGACACAAATATTCATGCCTTTCATAACTCACTTATAACATATTTATAATGAAAATATATAGAGTAAAATAGGCATTATGTAGCGAAGTTATTCCCTTGTTCTCGAAGTAGCTCGTGAAAGACAACTGTCCTCGATTTATAAATTTTTAATAAGGTCATCATTAATAAGGTTTAATAAGGTCATCATTAATAAGGTTTAATAAGGTCATAAAAAACTCGTAAGTCAATAAAAAAACTCGTAAATATTAAATAGTTTAGCAACTGATAATAAAAATACCTCTTAGATTTACAGTATTAAAATATAATTTTTGTTTGATTCTGTTTTCAAGGCAGGAAATGGTATGAGTCCAGCACTTGAACAGGAATTTTGTCACAGGTGAAAATTATAACACAATATTGATAAGCTTGCTAAATCAAAGTTTACAACTCAGATTTAGCAAGCTTTGAAATTTGATATTTACATTTTAACGAATTGGGCAATGTTATTCAACAACTTTAGATTTTTTTACACGGGAAATATATTTTATTTCATGATGACCTAGAATTCATAATCCTAAGATTTTCAACTCTAAAAGATACAAATTAAGGACTTTGAAGAGTAATCTCACGAAACAATCGAAATCTGACCATTTGTACGAGAAGATTTGACGTATGTATGTTACGAGTGCGGGCATCGTGTAATGAAACATCCAAATTTGTATCATTAAGCGTATTCATTTAATGTATCCTGATAGATTAAAATAAGAAGTCTTATTTTTAACCTCTCGCCAACGTTTTTCCAAATCATTTTGTTTACCTATTTCTCATTTGCTTCTTATCCACGTTGTCTTTCGTTCCAAAGCTACAGAAAGCATCAATACTTCTGTATCCGTATCTTGTATAATTCTCTGAAGGGTTAAAGACTAACTTAAAGCGGATAGTGATTGCATCGTACCAGCGTTTGAAGATTTGATACGCTTCGTACGATACGATGACGATCTAAACCAGTGTTTTCCAATCTTTATCACGACCCCCTTCAATGATTTCGAAGTATCCTGTTCTAACCCCCTCCATGATCATTCTTCCCACACAGCATATGTTCATTAAAAAGGCCTTTTATGGCCTGAATAAAAAACACTAAATGGTATTTTCCAGAATTTAATTCCAACTAGATGTTTAATTTAATACAAATTATTATTAATATTAATAAAATTTGATAAAAAATGTTAATTTAATAAAAGGAAAAAAATTAATTGAATAAAAGGAAATTTCAAAGAAATTTGTATATGAAGACTACAAAGAAGCATTCATCTCTCTGTCAAAGGTAGGTAAAAGCAAGAGCAGAACAGAACAGAACCTCAGGAATAATAATGAACATATAAATTCAAATATAACAACAACAAAAAAAACTCTTACCTAAATAAAATTGTTTTATTTCGTTGGACGAACTACAACAGTGCTGTCAAAGTCACAACGCAAACTGATTTAGGGTTTATTCACATAGAATCGGTCAGCGTTAAAGTTTCCGTTGGCGCTGATTGGTTAAATGGGTCAATAATTGGTACAGTCAAACCTGTTTTTGTGCGGTAGATAGGGACCGACCCCAAAAAACCGCACAAAAAAAATTCAGAAACTTCATAAATAGTACAACAAACAATTTTTCACAACATATTAAAGAAAAATTATGTGATTGAAAGGGACCGCATAAAAAAAGTCTCATAAAATATGTCAAAGCTTTACGAAATAGCGAGAAAGTGCTTTCCAAAAAAATAAATAATTAAGTTACACATGGAAACATTTTAAAAATTTTAATTTCTCATTTTAAACATGGAGAATTTTTCAAAAATGTACATAATTCGATACTACTCGTCGTAGTCCAAAACGCGCATATGCTTGTGAAGAACTGGTTCGTAATCACTTTCCTCTCTTGAAGATACTTATTAGAGTTGATATTTTTTTTTGTTACCATGTATTCGGTGATAAGTTTTTGCGACGACGGTCGTTTGATCAGCTGCCTGTAAACGTCACGATAGCCAGATATACACGATCGAAGCTCTTTTTGCAATTAAAAAAAATTGCGCAAAAAAAATCACACAAAGAATCGCATAAAAAGGACCGCACAAAAACAGGTTTGACCGTATATGATTGGTTAAAAAAATTTACGCTGACGCTGACGGATTCTATGTGAACAGGCCCTAAGAGAATTTGTGTATTGTACGTAGTAAGTAACCAATATTTATTTACCGCCGAATGAAGACGGTAGATTTCTAATAAAATGAGTTTGTGCTTGAATGAGACCTTTTCCTTTCAAAAGCATCACTGCTCTACAGTTTCATAGTAAATAAATATTGACAAATTTTCTCGGAGAAATTCGCAAAAAGTTATCTCAATACAATAAAAAAGTGACAACCCCCCAGAAAACACCTGACAACACTTGCGATCCTCTTGGGCGTCGTCAAAGAGGATCGCGACACACATGTTCGGAACCCCTAGTCTATACTTTCCCGATTCATTATGCATGTCAGGATACGGATGCATATTTGATAAAAGAATAAAATCAAATGCATATTTGTTATAAAGAATAAAAACTAAAATAAAGCTCAACTTGCCTCGGACGTCTACCAAAGATTACAACCTGTTAATTATATTATTAAAACAACTGGGTATAGCCTTATATTGGTGAATTTGCAACATACATATTTTTTTTCCAATGCGGAGGTACTTGTCGCGAAGACATTCAACAATTGCAACATATTTAGTTTGACAATTTAAAGAACTGAAATTTTATTGTTTCTTTTACTAATTTCTTTTCAGTTTTCATAATATTTAATTTTGTGATACATAAAGTTGTTCACTTTATACGATTTATAATTTTAAAGTTATATCACATCTGCAGTTAAATATTGAGTAGATTTCTTTAACGACAACGCCAGCCCCATATTTTAAGGCAGAGATAAATTATAAATAATGTTTTCGTCGAATCTGATTGAGACTATAATATTCTTTATGGCTAAGATCATTATCATGTATTTATAATATCAAAGAGTGAATCGATTCTTTAATATACGCTAAAAAAGATTACTTAAAAAATATTTTTCCTCATATCTTGTAATATGGTAAACGAATAATGTACGGTTATTACTATTTAGTCTGTGTGTTTATAAATTCCCAATGTTCAAAAACATTAAACTATTTTTTTCGGCTTGTGGAAATAAATCTAAATATTTCCTTTTGACTGCTTCCAAATTTTGTTTAATTTAAAAGTTACTATTGCGTAGATCTTACAAGTACAACATATATTCCATTTCAAAATTAAATGAGTGGTATAATTAAACTAACATTCCAGTGCCCCATTTTTGAATGCGCATCGATTTTACTTCTCAGTTACGAAATGCAGATATTAACCGCATTTCTGTTATCGTTTATATCACTGTATCAGCTCATTACCTTCTTAAATTACCCGATCCGTTGTGCTTCCTAATTTGCGAGTATTACAAACTCAAAATATGCTAAATAGCTGCGCTTTCAACTCAGTTACAGCTAATTAAAGAAATGTTTTCATTTACAAACACGAAAACATTTGTCGAAATGTGGACACTGTAAGTACAAGATATGAATTTAGTGGGGAATAATGTAGCGAAATTTTCTTGTCAGCACAAACTTGTTATATTCTGACTCTTAAAGAACTTTCAAGAATATTTACCTTTTGGCTATATCAGTGATCTGTAAGAAAGTAAGGAAAATCAGCAGAATTTCTGTTATCAGCTCAAAAACACACTGAAAATCTATCATTCATTCACTGTTACAACACAAGACCGTAACCAAAAAACCATATATAAAAGCCTTTTGATCTCGAGAAAGCTGCTTGTAATTACTGCTAAATAACTAAAAAGTATTCCATATAAGGGGTTACCTCAAGAGAAGCAATAAGGATAATAAACACTCCCCATTATGATGAAATGTACTGTTTTATAAATGAATATCGAACTCATTTTTCAAAGTACACTTTCATTTGAAAATCAGGCTTAAAATTTCTAATAGACAATAACTATTAGTCAACAAATTATTAAAATTTATTGCCACTTTTGCTGCTGAAAGTAGGATAGGTCATACTGATGCGCATGCTTACTAGATCATATTTTATCTAACAGACAAGTGATTAGTAGCGAACAAGGGATTCCTGCAAGGGATTCGTTTTTAATGGGGACGAGGCGACTCTGGAGCCCATCTTGATTTACTGCACCAGAGAGAACTTTTTTAAGACTATTCTAACAAATCTTTGTGTTCCTCCATCTATACATTCTGTTTTGTCCACTATTAATTTTATGTGTATTTATTTTCTTGTGTACGGATGACATCGTGAAAAGAACCAAATGCGTCGGTATCGCGTACCAAGATATAAGCTAACTGTTGTAATTATTTACAGAAAAACGTTAGTAGGGGAACGCTTGCTTGTTATCAAGGAACTATTTCAAAAAATGTAGAGCATAGAAATATACTTAAATTTTGTTTGTTTGTTACATTTACATATTGTGCATTTTGTATTGTTTTAGGATGGGCTCAAAGATTGCTTGGAATTTAGCCATTCAACCCCCCTCCCCAACACCCAACCCTCTAATCCCTTAGACCGACACTCTGTTACACTAGAAAACATCAATTTTTGAATTCTCAGTTGTAACCGACTGGTTATTTGCAAGGATACAACATGGTAAGGACTTTATTACTTGATATTTTGCACCTGACATATATGATCTGTATAGGATAAATCATAATGACAGTCAAATCATGTCAGTCCCATAGGCTATTATTCTTGAATCTTCAAAATGTTGTTGAGGATCTATAGCGTTCCCTCTAGTAGTATGTAAACGAAAGTTTATTGCATGGAAGCATGCAGAGTGATAGTAATTTCGTTGAATTTTTCCTTCATTTTTAAAATTCTCACAAAAAATAAGTCAATGTACTTTTCCACCACTTGATGCTCGGATTAAAAAGAAAAGAAAATTTTTCAACAAATTAAAACAAGATCAATCCTTATTTACTCACAGCGGTTTTTCAAAGACAAACCAATTTCTCACAGAGTCCCAAATGCTGAATTTTTATTCCATATATCGCAGTTAGGTCTTATGATTTCTTGAGTATTTTATTACATAATTATAGCAAACTCTTATTTTTCTTGTAAGTGAGGTGGAAAATGACTCGCGAGCTAAACCAAAAATTTACACAGACTGATTCCATTTTGTGATTGCAGTAAGAAAGAAAAGGAGTAAGAAATTACTTGCTTGATATATGAAACGGAAGTATTCTGTTTTAAAATTTTCATGTATAATATAAATATATTTAACTTTGAGTCGATAAAAATTTACAAGTTTTATTATAAGACAATATCATCCTTAAATGATTTCAATTTTACTTCCTTACTCCACTCTACATGCTAAATATCTTAATTTACTGCGGGAACTAATTATACTCGTAATGTTCCCTGAACAGAGATGATAATCCCCCCTCCAAACAATTACATCTAATTTAACGCTACTTTTGTGCTGTAATGTCATTAGATTCCCTGCAGTTTCAGGACTTTATCGGAGGTTTTTGTTCACGGTGAATAATTGTGCCATTTTAACCACTTTATTAGCCCTTTTAATTAAAAAAATAATGAGAATATCATTATTTTTTTAATTGGGTATAGAGGAAAATTTCACAGTCAACAAAAATAGACGTTTTTTTGACAAAGTTACTTCAGTATTCTACTTTAGCTGTTCTAAACAAACTCAGGAAAATGTCTTCTTTCTGTGAGGTACATCTGCAGTGGATCCCTCTGACGTGGACCTTGAAGGAAACGACGTAGCAGACAATTTCGCAAAGGAGGGTGCTGATGAACCTTTGTCCACCTCTCACTGTTTTACGTTTCTAGAAATCTATTCTATTATAAAAAAATCTTAATAGGCAGACTTGAATTGTGTCCAGGAACACTTTTGGTATCGTGGGGGATCGTCCAGGAACATTCCTTGCTGTCATTTGCGACAGACCCACTGAGACGGTACTCGCTTTTTCAGTGGCCATCTGAAGAGTCTCACATACAACTGTGGTCGCAAGTCTCTTATCGTCTGCCTTAAGTGCAATTAGGACCAGGCCTCCCCAACACACTTTTCGAGTGCCTAGGGTTGATTTTCGACGACCTTTTTCAGATCCTTCTTCTGTTTATGATTTTGTACGGGTGGATGGACTCGTGGATTTGGTCTAGCTGAGGTTAGACGTGGAGATTAGCAGCAACAACTTTAAACTGACAAACGAAACTAACGTTTTCGGGTAATGGGCCGAACTTCCCCAGATTTAATGTGATTTCATGTCGAATGATGAAAGATTGTTTCATTTCATAGAATCTCTCAACCCATGATAATATTTCAGGTCTGCCAACAGTCGCCTATTTATACCTATTGCGATACAAATGCCACTCCTAGAATTTAATTTGTGGACACAAGTAAATGAAGTCCAATACCGATGAATAATTTTGACTTATCTGGAAAAACGATTAAGAAATTTTCTATAACGAGACTGAGGAAAGTATAAAACATCATCGAATAAGTATAAAAGACAATGAGCTCTGAGCCTGGACAAAGATCGCACCCGAATACATGTGATGAAAGGGATATATATATATCCTCCAGCGGGATATTTCTTTCGCTTTGCACAGATGTACCACTGAGTAAAACCCTGTTCACACTGCATCTCGAGTGTTGTGTTGCTGTGTTTTGTTGGATTGCTCCCAGGATTTGTAACTGCTTTGAAGAATCACGGGGTCAATGAAATGCGCTGCGTAATTGGTTAAATTTTTTAACGCTGACGCTTCGTGACCCTTCGTGACGCTTCAGATTCATTGGGAACAGGCCCAAAAACTCACCTTAAAATTTTATCACAGAAAAAGGAATTAACCTACCGAGAAAGTAATCATTTTATACTTTGCAGAGCCAAAAACATGAAACAGAAGGCCGAAATAATAACTTTCGACGATTTAGGAAAGGAACATCAAACATCCCAATTACCTTAAGAGACACAAAAATGTTTAAAAAACAAGGGTAAGATACACTATTCGTCTGTATTTTAATGAGGGATATCTGATATCAAAGCAGTGATAGATTTATAAATGGAGATGATTTTGTGGATGGCATTCAGTCAGAGAATTTTTGGATTTTGTTAAACTGGCACCTGATTTAGAGATCCTGCTTTAAAAGTCTATCAGTTCTTATCTCCATTCACGCTTGAGTCGTGAAAACTTAGGCGGACTTGTAAACTCAGAAAAATTGGGCCATTTTGTTATATTTTCATACTCAAAACTATTTGATTTAAATTTAATACAAAGCTGTCAAATAGAGCTGTGCAGCTCAATTTGAGCACTGGAAATCTGCCAGGTAAATATATCTGCTGTTGCATAAGTAAAATAAATCTTTTGAAGGTTATTTCTTAAGTTGTTGACATATAAAAGGATTATGGGTTTCGGATGAATATTTAAGAATAACAAAAAATATGCATTTTTAAAAATATGTATTTTTAAAAGCGGCTATTGAGTCAAGAATACTTTTCAACTAGAAGTAAATCCTCTTATGCCAAAAAATACCAATACTTAAAGCCTCTTAAGTGGCTGCAATTGCGAAGAAAATTGCTTTGACTAGCTTTCAAACTATTTTTGTTTATTATAGACAGAAACAATGCGTGGGCTCACCACAAAGTATTCTGTAACACCGCTAAACAAATCTGAAAAAAAATTCGAAGATTCATGCGATACTTACATACTTACAAAAGAAGGCGACAGATATTTTTAACTACCAGTTATAGTTAGAAAAACAATTATTCGAAGTATAGATAAAATGATATTTTATTTTAGTCGTGAACAAGATAATAAATAATTGTAGAAACATTAGAATTTAATCAGTGGTGTTACCCTATAAATTTGGAGTAGACTTGTAAGAAAATATTCCCCAAAATGCAGTAACAAAATGATACACAAAATCCGAAATTGTTATTTTTTTGTAGATACCTATCTTTATAAAAATAATTCCTTCCCTTCCATCCGCAACAATAGATGAAGATTTGAAAGTCAAAAGTATAATCGTTAGTCATCCCAAAATACGTAAGCAGAGATTCAATGGGCAGGATATATTCACATAATCACCTTTTTGATTTAACAACCTTAAAATCTAATTAGCGGTCAGTTCATTCTCCGGAACCTTTCTCACATGCATATTCATTAGGAGATAAAGTGACCGCGAGACGAGGTAAAATGATAGTTTAAGCTTGCAAAATTTGTTCTCGCTAGGAAACAATGAATGTCGCTCTCCTAGGTGCAGAATTGATTTAACAATGTTTCAGGGGATCGCTGTAGTTTCAACTTCCCTAATTAAGTACAGGGCTATAAACGCTCTTGCATGAAGAGGAACTGTCAGGTTAATTAGTTGTAATGAAAAGAGCGTCTAAAAACGGTACGGAGACTTGAAATATTATAGTTCAGAATTATGGATAGATGTATATATATATATATATATATATATATATATATACATCTTAATGGGCAATCTTGCTTCATGTTTTCACAGAAAAAACGTCAGGGAAGATACAGAAAATGTAAATTTTTTTACATGACATAGATTGTTCTGTTGGTACAGTACCTGATATAATATCAGAAGCTAGACAGAAGAACCTTATTTAAATCATTGACATTGGAAACGAACGTTAAAACGGGTTTTAAAGTAAGATACTTATTTAAGATTTTCAGTGCTCCTTGTTTTATGATAAAAATTATCTTTTGTTTTGAAATTTGCCTTTCCACTGGTCGCAAATAAGCAACAACTACCGAAAGAATGAACAATCTGATATACATATCAATACATTGCATAATATTGGGACGTAAATTAGCCTATAGTCTTCATTTAAGTCAATTTCTTCATTGAATATTTATGTCACTGACTTTTAGGTGGATTTTCCCCTAGTTCTCCATTTCATTATTATTTCAAATAGAATGACGTCACACTCATCTGTAGAAAGGGAGAACGAGATAAGCTGTGTAGAGTTATTTCATAGTCGGTGAACTACTTAGGGTTGCTATCACCGACAGACAGTTGAATTCTACGGCGCCGAATTATTTCGGAACGATTCAAGATCGATGATTCAGCTTTACTTTATGTCAACTGCGTACTGGAAGTTCTGTACTGGATAAATATTAGCGTATGTTGTTGCTTGAAATTGTATACAACTGTAGTTTGTCGAACTGGTGCAGGTTTCGAAATAAAATTAAAAAAACAGTCAAAATTTCTAAAGCGCAGTAAAAAGATGTTATTGCATCTTCTGTGTAATTTTCAACCAAGTTTGCACAATCTTCTACTGCGTTAAGCGCATCAAACATATTACAAAATCTCATAATCTTGCTGTAGAAAGATGCCTGTTGAAGTCAACATACACCACTAAATAACTTCTGACTTAAATCTCTAACGGTACGGTGGGGGTCGGATCCGACTCAGGGATGTGTTCCTCACTCCCGTACTCTCCCCTCTCATTGCAAGAGATCGAGTGTACAAGGAACCCTATCAAGCAGTCTTGCAACAGGTGTTGGAGCGTTTGCAGTTATAAGTTTGCAGTAAATATGATTGTCTTTGTTGAAAAACGTTATTCATGATTCCTAGTCATTTTTTTAGATTTTTAATTTTTTTATTTCGATTTTGAAAGCCAAAAATGTCAACATATATTATTTTTTACATTTTTGTGGTCGGAAATTTGATTTAGTAACTTCTAAAACTAGGTAAAAGACTAAATTATATATTAGACCTAATATATAAGACATTCTATGTAAATGCCAGAGAGATTTTCTTTGTTTAGCAAAATTACAATTCGTTGGACTTTTTTTCTACAAAAAGGTTTTTATTTCATGTAAAATATTATAAATAAATGTTATTACACAACAAAAATGCTTATTGTGTACTTATTTCTACCAAAAACCTCGTAAAAAAAGACATTGGTTAGTATCCGACTGAACCGTATACCATATATTTTGCCTGAAACCACTATACCGTTAGAGGGTTAAATCCAGATAAATAAATGTATTTAGCTGCATGAGATTTTATCTTAGATTCTTTTACAAAACATTTTATAACCATTAAATCCTTTGAGTATATTAGTTTTTACTTTAGTAATATATTCATAGCTTCATAAATCTGAAGATTATAATTTTCTAATAATTTTCATGCACTCCGTTTGCTGTTCCTTCTGTCATATTTAATAAGTACCACTTAATTTTTTCAACAGAACATTTGCAGAACTGCTAATTTAACTCTCATAACTTTATCTTCTTCTCGTGGTCACTAACGGCTAAGATAAATGCATGAAAATCCACTTATAAGGATTAAGAATCCTTAATACTGTGTGGACAACGATGTTGATTAATGATGATGATACACTTGTATAGGAGTAGAGGGATTTCAACCCATTTTCTAACCACGAGGCTACAAATTGAACTCTTCCATATTTCCATAATATATTCCTTTCTTCCCTTTTGAGGGCCCTAACCAAAATTTCCACGTGCACTCTACATGTTTTATTTATTCTCGTACTCTACCAACGTATTCTACCAACTGAGCTATTATTTTCAATGTTTACTTAGGGAAAGGGAGAAATGTTTTTCACGAGCGTTTGTGCTACAGCTGAGATTCCCAACCTTTCTGCGTCTGCGCCCCAAGTTAGGAATGTGACAGAATCTTGTAGTACCAGTGTTAGAATTTGAGTTTTTTCAATTTTAACGTAGGATTACGTTCCTCAATAACGGTCCTCCGGAAAGCAAAATTTCAGCGTTGTCGCGAGTCATAATTTTGGCAGCTCGCCAAACCCAGTAGCAGTAAACAGTTAAACATAAAAGTACCAAAAAGCGTCAATAAAAAGAGGTAAGCAACGATAAGTAATCCCACGTTAATAACCCGTGGTAGTTTTGTTAGAAGAGACTACAAAAAATATTTTTTTAGATATTGAATCAAAGCTAAATTTATGTCAGGAACGTGCCAAATTGAAGTTCAAATATATACTGAGAACACTGCTGATTTTATTGATTTATTGAAAAGTAACAAATACCTAAATAGAATATATTTATACATTATACATTTTCAAAAATACCGCAGGATTCGGTATAGTATGACACCAGAGGACTCTAATGGACATCACTAAGAATAATTTGATTTGCGACTGAATCTTAAAACACAAATGTTAGATATCATCTTAATATTTAATTAAAGGGGCCTTACTGATATAATTTTTTTTTGGTTGATACACAAAATAAAATCTTGTTACACTCCGGCTGGGAATCACTGTGTTAGAGGTTCCAGAGCCTGTTTGGTATATAATGATACCAAAATGACCGAATTGGGAACAGTTTTGATAAGACCGACAAGTACAGAGGCAGTTCGCACATTTTTTAGACGATTTTGGTAAGCGGTAATAAAAAATCGTTTGCTTCAAAAGAAATAATTGCAATTGTACTACGTTTTTAAAAGTCAAAATTATCGTCTGCGGTTTGAAAGTTTTGTTTTTATTCAAAATGGCCTTTTTAACAAAGCAGTGGTTCGAAGGCTACATTTATGCTCTTTACGAAGAGAAATATGCATACTCCGTTATCCAAAAACGATGTGAGAGTCATGGTTTTGTGATATCTAAAGCGTCGATAGGTAATATCGTCAACAAGAAAGGAAAAAAACGTCAAATTGGAGCCTCAAGTGGGACAAAAATTCCAAACAAGTATCCAAGGAAAAAACGGACATCTTCGACTATTGCAAAGGTACGTTGTTTAATGTTAAAAGAAAATCCCCCTAGTCAAAGGACAGTTGCAAAATCATTAAAATGCTCGGTGTCCACTGTAAACAAAATAATAAACGTTGATTTAAATCTTCAGAAAGCGAAAAAACGTAATGTGCACCGTCTTCTTCCGAATCATATCGCTGAACGCAGGACACGCTGCAGAATTCTATATGAGAAACACTTATCCAAAGAAAAATGGAAAACAATTGTCACAATAGATGAATCATAGGTGTATTTAAATGATTGCAACAAAAAATAGCCATTTATTATCATAAAAGGGGAGAAAAATATTTAAGTACATGGTTCAAAGAATCGAAAGAAAGTTTTTCTAAGGGATTCATGATTGTTGCTGGTTTTTCTTATAATGGCAAGTTAAAAATAAAGAGAGTGGAAAAAATGTCAAGATTAACTCCAAATACTATCAGGAACATATTTTATCGCCAAATTTTGTGAATGAAATACCATCGCTTTGCCCACAGTGCCATCAATCTGTGAGACTCCATCAGGACAAAGCTAGCAGTCACACATCAAAATCCACTGTAAATTTCCTAAAAGAAATGGAACAAAAAACTGGTATCAAGGCCATACCCTTCACTGATATCCCTACTAAATCTCCCGTTGTATCACCTATGGATTTTTGGGATTTCGGACTTTTAAAATCTGCATTATCCAAACGTCATCCTAAAACCCTTACAGAACTCTGGAAAGCTGTTCAGGAGGAATGGGATAGAATACCTCTTCTGACACTTCAAAAGGCATTATTATCCTGGAAATTGCGGTGTCGAAAGATAGTTCAGAATAAGGGATGTCAAATAGAACATTTAAAACACAGGAATTTTATGTAATTTAGTTTTGTGGATACAATATACATCGTCTAAAAAATGTGTGAACAGCCTCTGTATAACTAAAACATTTAGCTTGATACCTATCTTGCAGAGTATTAATTTGAACCCCGAAATCTACATGCTTGAATTTGCCCAGTTCTTGTCTAAAAAACAGTTAAAGTTTAAAAAAAAGTAAATCTGGCATATTACCTAATCCTTTTTTGTATAATAACTACGGATGTCTTATCCCCATTTCTCCAAATTAATTTATCGGGACTCAAAAGAAATTTTCACTATAATCAAAAGTGGTACTTATAAAATATTTCTTTATAATCAAATGCAGGATGATCTCAAAATACCTGAGCGAATTTCCTGTACTTTAGAATAATAAGCAACTGGAAGAAAACTGAAAACTAAACAGCGAAAGTAAAATATTCAAAGTTACATAAACAGAATATAATCTTAATAAAACAATTAAACCACAATGTGAAACAAAGCTACTAATTTAAATTTAAGCACCTGTAATAAAATTTAAAAGTGCGAATAAAATGCAACCATATTTGACCATAGTGATTAGACGCTAAAAACGGTATCTTTTGTACAATACAGTAAAGGAAAGATAACTCATTATGCCCGCCCCAAGAAGTTACGCTTCATAGATATGTAAAGATATATTGAAATGATAGAGTCGTAGCTGCTGGAAGTTACGCATTCATTATGGTGTTCCATCACTGGGATCGTGACGTCGATGCTGCGCATTTGAACAGTCGTCACGAAATTCTGTAATTTATGGAATGATCTGTTCTTTTATCGAAAAGGTAATAGAGGTGCATTATGAGTTAGTCTTTTGCTTTCTGTGCCTTGTAATTTAGTTAGATACCACGTATACTTTGTTGAATTAAGTGAAGTCGCCAGATCACTGGATTATATGCGAGGTTGCTTTAAAGCGTAATATCAAATCTAATATTTTGAGATATATAATTCATTTAAAAGTGAAACTGACATGTAAGTTTTCTATGTAATCACTCTCGTTTTTAATATACGTGTAACACCTTTGCACTATATTTCATCACCAAAAAAAAAAAGGATTTTTGGTTAAGCTCTCAGTCAGGAATATACCTCTTTTTGGCACATGGAGACCAGGTAGTTGCTCATCACAGATTGATGTTTGCCCATCTTTAATGCTTATCTACCCCCTCGTACAACCTTCTTTCGCCAATACAGGCATCTTCGTACTGTTGCAGAATTCTTCTGTAAATTTCCCGAGGTCCAACAAAATATCTTATGGCTGTGCTCAGTTCCTCTACGGTGCAAACTGCTAAGGCTGCGCCATTTTGTTTATACTGCCCTTCCGATTAAGAACTCCATGTCATTTAGTATGCATTGTCGACGTCTTTAGTATGAACGGATCTACCCTGCACAGTTTAAAAGGCCTGTGACTTACGTTTTAAGAAATACAGTTGACTTGCTGTAACTTTTTTTAAACCACCCTTATGTTGTTGTTACTTATACCCACTTGCCGGAGTGAATCCAAACCAGGTCCATATAAGCTTGTGGACTTAGGAGTGCGGATCCGGTTTATGATGGCACTACAAGGATCGGAGTCCGGTTTAACCCAGTGCCTCCTCAAATTTGACCCCAAGGGCACCCCAGGGGGCGATATCTGAGACGATTGTTATCTTGGGTCTTCTCCTACCTTTCTGACCTCACAGACTGACTTTCGGGTGTACGGATTTAACGTGCTCATATAGGGCTTAGACACGAAGGTATTGAATGGCGCTTGTCTGGCAATTCGAACCGAGAACCATCGGTCCAGACTACCACCGCACTACCTTGGGCCCCAAAACCCCCCGGGTATATTTCAAGTAAAAGAAGTGAATGTAAATATTCAAGTGAAATTCCGCTGTCCCAATTTTCAATTTCAAGTTTAAATGCAGCAGAACAACAATGTACTTCGAAATTACTGGCCTATTTTCCCTTCCCATGAGGGCGATGCTGGTTGTTTGGGGTATTATGGCACAAGGTCCAAAGAGGACATGTTGCGCGGGGGCGATGCATCGGGTGACTTCGAAACCATTCTATCCCCATAACAATCAATGGAGTTGATATATTTCAAGTAAAAGAAGTGAATGTAAATATTCAAGTGAAATTCCGCTGTCCTGGTTTTCAATTTCAAGTTTAAATACAGCAGAACAGCAATATGCTTCGAAATTACTGGCCTATCTTTCCTTCCCATGGGAGCGATGCTGGTTGTTTGGGTTTTTAAGGCACAAGGTCCAAAGAGGGCATGCTGCGCGGGGGCGATGCATCGGGTGACTTCGCAACCATTCTATCCCCATAATAATCAATGGAGTTGATAATTTTCTAACAACAGATTAGAAAATGCCTAGTACGAAAAATGTTTTCTGCATCTGAAAATAGACTTTTAAATACAATGCTTACGTTTTTGAAAGAACTTTCACTAACAATAGACATCAATAACAACCTGTAAACAATAAATCGTTGAACAATTTAAAATCTTAATAACTGCGTACTCTTTTTTTTTAAAGCTTACCTTCATAGACGAAAGATAATTCAAAAATAGTCATTTGTTAATTTGTAATTAAAAAAATGCTTTGTGTAAAATTCATCATTTCTTTAACTTACACACACACACACACACACACACACACACACATATATATATATATATATATATATATATATATATATATATATATTCCTTGGTATTTAAAAGGAATAATTTTATTTTCTGTATGTTTTTTTTTCAGAAAATCAGTAAAGATATAAATTTTACAGGCGTTTCTGTTTTATTTACAATACACACATCATACAAACACTGCGATTATTTAGCTATGCATAAATAACCGAATGAAAGATAAGTTTCAGAATATTTAATAAATTGTTAAATACAGCAGCGCTTCAAATGCTAATTTGTAAAACCAATTTATTATACGTATCATAAATAATGTCTTTACCCTCTAAATGTTATCATTAATAATGTGAATGAATACTTTGAAATTCATTGTGTGCCTTTTAAAGACAATTAAAAAAGTTAAAATTATCTTTTTTTATTCCTCTTTCTCAGTACTGTTCAAATTTTCTCTCTAATTATGACATTTATTGTTCAAAATGTACATATTTTAAAATGTAACTAGTTCTAAATACACTTTAGAAAAGATTTTTCCGCAAGAAAAATTGATCAGTAAGAGTGAAATAATTAATTACTGTTAGCTACTTACTCTATCCAATACTGCATTATGTTTTAAAAAGTGTCTCTCAAATGATGAATTACTTCATTTAAAAAGCTTTCAGGGACAGATTTCGTTGTTTTTCTTGCTAGAAAATTGATCAATAAAAGGGAATTGATGAACCAAATTCTCCTATTAATACTGTGAGCATCCTGCATAATAGAGTGCTCATTTATGTTTTAAAATTCTCTCATTATATCAAATTTACGTTATTTTAAAAAGCTTTTAAAGACGGATTTCGTCGCCTTCCTTTTTAGCTGGAATAATCTACCGACGATTTTTAAGTATATTAATTAGCTATATTTAGCCCATGTTGATAAAATACCAAATTTGTCTTTTGGAGATTGTGTGCTTTGGTAAAAGGTAAAGAAAGTAGAAGAGTGGGGCGCTGTAAAAATTTATGTTTAAGGCAGGATTTCTAATTTTCTTTTGTTTAAAAAGATGTATTCGTCTCGGACATTTGAAATAACATAATTAATCCTTCAGCGGGGGTGCCCGTGTACAGAGTGAAACATTTTCGTAATTTTGAATGGTTTCTTTTTACATGTAAGTTTTGAATGTTCTAAGCAGTTTCTATTTATAGCTACACCCTTTCTAATCCAGGTCTGATTTTCTGACCCTTGTATTCTTTTCCATTCATTGGTAGTCGTGATTTTACCATGGTAAACCAATGATTATACTGGATTACAATACGACAAAAGCAGGAGTTGATGCACTCGATAAAATGTGCAGCTATTACATGGTATCCCACATATCACGAAGATGGACAATCTCATTGTTTTTAAGGCTTTTGGACATAATCGGAATCCATTCGTAAGTTGTCCTTAGATCCAATAAACCGGACAGTTTTGAAATAAAGCGATTGTACCTGCATTCTTTCGCCTTTAATTATAAATATATCTCAGTATTATAAACATTTTATATCTTGTCATAAAACGCAGAATTATTATTTTCAATTTGAAAAAAAGTATATTACAAAAGGAATAATCAAGGTTGAAAGAGACGTTGCACTTTGTGCCACGCGCGCCTGCTGGTGTTCCAAAACTTAGCGCGCCCGCTGAAGGTTTAAAAGTACTAATATTACCTAATCATACATACTATAACAGTGCTAATGCTCACCCACTATAGCAGTCTCGGGTTTTCTCGGAGTGAACTCGGGTTGGATTACAGAATACGGCATGGGTGTTCTTGTGCTCATAGGAAGCGATTTATGTAAGCATCGGGTTACTACATCAACATACTTAGGTCTGGGTCTATTTAGCCTCGAGATGCCACTGAGGACTAAGAATAAAGGTCTGGCAGACGCGAGTTTTAGAGAAGAAAATTTCGGCTTCAGCTGTGCGTATATTTTTATCTATACGAAAAGTATATTTTTATCTATACGAAAAGTATATTTTTATCTATACGATATAAGAATTAGCGCATATTCGCTAAATATCTGCATGAATGTTCAAACTTTTTTTTACTTTAATAAAGACAAATTGTTGCGAAAAGTTTTTGTGTAGTAGCACAAAATGGGTAGCCCACTTCTCTACGTTTTCCATTTCAGAAAAATTCTCCCTCTCTCAGAAAGATTAGCCTTTTTTAATTTCAATGGGTCGATTTATTACAAGTTCAGTATCGCTTAGCTGCATAATCGGATCGAGTTGGCGTAATCTAACGGAATGACAATTATTTACAGCATTTTACAAGATATTTCTAAAATAATTGTCGATCTACAGACAATTGCGTTCATTTAATCATTAAAATGCCCCACCCGTGGAAAAGGCATTACATGTTCAATTGACTGGATAAGAGTATAAAGGGAGATAGCAGTAGTAGTATGTATAAAGTATGCAGAAGAGATACAGGGGTGAAACTTTTATAACCTTTCAAAGTAGTAACCAAAAATTTTTAGCACCCTTTGCTAACATTCTGGAAGCTGCTGGATGCCGTTGGCAGCAACTGATTTGTTGACCCTTCGAATAGAGCGGTCTATAGCATGTAGAATCTCTGGTGGAATCCATGGTTCTATCACCTTGGAGATCAGATCAAAATCACTGGGTTTAAGCCCGGGGAATATGGGTGATGGTAGAGCACTTTCCAACCCCAGCGAGTAAACATATCAACCACAGTGTACGCACAAGCATTTTCCATCCATCATTACTATGCAACAAACTATTTCGTACGATAGAACAGTAACTAAAACATGGCTGTGTTCATCCTGTCACTGTGCAGGCGTATGATGTTTGTGGGGAGAGCCTATTCGCTCTGAAGTAAGGAAAGTATGTGACGTACATGTGGTTTAAGCTGCTTTTTTGAGTTCTGCTGCGTGGCAGCTGTAAAACAGTGTTGCCACTCTTAAAGCTGCTGTTAGGGACTTTCAAATAATCCCTCAAAAATGGACTGTATTAAAAATTTTACTATACATAAAATATTTCGTCTTATACAATAAAATGGAGCCTCCAAGGCTCAATAATAAAAGTGAGCACGACAGCTCACTACACAAGAGCACGATAGCTCGAAAGGCGAGAGCACAATAGCTCGCAAAACACTACTAACTGACTTCGAACAGTGCAACAGGTTGACTAAATACACAAGCACGTGTACGTTGCCAATTCTCAAGATGAGCCATGCTCTTGGCGACTTATCGTCCCGGTTGGGGAATTTTTCGAGCATTAACACTTCGATCATTAACATCCCGCTCCCCGTTGAAGGTCTTAACATTCAACACAGATTGCAATTTTTACATAAGTTGCATCACACAAATAATCAATTTTCAAGTATAATTAAAATACAATAAATAAAGTTATAGACTTAAAAATATCAAACAATTGAATAAAACATAAAATCAATACAATACAATCACAAATAATTCTAAAAAACATAGTGAGTTAGCTTAATAAAAGGTACAGTTAAAATGGCACAAGGTAAAGTGCCTTGAATCTTGATTCAATAAAATATAGATGTATAAACACAAGAAGTATTTCTCTATAACGATGACACAGCCAAGTATTTAATTATCAGTTTCAACAGCCAGAATACAGAGTTTCGAGATGGGTCTTTTCAAAATTCCATGCGCAGTGCGCACATTGGCTACTCTTATGCAACCATCCTTCCCATAAATTGCATCAATAATTCTCCTTAGTATCCATTTGCATTTTGGAAGGTTATCCTCCATTAAAATCACCATCCTACCCGGCTTCACGTTATTTTTTGTAAATTGCCATCTGTGTCGCTGTTAGAAGTGTGTTAAATAATCCAAGCTCCATCTCTTCCATACTAGTTGGGTCAATTTTTCCACGTTTCCATCTAGATAAACGATTGATAGGTATCTCAGTGATATCTGGTTCAGAAATTGTATTTATAGCTCGATCTATCAAAAAATGACCTGGCGTCAAGGCCTCTAGGTCGTTAATGTCTGACGAAATCGGAGTCAATGGTCTTGAATTGAGAATTGCCTCGATTTCTACAATAATTGTCAGAAATTCCTCATAATTTAAATTTGCGTTCCCAACAACCCTTCTAAAGTGATGTTTGAACGATTTAACGCCGGCCTCCCAGAGCCCACCAAAGTTCGGAGCCCTAGGAGGTATGAATTTCCAGCTAATGCCTTCCGCGGCCAAAAATCCGCCCAACACCTCATCTCGATTGTTAAATAAGTTGTGAAGTCTTCTTAGCTCAGAATGTGCTCCCACGAAGTTCGCAGCATTATCAGAGAACAACGTGCAGCACTTGCCACGTCGGGCAAAAAATCTCTTGAGTGTCGCTATAAATGATTCCGAAGGTACAGCTTTTACAGACGCTCCGCGTTCGAAGCTTGGCGATTTTGTGTATGGCGTGGTAACCCTGCGATTTTGGCGAAATTTTTTGGTTGCCAAGCTGAGGCGATTAAGGCACCAACGTTGTGGCTCCTGTAAATTCGTGACATATTTATCATGTGATTATTTCGTGACGGATGTATCACGGACCTTTGACAGGTGATTTATTTTGACCAATTACAAGATTCTTCTTATGTTGAACAATTTTGAATGCGGTGTGTGAGCATGGTGTGTGAGCTTTTAAAATAATGGTGGATTATAAAGGTAAGTTAAAATTTTGTGCATTATTTAATGTTATCTGTGTGTTTTTTGGTGCTATGTTCATTTATTGATTACAATGGCTTCTAATAATATTGATTTAAAGTTCTTGGTTGAACTTGAATGATTAGGGGAGAAGAAAGCATTTGAAAGAGTGGTGTCTGATGTAGGCTTAATGGCTTCTTATTGTACACTGCTGGCCACTGTAAATGCAACACCCTGAAGGAAACATGCAAATAACATGAAATTTACAACATGCATTAGCGGAGGTGAAATATGCAAATGATTAGAATTTCAGCGCAGACGCACATCACGCGCGCCTGTGGCGCCACTTCCAGGCGCTATTTAAGGCTTCGAGATTTCGACGATTTCAAGTTCGGCATTGTGGTTTTCTTGTGGTTTTTTTTCAAAAAAACGATCAATTATGCCTCGTCGAAAACAGCGATCATCTTTTGATCAAGTATCCGAGTTCGACAGAGGAAGGATAGTGGCCTACCGAGATTGTGGATTATCTTTCAGGGAAATCGGTAGTCGTGTTGGACGAAACCAAACAACTGTAATGCGGATATGTGATCGTTGGATGCAGGAGGGTACGAGGGACCGGCGTGTTCGATCGCATCCACCTCAGCGCACCACTTCACGTGATGACAGGCAAATTGTGCGCATGGCAGTGACGGATCGCTCAGTCACATCACGAACCATAGCACAGCACATGCAGTTTGTAACGCATCATCCAGTGTCTGCGCGTACCATTCGACGCCGTTTACAGCAGAGTGGTCTGTCCACAAGACGTCCATTGCTTTGTCTACCCTTGACGCAGAACCACAGACGTCTCCGCCGCCAATGGTGCGATGACAGAAGGATGTGGACGGCAGAATGGAATGAAATTGTCTTTACTGACGAGTCACGCTTCTGTCTGCAACACCACGATGGTCGCATTCGAGTCTGGAGACACCGTGAAGAGAGGATGCTGAACAGCTGCGTTATGCACCGCCACACTGGTCCTGCACCGGGTATTATGGTATGGGACGGTATTGGATATCACTCTCGCACGCCTCTAGTACGCATTGCCGGTAATTTAAACAGCCAGCGCTACATATCCGAGGTGTTGGACCCAGTTGTCCTTCCTTACCTTCAGGGCTTGCCCACAGCCATATTTCAACAGGATAATGCGCGACCACACGTGGCACGCATTGTCCAACGGTTCTTCGTCAATCGCCAGATTGAATTGCTTCCCTGGCCGCCTCGCTCTCCGGATCTTTCGCCGATAGAAAACATGTGGTCCATGGTTGTTCTACGATTGACCCAGATTCCATCCCCAGCTGCCACAGCAGATCAACTTTGGCAACGTGTGGAAGCTGCTTAGTCTGCTGTACCCCAAGAACTCATCCAAAGTCTCTTTGAATCAATGCCGAGGCGTGTGGCAGCGGTGATCTCCAACAATGGCGGCTACTCTGGCTACTGATTTTGGCAGGAACCACACTTCACAGAAGTCTATAAATTTAATCATTTGTTACTTGGTCAACATGTTATCTACAAAATAAATTTTGTTGTGATATCTCTTGTCTTTCTTGGTGTTGCAATTTGGGTGGCCAGCAGTGTATTTGTTGTTAAATTTCGTAACATGTTTGTTGTGTTTATGCGTTTCAGTTTTTTATAACCGGATGGTTGTCTCTAAATGAGCCACGTGAAATTAAATGTTGTTTTATGTATTTTACAGTGTAGTTTGTGGCCAAAATGAGTGACATGATTGAATTGGGGTTGTTGTTTAAGCTGGATTTTATTGAAAACAGGTGTGTAATAGGTTTTGTATGGAGAATTGCCGTTTACGCCTACGAATTCGTATGGCCAGCGTAAGCTTTGTTTTACTGACCGCTACAGCCAGCAGTGCGTAGCGAAGCTAGTGGCAGCGGCTTTTCTGTAATGTTTTTGGACTGACGCGGAACGTAGCGTAACGAAGTGGAGCGAGTGTATCTGAGCGAAGCGAAGATCCCGTGTGCGCTTACGAGTTTCGCAAAGCCAGAGGGAAGTTTGTTTTCCAACTTATTTTTCTTACTTGGTCGCCATTGATGTTTTTGTTTACATTTCGCATTTGTTTTACTGACCGCTACAGCCAGCGGAAGCTTTGTGGTACTGTACTACATCCAGTGGTATGTAGCGAAGCCAGCGGAAGCGGCTTTTCTGTAATGTTTTTGGACCGACGCGGAACGTAGCGTAGCGAAGTGGAGCGAGGGTATCTGAGCGAAGCGAAGATCCCGTGTGCGCTTATGAGTTTCGTAAAACCAGCGGTAAGTTTGTTTTCCAACTTATTTGTTGTTTCTTAGTCTCCCTTGATGTTTTTGTTTACATTTCGCACTTTAACATGTCTACGGAGTAGGAAAAAGTTGGAGTCAAAAACTTTTGACGTCAACTTTTTGTCAAGTTGGCGCCAAAATGTTTTGATGCCATCTTTTCGCCAAGTTGGCGTCAGAAGCTTTTGTTGCCAACTTGTCGCCAAGATCGGTGCGTCTGAAAAAGCTGTTCCATTCCGAAGTTAAATCCGTGACCATTTCAATTTGTATTGCCCTGGCAGCCATACAGACAAAAACTGCTACTTAAACCCTATGGAGCGCTCCCTTCCGTTGATTTTTATTTCGAACAAAAAAGGGTCCGGCAAAGTCTACACCGGAATTAGAAAATGCGGGACCAATGTTAACTCTTTCAGGTGAGGGGTGCCCATCAGTTGTTCAACTATAACTGATTTGTTTTTACACAAGTCACACAGTTGTGTACCACCTTCCTAGCCATACCTCTTCCGCTAGTAGGCCAAAATTTTTGTCTCGTGTAATACAACAGAGCTTGCTGGCCAATATGAAGGTATTTCTTATGGAAGTGTTCTAAAATTAGGTAAGTTACCTTATCTTTACTTGGCAAAATAATTTGTTTTTGTCAAAATTGACCTCTGCGTTCTGGAGCCGCCCTCCCACTCGTAGAATTCCCTTATCATCTATGAAAGGATTCAAAGATCTTATAATACTCTTACCTGAGAGCTGTTTACCCTCCATCAAGCATTTAATTTCATTACCAAAGTTAACCCCTTGAGTATACTGTACTAATTTATTTTCTGCAAACTGGAATGCATCCCTAGATATTGGACCAGTCTGACGAGGTAGCTTCTTTCTGCTATTATCTAAGAATCTGTAAATAAAACTCATTACTCTAATTAGTTTAAGATACATATTAGTTGAAAGAACAAGATAAGAAATAACGTCATTGTTCACTGTAGAGGTCAGATTAACATTCCTTTTCTCTTTGAGTTCACAAACGAAATCACTAAGAGTTGCTACATGTTCTGGGTTACAAGGTTCTCCCATCACTGTAGATTCTCTAAGGAATGATGGACCATGGCACCATAATTACTGCATCTAGATCTGATCAGGCATCAGACCCCTAGAAAGACAATCAGCCGGATTTTTCGAAGACGAGACGTGGCTCCACTGATAGTCCGCAGTCAGTTCCTGAATTGTTGCAACTCTGTTGCCAACGAAAGTTTTCAATTCGTAAGGAGATTTTTTCAGCCATGCAAATACTATGGTTGAATCCGACCACAAATTCACTGTGAAATCCTTAAATTTTAAAGCTCTCAAAACCTTTTGCATGAGGTGTAACAGCAAGAGCGCGGCGGAGAGTTCTAATCGAGGAATAGTAACTGGCTTGACTGGTGCAACCCTTGACTTGCTGCACAAAAGGTGAACGGAACTAGTACAAATGGAGGTCTTGTATTGGGCGTAAGTAGCAGCACCTTAAGCGATTGATGAGGCATCTGCAAAACCATGAATGGTGACTCTGTCATTGTTCCCGAAAAACCTTGGAATTGCTAGATTTTCAATATTTGGTAACAAGGACACAAATTCTATCCACTTCATTGTAAAGAACTCTGGTAACGGCGTATCCCAGTCCAACTGACTCATCCAGAGATCCTGCACGAATAGCTTTGCCCTCGTAATCACAAGGCCTATCAGCCCGAGTGGATCAAAAACTCTAGAAATATCCGAAAGAACTGTTCGCTTAGTGTAGATCATCTGAGGTTGAATTGACACCCTATAGGAAAATCAGTCAAGACCAGGCCTCCATAGTACACCTAAAGTCTTAACAGATTTTTCTTGATTAAACTCATCTAAAGAGTAACTTTCACCACTAGACTCATCATTCATGAGGCAGACATCATTCGAGCTCCAGTTATGAAGCGTCATACCTCCTCGTTCAAGTAAGAGGACTAACTGATGCTTCAAATCCCTTGCAGATCTCAAGTCATGTGATCCGGTAAGAATATCATCCATGTAAATGTCCTCCCGAGCAGCCGAAGCGGCAATTGGGAACGAATCCTCCTCATCGTCACATAACTGCCTTAATGCTCTTGTAGCTAAATATGGCGCATTCTTTGTTCCATAGGTAACTGTGCAAAGTTTATAAATTTTAACTGAATCAATTGAGGTTTCTCGCCATACAATTCTCTGTAAGTCCCTCTGAGTAGGTTGTATCAGTATCTGACGATACATCATTCGGACATCCGCGGTAAATACGAAAGCATGCTTTCTAAAACGCAGCATTGTGGAAAAGAGATCCTGTTGGGGTATTTTGCCATTCAATTGAAGTTGATTTAAAGAGACACCAGCATATGTTAAGGCAGACCCGTTAAAAACAACTCTCAATTTAGTTGAGGATTTCTCCGGTCGGTAAACGCCATGATGTGGAAAATAGTAACAACACTCAGGCTCAATTTCATCAGAAACTTCCTCCATATGGCCCAAATTTTTATATTCCTGAATAAAATCAACATACAATTTTTTCAAATTTGGGTTACGCTCTAAGCGTTTTGAAAGAGAATTTAAACGGTCAACTGCCATAGCTCTAGATTTACCTAATATCCTATCGGTCTTCAATGGCATACTAACGACGTATCGACCATCCTGTGTTCTAGAATGAGTTTCGAATAAATATCTTTCACATTCTTTTTCTTCACTTCTTAAAATAGGGTCCGAACTATCAACTGCCTCTATTTCCCAAAAGCCGCGAAGGGTTTTTTCAAGATTTAATGTCTCCTGTACAAGCCCACAGTAAATATGTCCTCCTGAATTTCTTACCAAGCTCGAACCGCTTACAATATACCCAAATGCAGTCTCCTGTAATATTAGTCATGAATCCTCCATATATATTTTTCCCGTTTTTAACATATCAAAAAATATCTCCGCTCCAAGTAATGCATCGACCCTTTTAGGTTTGAAGAATGCCGGCTCGGCGAATTCAATATTTTTATCCAACTTCCTGAGATCTATTTTTACATACGTCGAAGGGCTAAGCAGCGTAATTTTTGACTCAACCATAAATTCTATTGCTCTCACAAAGTCATTAGATTTATTTGAAACTTCGGTCGACACCTGAGCCTTCACTGGTATAATAATCCCATTTAACCCAGAAAGGGGAGTATTTAATTTTTCTCTTTTCAATTCCAAACGATGTGAACTTTCCAAACAGATTGCACTAACTTGGGACCTAGAATCACAGATACATCGCAATGGGTGTTTATTTCCGCTTCTATCTCTGACATAGATAATTGCTGTGGCTAGGATTACCCTAGACACACTCTCAGGACAACTGGCACTAGCGCAGACAGCCGACGTCTGCCCAAGGTCAGCAGATGGCTCCCTGTTCTGCTCAGAAGGTGACGAGGAATTAGTTTTGTTCAAAACATTTCCTTCCTCCGCTTTCGAATTGTAATGTAAAAGTGAGTTATGCCTTTTACCACAAAATTTGCACACAAATTTAGACTTGCAGTCAGCAACCCTGCAAGACTGATTCAAACAATGTATGCACAGTGAGAATTTTTTGACCAAATTAAATCTCTGTTTTGTGTCTAAGCGAAGAAATTCCGAACATTTAAAGATGGAATGCATTCGTGATTTACAAATCACACAGGACAAACCCAATGTTGAATCAACCATAAAGCTTTTAACCTTAGGAACCATTTTTCATTGCATTTGATTCGAATGTCCGTGAAAATTTTCTAAAAATGTACAACGCGTTTTTAAAAAGTCTATTAAATCATCCCATTTCGGTAAATCCGAAGTTTTCAAAGTCATTTCGAAGAGTTTTCTCGATTCCTTGTCAATTTTCTGGAGTACTATATTAATCAAAATATTCGCACTCAAATGATCCAACTGTAAATCCAGAGAACTCAATGCTCTAACTTGTTTTATTATCTTATCAACAAGAGATCGTAATTCAACAGCCGATTCCTGGGTAATATTTTCCAAATTCAAAAGTTCATTTATAAGCGTATTAACCAGTAAACGTTTATGTTCATAACGCTCTTGTAGCGTCTTAAAAAGTGAATTGAAAGTGTCCTCATTAGTTTGAATTTGCTTAGCCTTACCGGTTAGCGGAGACTGCAAATATAACAGTTTATGTGATTCATCTAAGTTTTTATTTGAAGAAATCAACGCATTTAATTGGGTCTTAAAATTGTGCCAATCCTCAATATTACCCGAAAATCTTGGCAATTCAATATCAGGCAATTTTATTTTAACGTTATTGGTTTCAACACTCAAATTTTCTAATTGAGATTTAATTCTAAGGAATCCTACCTGGAACTCCTCGATTTCTTTTTCAATGTCTTCCAAAGCGCTATTCACCTGAATTAAATCTTTATCTTCTGCAATTTCATAATATTCCAGTCGCAGCTTTTCCAGCTGATTTTTAACTGTTTCAAAATTATTCATTTTTGCAGAAATTGCAATGGAATCGCGTGAAGCATTTTCTTCATTCAAGTACTTCGAGAGTCTGACAACCTTTGCCTTTAAGGTTCCTCTCCTTCTATTGAGGCTCTTCAAATCCGCCATTTATTATACCAGCGCGAAACGTTTTCAAAACGAAAAGCTAATGTCCATAGGCCACCAAATCTTCACCCTGCGGTCGCACGGACCAAATGTTAGGGACTTTCAAATAATCCCTCAAAAATGGACTGTATTAAAATTTTTATTATGCATAAAATATTTCGTCTTATACAATAAAATGGAGCCCCCAAGGCTCAATAATAAAAGTGAGCACGACCGCTCACTACACAAGAACATGATAGCTCGATTGGCGTGGGCACGATAGCTCGCAAAACACTCCTAACTGACTTCGAACAGTGCAACAGGTTGACTAAATACACAAGCACGTGTACGTCGCCAATTCTCAAGATGAGCTATGCTCTTGACTACTTATCGCCCGGGTTGGGGAATTTTTCGAGCATTAACATCTCGATCATTAACATCTGCCACCCCTCGTATATATAAAACCTCCCTGTCTCCTACATGAATGTGTACCCATTTTTTATTTACTTTTAGAAAGACAAATTGTCCGAAAAAGTCTTTTCATAGTAGCACTAAATGGGTAGCACACTTCTCTACCCTCGCCATTTCAACAAAATTTTCTTTATATTACAAAAATTAGCTCTTTCAAGTTCAATGGATCGATTAATTACAAGTTCTGAACCTCTGAGTTACAAAACCAAAACGCGTTGGCTGAACCTCAAATAACGACAATTATTTACGAAATTTTTCAAGATGTTTCTTAAATAACTGTCGATCTACAGGCATTTGCGTTGATTTAATCGTTAAAATACCACTCCCGTTCAAAAGCCATTACATGTTCTATTAAATGGATAAAAGTAGAAAGTTAGATAGTAGTAGTGCACACACACACACATACCGTGTGTCCCAAAAATGACCGACGAATTGAAAAATCAATTAAAGAAAAACAGAAGGTGATAGAAATGTAGGGTTTGCTGCATTTTGCCTAGGTAACCAGGGAATTTATTCTCACCGATTTTCAAAATTAGTTACAAAGCTCGACAATAGATGGCGCTGCTATTCTGTACTCATTCCTTCTTTTCAGATAGGTATTATTTCTACATTCTAGCGTATACTTCGAAAGTGATTTATTCCCTGTAACAGCTTATTTTTTGTTTTGCTTTGGAGTTTCATCACCTGAACTACAGTTTTGTTGCAACGAGGCGCAGTTTTAAAAGACAATTCAATGTCAGAAACGGTCCGGCAAACAGTACAATACAGGCACTGTTCGAAAAATTTCAGCGTACTGGGAATGTCAATGACGACCGTACTGGAAATATCGGCCGCCCAAGCAAAGAAGTTTCAGAGACGAATGCTGCAGTCGTTCAGCAGGTCATCCAACACCGACCACGAGCTTCCGTTCGCCGTGTTGCTTGTCAGACTGGACTACGACGAATGACTACACACCGAATCAAGCGTCAGAGCCTTCACATGTTTCCTTACAAGATCCAGACTCAACAACCTCTGAGTGCTGATGCCATTAATGCACGCGAGACGTTCGCAAATGTTATGCTGCTGACGTTGGATGCCTACGAAATCGATGTCGGAAACATTTGGTTCTCCGACGAATCGAATTTTTTTCTGGATGGCTTCATTAAAAAGCAGAACTGGCGCATTTGGGGAACGGAAAATCAGTATGTAGCCGTACCTTCATCACCGCATCCACAAAAAGTCAGGGTTTGGGCCGCCATTTCCTCCAGAGGACTTATTGGGCCCTTTTTGGACACCAAACGATTACTGCAGCAAAATATCTGCACATCTTCCATGAATTTGTGGTCATTCAAAAAGTTTTGGAGGACGGTAGGAATAGCTCGTGGTTTATGCAAGACGGTGCCCAGCCACTTCGAACGGCTGCAGTATTTGATTTTCTCAGCGAACATTTCGGTGATCGTGTCATTGCCCTTGACTACGAGAAGCATACGCAAAGTGGCATGGATTGGCCTCCCTATTCGCCAGATTTGACGCCATGCGATTTATTTCTTTGGGGATACTTCAAAAACCAGGTGTATCGGTACAATCCACAAACTGTAGACGAACTGGAACAATAATCTCTGCTGCTTGTCAGAACATTCAAACTGAAATGTTTGCACGGGCATCTGCAAATCTTGCCCTCAGACTGCGCCACGTTATTGCTGCAAATAGTGGTCAGTTTGAAAACATTGTTTTATAGTTTTTCCCAGTCAGCAGCGCCATATGTTGATGAACTTTGTAACTAATTTTGAAAATTGGTTAGAATAAATTTCCTGGTTACCTAAGCAGAATGCACCAAACCGTACATTTTTATCGCCTTCCGTTTCTCTTTAATTGATTTTTCAAATCCTCTGTCATTTTTGGGACACCCAGCATATATATATATATATATATATATATATATATATATATATGTGTGTGTGTGTGTGTGTGTGTGTGTGTGTGTGTGCGCGTGTGTGTATGTATAAAATACTACCTGGCCTCATAAGAGTAGGAGGGGACTTTACAAAAACTAATTACCGTTACTTAAACTATCTACCTTTGCAAAGTTTCTCACATATTAAACAAATTAAATTTTCTACGAAGCTACCTGCACTAATTTATTCAGTCGTCACAACAATCCAAACTTTGATGATGGAAAATTTTAGCGACATAACAAGGTGCCGAATCCATTAATTTTCGACTATGTTATTAAAAATTCCAGTTCACTAATTAAGGTTATTCCAAAACTTCTTGTTTCATCTGTTAAACTTCTTTATATGAGCTTCCATGTACCTGGCTTATATATTTCGATGCGACTTTCGGGGGATATTTCTTTTTTTTCCAGGTGTTAATCATTTAGTTTCCTTCCTTTTTTTCTATCTTTATTTTACACAATTTTCAATTATCTCACGTTCAATCTCTCATTTAAGAGGAAAACTTTTACCGTCAGTATGTAGATTTAACGATAAAAGCGTACGTAATTGTCAAAAAGAGGACAAAGAAAATTCAAGAAGATTTGAGTTCTTTTGAAAAAGCCTGCAAAACAAATTAAGGCAGAATGTAGGACAAAGCGAAGCCGGGCTTCGTTAGATGTTATGAGTTGTGTAATACAAATTCTTAAGCTAAAATGTATCATTAGCTATCTTGTAAATGTTTCAGAGAGAGTTTCTTGTATTTTTTTCTGAAATAGCTGGGATTGACATTTTGTTTGATATATTGTCGGTAGCCATGTTAGTCAATTAACCCTTCAGCGGGCGCGCCCGGGTATAGAGTGCAACATTTTTGCAATTTTGAATTGTTTGTTTTTACATGTAAGTTTGAATGTTCTAAACAGTTTCTATTTATAGCTGCACCCTTTCTAATGCAGGTCTGAATTTCCGACCCTTGTATTCCTTTCCATTCATTGTTAGCCGTGATTTAACCGTGGTAAACCAGGATTATACTGGAATACACTACGACAAAAGCAGGAGTTGATGTAGTCGATCAAATGTGCAACTATTACACGGTATCCCACATATCACAAAGATGGACAATCTCAGTGTTTTTTAGGTTTTTGGTTAGGGGTTTTTAGTTTAGGTTAGGCCTTGCATATCTCTTAAAAAAACAAATATTTATTCAATTTAAAACTACCAGATTGGCAAAAATACATCAGTTTACATATTAACTACCTCTATCATGAACAACAACAGCATATTCTCAGATGTCAGTGATTGACGCATATTTTTATATTCAACACAAAATAGCATTACTTTAGACTTACAGTTAATAAGTCAGTAAAATTTACATATACATGAAAAACAAGAAATAAAAAATACGAAATACATACATCAACAATACTACCTCAGAACACAGTACTTCAGTGGCGTAGCCGGATGATAAGAGAAAATGTGCTCGGTAAAACGCCTTACAACTTATAACCAAACATAATTGTTTGTCGTTCAAGTATTCCAGTGCAAGGATGGCGTTCAGTATTTAAAAATCAGTACTGTTCTCCGTTAACCTTGAGTACTGCAATAACCGAGATAAATAATAGTAAACTAAATTTCTAGTCTTTTTACACCTGATAAATTACCTCTATAGTTTCCATTCCAAAGTTATTTAGTGACACACTTAGTTCGAAAAGACAGGAGGATTTGATTGCAATAACATATCATTTCATCGATGTGGGACGTATGAACTATACCTTCCGTACAGGGTTGCTTTTTGTTTCTTGGGGGGGGGGGGAATGTCATTTATTTTTAGCTGTCGGCAAAATAGAAAATTTAGCATATGTTCTACAACAGTTGATGATAAGAATTTACAAATATACTATGTATCATTCCCTGGTGTTTCAAGTTCTAATAAAGTGGTCATGTCCAGTATAATAAGTAGAGTTGTGTCCACAGTATTCTAATTGCAGAGATATAGTCAAATATAAGGAAGAACTATTAGTACGAATACGTAAATTTCGCATAAAAAGTATCAAAATTTCGTAACAAAAATACAATATATAAAATTTCGCATTTATTCGCAAAATATATAAATTCAAAAAATTTACGTTTATAAAAAAAAAAAAATTACAATTTTACTTACTAGGATAGTTGGGTATCCAAATTCTTAGTTAAAGGCTAACATTTTAGTAGTCTTCACATTACGTTCCTTAAGTCTTTTCCTTCTGTCATTAATTACTGTGTTGTGCATACTAAAATATCTCAGCATCCACTCTGTTAATGGGACTAATAGAGGCTTTGTATAGCCTTTGCAAAGTTAAGGTAACAGCATTTCATAACAATTAAATTCTGGATAATATCAACAGGAGTGTCTTGGTTGACTACTGTAAGTAGCTGAAATACCCTTGACTTTGGCGCTCAAGAAACATTCTTAATCCACTAAATTGTTCCATAAAACTTGATGGTTGATTTTTACAGTCAGATTTTTAGGTTCCACTCCGGTACGGACAAACTGTCCGGGTGAAATTCGGAGCAAATCCAAAGGAGAGTGATATTTCTCAATTAAAGACCGTGGATGGTCTTAGATAAGCAATTATGTTAATAAATTATTACTCCTATTACCTAATTTCGCTTAAAAACCCGTTTATCATCGAGTTTTCGCCGAAGAGTAGTAGAAAAATAATTTCCGCATTTATTCGCTCATATCACCAAATTTCGCATTTATTCGCATCTATTTCATAAATATTAAAATTACGTTTCCTTAACTATTAGGTCTGCCTTAAGTTTGGGGAGAACCCTCTGTAGTATTAGAGATTTATCATTAAAAGAATTCAATCTGAAATGAGTAAACTTTGCGTTACAGAATATGTCACCTGTTAAAATATCCGTAATGTTTAGAAAAAAATTCTTAAACTGACAGATTTATTTTCGTAATGGATTCTGTCCAGTACACGTTAAATTAACTTTCACCTTGGCAACATAATTTTGTAGCATTCAGCCACTAATAAAACCAGTCACAGAAAAGCATTCAGGAAGGCATCCAAAGGCGGTGCAGTAGAGTTTCCTGTAATGCTCCCTATTATTTTAGGCACCTGTAGAAAATATCGAATCATTACCTTAAGTGTTATCAAAACCATCTTACTTGACTGAATTCTACAGTTAGATAATATTTTCATGGCGCAATCATATATGAGTATAAACCGAAACGAAATCTCCATAAGTCGAATAATTTTTCAAAAGGTACAGTAGATTTAACACCATAATCATAGAATCAAAATATGTTAAAATCAGTCTAGGTAGATAGATAGATATAAACAAAAAGGCAACAATAGATTTATATGTAGTGAGATAGACATACAGCCAGATAGACAGATATATAGATAGATATGTATGCATGTATTATATTCTCTATATGTCTTCTGACCTACCCTAAGAAGTTTATTTCTCCTTAATTATTCTATTTCTGGAGCACAGATGCAATGAAATTCAGTCATACTGTTTTTAAATGTGTTTGACTGCAGTCGCTTTGGGTCGACCCGTTTCTGTTTAATCGATATTTGCTGTATTGTAACCAGACAGACGATAAAGAGATCGTGAAAATTTGTTGAAAGAGAGGTCCAGGAATCGACGAAGTTGCTAAGCTGTGATACACTCACAAATGGTTACTGAAAATGGATTCGATCGAATATTTTTATTATTCACACACACACACACATATATATATATATATATATATATACAGTCGAAACCCGGTATGTAATGAACTCACGGATATAACAAACGAAAATTTTGGTACCCCAGTTTTCCTATTGTACCTAATTTAATTAGTATTGTGCCAGTTCAATGTAATCGATTTTAGTTGATATAATTCATTAATGATCATTTTTAACAGATTTTATCATTTTTTAATTCATCATTATTGAATACACATTGCAACTAATGAGTTATACATTTTGTGATTTCGAGCATTTTTCTTATCGGTTCGGATACAGCGAACAAAACCTTTGGTCCTTTGAAGTTCGTTATAGCGGGGTTCGACTGTATATATATACATATATATATATATATATATATATATATATATATATATATATATATATATATATTATATATATATATATATATATATATATATATATATATATATATATATATATATATATATATATATTATATATATATATATATATATATATATATATATATATATATATATGTGTGTGTGTGTGTGTAAGTAATGCGATAAAAGTATCTCTCATTCCTACACTGACGACTACAATAATCGTCTGCAGACTTATAACTAGTGCTTATGACTACGACAAAGATAGCGTCAAATGCACACAGCTCCTTCCTCTCCCAAAGTAGTCAGTACTTTTTCCTCAGAACGTTGTGCTCTTTATAAATACCTAGAAAACAATTTTAAATTATAGTTTTCTTCAAAACTATACTCTCTGAAGTCCGTTTCTCATGCAAAATATCTTTAATAGATTAAACAACTCGTTCAGAAGCTATCTCTGCGAACACTATACTCTGCTATTTCTTGCTAGAAGAACGAAGTTCTTGTCAAGACATTCAAAGAAGTTCATACTTTGTAATGCAATTTATGATCGTTCGCAGGCTATCGTATGCTCCTTTTCATGGCTGAATGGGTGCAGATCCGGTTTTAACACATGCTGTTCGTCAGAGTCCGATTTTTGACTTGCACCATATATTTAGCAGAAAAACCCCAATGGCGACATATGGGGTACTCGTACCCTTCCCCACCCTTACAAGCCACACGTTATGACTTTCGGGCTTAACATATATGTCTATACCTGGCTTGGACACGGGGATCCCTTAGTGGCACTTGTCAAGACTTGAACCGAGTACCGAACCCCAACGTGCGAATCGCTAGGATGCCTCAGGACCATAATTTCTGATTTCATAAACAAATAATAGAGATTCTTGTAATTAATATAATAAATACTCCCATAGCTCTAAATTATCTTTGAACCACACGTATGCTTAAAATAACAATTAATAGAACACTATTTTATATAAGCATAACATAAAAATTATCTTTCATTATAATGTTAAGTAATAGCACACAGCAAATTAACGATAGGTCTGCCCTTTACAACTACTTTCTAATTACAAATATAATTTTTATGAGTTGATTTATGTATTTGCTGTGAAAGTTCTGGCTAGTAGCGCATTTAATAACCATTTACAGTTAGTTCTGTCCAAAAAAATCTGTCAATAAAAATCTTTCTTACATTTGTAAGATTAATAAGTGTAACAGAGAATTAATGCTGCATTAACCGCAACGTACTGAATATTGAATACAACTAACAAAACAAAAGAACTGCCACCATTGTTTACGCAGCTGGTGCAACCATACATTTTTATCGGGGCAAGATGTATGTTCTGTATTTGTTCCTTTTCCCTATATTTCTCATCTATTCGACAGTACATTCGCTTTTTTATGGTTTATTAAAGGAGATAAAGATTAAATTTATGCGTAAAAAACAGGTCACTGTTGTTTTTTAGATACTAATTAATGAACTTTCTTAAAAATGCATAATCTATTAGCCCTGAAGATCAGGTGGATTTTTATTCGTCCAATCGCAATTTACTTTTCTTTTCAATGCAGCGATAAAATTGATCTTGTACATTGCGAATAATTAATTTAACCTTTTTCGCCTTACAACACCCATTATAGTTTTTGCGGGTGTTTTATTCTCAAACACTAATTAAATTGTAACGAGAATAATAAAAGAATCCCCGTTTAGGAAAATTATCTAAATCTACATATACTTATATATGTCTATGTGTATATATATATATATAGTGTGTGTATGTGTTTTATGCGAAAAAAGTATTTCTCATTCCTTAGCTCAATTTGCCCGATAAATTACTTATTTTATCAACTCCTTTCATACTTTTAGAATTTCTATACTTACCTTATAGGAAGTTCTGAAATAAAAATGACCCCTCAGAAAACAGACAACTTGCAGTTTTAAGAGTAAAGATCGTTTATCATATAAAGCAATGAGTTTCTAAGATATTTGCTAACCAAATAACAATTCTGACCGCAGAAAGGGTCCAATTTGAGAATTTGGGGGTAGGAAGTGATGTATAATTACGATTTTACATTTACTCTCTTCAAAAAGAACTTATGTTCTCTTGTCCAGGGAACTCTCTTGTCCAGGGAAGACGTCATCTCGCTCCCAGAATAACTCAACAAATCTGGATTTATATATGAAACTGTATTTTATTGAAGTTTGACTACTTCGGACCTATGACTAAAATTTAATGATGTGTTTAATGTTTTAATATTTTTAACCTAACTAACACTAACTAACTAACTAACTAACTAACACACACACACACATATATATATATATATATATATATATATATATATATATATATATATATATAAACAACCTTTGTCCAGAAAGTTTGGCGAATGTGTCTATAGTTAAAATGGATTATTGTCTTACATGAGACAGCTGTTACTGTCCTTCGAAGTAATGCAGATCTGGGAACAGCTGTTTAAGTCTTGGAAACTCCTGGCGTAGTCGCCTTCAGGGATGGCCTTCATCTGGGTCGTAGCATTACGTTGGATGTCCGAAATGTCCGAAAAGCTGTGGTCCTTCAGGGCTGATTTCAATTTGGGGAATAAGAAAAAAACCGGGGGAGACAAATATGAGGAGTAGAGTGGGTGATTCAGGGACACAACTCACCTGTTGGCCACGAACTTTTCCACCAGAAAGGCAGTATGTGGCCGGGCATTGTCGTGAAGCAGGGTGTCGCGACTTTAACAAATATTCATATCATTATCGAGAGAAGTAATTTAAAATACAGAGGCTGTTCACACATTTTTTAGACGATGTATATTGTATTCACAAAGCTAAATTACATAAAATTCTTGTGTTTTAAATGTTCTATTTGACATCCCTTATTCTGAACAATCTTTTGACACCGCAATTTCCAGGATAATAATGCATTTTGAAGTGTCAGAAGAGGTATTCTATCCCATTCCTCCTGAACAGCTTTCCAGAGTCCTGTAAGGGTTTTGGGACGACGTTTGGATAATGCAGATTTCAAAATTCCGAAAGCACAAAAATCCATAGGTGATACATCGGGGGATTTAGTAGGGATATCAGTGAAGGGTATGGCCTTGATGCCAGTTTTTTGTTCCATTTCTTTTAGGAAATTTACAGTGGATTTTGATGTGTGACAGCTAGCTTTGTCCTGATGGAATCTCACAGATTGATGGCACTGTGGGTAAAGTGATGGTATTTCATTCAGAAAAATTGGCAATAAAATATGTTCCTGATAGTATTTAGAGTTAATCTTGACATTTTTTCCACTCTCTTTATTTTTAACTTGCCATTATAAGAAAAACCAGCAACAATCATGAATCCCTTAGAAAAACTTTCTTTCGATTCTTTGAACCATGTACTTAAATTTTTTTCTCCCCTTTTATGATAATAAATGGCTCTTTTTTTTGTTGCAATCATTTAAATACACCCATGATTCATCTATTGTGACAATTGTTTTCCATTTTTCTTTGGATAAGTGTTTCTCATATAGAATTCTGCAGCGTGTCCTGCGTTCAGCGATATGATTTGGAAGAAGACGACGCACATTGCGTTTTTTCGCTTTCTTAAGATTTAAATCAACGTTTATCATTTTGTGGACACCGAGCATTTTAATGATTTTGCAACTGTCCTTTGACTAGGGGGATTTTCTTTTAACATTAAACAACGTACCTTTGCAATAGTCGAAGATGTCCGTTTTTTCCTTGGATACTTGTGATACTTGTTTGGAATTTTTGTCCCACTTGAGGCTCCAATTTGACGTTTCTTTCCTTTCTTGTTGACGATATTACCTATCAACGCTTTAGATATCACAAAACCATGACTCTCACAACGTTTTTGGTTAACGGAGTATGCATATTTCTCTTCGGAAAGAGCATAAATGTAGCCTTCGAACCACTGCTTTGTTAAAAACGCCATTTTGAAAAAAAAAAAACTATCAAGCCGCAGACGATAATTTTGACTTTTAAAAACATAGTACAATTGCAATTCTTTCTTTTGCAGCAAACGATTTTTTATTATCGCTTACCAAAATCGTCTAAAAAACAGCCTCTGTATATATTTAAACTAAATTAATTTCAAAGTTCTAAGAAATTTATAATATTAAATGAAACAACTCAACTGTGCACTGAAAGAATTTTTGTAACAAAAAAATGAAAGTTTTATGGAACAGTGGGATATATAAATAAAAAGAAGGAATTGGATGTTTAAGTTTATGTGAGTTCTGATTTATTTTAACTAAACTGTTTTATTATAATTTGGACAAAATATTTTGGTGACCCCCGGAAGTGATACGGAAACAGGCTAGTCGTAGTCATTAAAAAAACTAAATAAATAAAACATGACATCATGGCTACGGAGGATACATTAAGAAAGCGAAAGTCTGTTCGTTCTGCGTTTACGAAGACTGTAAATAGTTTAATGGAGGAATTCGAAAATGAAGTGCCAAATGGCGTAAAAACGAAATGTTTAACTTTAGCTCGTATTTACATTGAATTAAAAGACTGTGATGATATAATTTTGAACAATTTCGAAACAGATGAAGATTTTGAAAAAGAATATAGTAAAATTGAAGAATATCGAGGGAAAATGGATTTAGTGAGAGTAAAAACTGAAAACTTCTTCAATAAAATGTGTTCCGACAGAACAGCTGAATCAGTAATTTCATCGCTATTCGGAAAACGATAAATGCGCCTATCAAATATTGAATTGTACATTCCGGTGGCGATTTGAAGGACTATTTAAGATTTTGGAGCCAATTTCAAAGAATAACTGCTGATGAAGATTTGGCACCGGAAGATAAATTTCAATATTTATTACAGTGCATGGTGCAACGAAGTCGAGCTCGCGAAGTTATTGAAAGTTTCCCTCCAACATCTGAAAACTATGAAAAGGCAATTGAAGCTTTAAAGAACAGATTTGGGAGAGGAGAATTGTTAATAGAATTTTATGTTCGCGAGTTATTAGCTCTTGTTATACAGAATGCAACAGAAAAAGGGGGTAAGTCAAATATTTCTTATTTGTATGATTAATTAGAATCCCATTTGAGATCCTTAGAGTCAATAGGGCTAACAAGTGAAAAATATGAAGCTATTTTATTCCTTCTTGTTGAATGTGTCCCCGAAGAATTGATGGGAGTTTGGCTGCGAAATCCAACACAACCGTCAGCCGAAAATAAATTAACAGGTGATTAGGGGAATAAACTTAAGAATTTACTTTGTTTTTTAAAGCGTGAAGGCGAAGAACACTTACAGCTTGCTAGAAATGGAATGAAAATTGAATTCAACAATGGTAATTTTAAGAGTAAGAAAAAACAAAATTTAGATGCAACAGTGCCCACTGCAAATAATTTATTTTCAGATGACATGACAAAAAGACAGTTTCATTGTGTGTTCTGTGACAAGTCCCACGAAAGTAAAGATTGCTTCTTAGCATAAAATTGGTCTTTAGACAAGAAAAAGGAAGCAATAACTAATAAGAAGGTTTGTTATGCTTGTTTCAAGGGTAGTCACAAAGCAAGGGATTGTAAATCGAAAATCAAGTGTATGATTTGTTCTAAAAGACACCATACAATCATGTGTTTTGAATTTCCTGTAAATAAAAGAGAAATTTCAATAAATGAGTCGATTGACTCGAGCAATGCATTGATCACCGAAGAATGTTCTGAAGCTTTATTACTGTAGACTATACTTGTTAATATTGAAGCCAATGGAAAACAAAGAAGTGTTCGATCATTGGTTGACAGTGGTTCTCAGAATTCGCATATATTAAAAAAGACTGCCGAAAAACTAGGACTTCTACCTGTAAGTAAGACAAGTTTAGCCCATTTATTGTTTGGTGGTGTTGAAACACAAGTGAAAGATCACGGTCTGTATGAAATAAAGCTTAAGTCGCCCAATAGTAAATATTCTCTTGATATACAGGTTTTGGATCAGTTATGTTTTTTTCCCAATGCGGATGTACTTTTCGTCAAACATTCGCCTATACTACACAGCAATTTTACTGCCTATTTTATTGTGGGGGCACCATATACGCGGACAGCATTACTCCCTATGAAGGGACGAGACGACCGGAGGCATTTTTCGAGGCGCGACGCCTGGATTCGATCCGAGCACCCTCAGCACCGAAAACCAGCGAGCTGTACCACTGGGCCGCCACAAGCCCGGATCAGTTTTCGATTTGTGGAAAAATTCCTAGACTCAAAATAGGATTGTGGAATAAAGAATTAAGAGAAAAGACAATCTGGATAACTGATTACGGAGGAGGTTCTCCTGAAATAGAACTGTTGATTGGAGCGGACTTCTGTGGACAACTTTTCACTGGACTTATACATAAACTTGAATGGGGATGCGTATGAAACTTACTTAGTTGGGGTCTCAATGAGTAGAACATCAAATAACATTAACAGCACATCACAGTCAAGCGCTACTGAGAGTATCACGATGCTCACACATAGTGAGAAAATAGAACACTTCTAGCATTTGTAACTTTTAGGGATCAAAGAACCTACAGAAAAAACATCCAGGGAAGAAGAAGTGGTGAAATTCTTTAACGATACTTTATCCATTTATCTTGAAGGTCATTATATGGTGAGATTACCCCGGACTGACAATTCTAGTCTTCCTGATAATAGGAACATTGCAGAAAAAAGACTACTAGCAACAATTTCAAAATTTACTTCGTCAGGAAGATATCTAGATTACAATTCAGTTCTCGAAAGTTGGGAAGATGAGAAGATAATTGAAGGGGTTTCGGAAAGTGGAAGAGCAGGAAGGTGTCATTATCTTCCTCATCGTGGAGTTTTTAGAGAATGCTAAACAACGCAACTCAGACCAGTATTTGATGCTGCATGTAAAAAAAGAGCAAATTTGATCAATGACTGCCTAGAAAAAGGATTGAATGTTTTAGACATAATGCCTTCAATACTGATGAGATTTAGAGAAAAGAAAATTGGAATAATTTTGGACATTAGAAGGCATTCTTACACATACCCATTCATCCAGAAGACAGAGATTTCTTAAGGTTTTTCTGGTGGAAGGATTATGAGGAAAGAAAAATGAAGATTTATCGTCACAGAAGACTTGCTTTTGGACTGAGCTGCAGCCCATTCCTGCTTGGAGCTGTGATAAACAAAATTTTAGAAAATTGTCCTCAAGAATATCGTGTTATTGCCGAAATTTTGAAAAAAAGTGTCTACGTGGACAATTGTGTAACTTCTGTTGATACAGAAGAAGAATCTCTGAGTCTTTAAATGGAACTACAGAATTGATGAAATTAGGAAGCTATGAACTTAGGGGATGGGAAAGTACTTCAAATGATGCTGTTTCAATACCATCTCATGTTCTAGGACTTTCATGAGACCCAAAAGAAGATCTGCACTTTTGTGACACTAGTCATAAAGACACTGCCTGTGAGCCTATGTCCAGAAGGAATGTGTTATCTTGCATCCAGAGGGTTTTTGATCCTATTGGATTCACATGCCCAGTAACTATTGTTCCTAAATTATTATTGCAAGAAACATGGAGGAAAAAGTTAGGTTGGGATGAACGACTATCCATGCATGCAGAGAAGAAATTTATGCAGTGGTTAAAGGATTTGGCTCATCTAAATAACATAAAAATTCCGCGATGTGTAATCCCTATATAATTTAGAGGATATTACAGCATACATACCTTTTGTGACGCAAAGCATACATACATTTTGTGACTCAGTTCATCAAGCTATGCATGCGTCATTTAGTTGAGAACAGAAGGTAAAGATGGCGTGAGCATCTAACTGCTGCAGTCTAAATCGAGAGTTGCTCCATTACGGAAAACAACTGTACCTCGATTAGAATTGCTCGCTTGCTGCATCGGTGCTCGTCTAGCTTATTCAATGAAAGAGGCAATTGCGTTGGAAGATGTGCCAAGATTCTTTTGGACAGATTCGACGACTGTTCTCTATTGGATCAAGAACAAAGAAAATTTGGGAACATTTGTCAACAATAGAGTAAAAGAGATAAATCAACTGTCTACAGCATAAATGTGGAGGCATGTTCCTGGGCAATGTAATCCCGCAGATCTTCCTTCAAGAGGCTGCACTTTGAAGACACTTTTGGATTCAAGATGGAGGGAGGTGCCGCAATGGCTTTGACTTTCTGAAAAGGATTGGCCTGATTCCGAGATACAAATTAACAAAGAAGAAGTCTCAAAGGAGAAAAATAAAGGAGTGACATCAGTCAATATTTCCTCCAGTGAAACAGTTTCGTATTTGAATCGATTTTCTAAATATTCAAGAATACTGAGATCAGTAGCATGGATTCTTCGATTTGGCTACAATAGTAGATATCACAACAGCAAACGAGGAGAGTTATCTGTGGATGAAATTCAAATTTCGGAGAAGAAACTTTTAAGATTTGTGCAGCAGGAAAGTTTTGATGACATAGTTACACAAAATAAATTGAAAAGTCTCAACGTTTTTATTCACAACGAAGGTTTAATGAGATTGAAGAAGAAAATAGTGAGAAGAAATTATGATGAAAATTTCAGATGCACTATTGTTTTACCATCCAATCAGCTACTTGCGGAACGACTGATCTTCGAAAATCATACAAATTCCTGCCACAGTGGATCACAGGTTGTTCTATCAAATCTACGACAACATTTTTGGATTTTACGAGGCAGAAATACTGTTCAAAGAGTCATAAACTAATTCATTCGCTGTAAGATATACACTTTGAAGAAAATTGAAACTGTACCTGCTCCACTACCCGAGGAAAGAGTTAGAGATTCGCTAGTTTTTGAAGTGACCGGTGTGGATTTAGCAGGTCCGCTTAATTTAAAGAATGGAAATAAAGCATATATAGTACTGTTTACATGCGTGGTTTACCGTGCACTTAGAACTGATACAAAGTCTCTTGACTGATGGATTCTTGTTAGGTTTGAGAAGATTTATAGCAAGACGAGGTCAGCCAAGAAAAATGTATACTGACAATGGGACTGATTTCATAGGAGCTGATAATTTAATGTCTTCCTTTGGCTGGAAAAAGATTACTCAAGAGACCTCAATTTTAAGAATTCAGTGGAACTTCAACCCACCCATTGCTTCATTGTGGGGAGGTTTTTGAGAACGCATAGTCCAAATGGTGAGGAAAATCTTAAGGAGAATTTTGGGCAGAGCATCTATAAATTTCAAAGAATTAAATGAAATTCTTTGTGATGCGGAAGCAGTTATTAATTCAAGACCACTCAACTATTTATCCGAAGATCCAGACGACTTAACACCTCTCACACCACCCATGTTTATTCAAGATATTCAAACGGCGGGAGTACCAGATCTGGATAATATTGATTACATTGATCTCACGATCTAAGGAAAAGATTTAGAGAGGAATACTTGAGTCTTCTCGTTCATCAACAGATCAACAAAGCTGGTTCGAAACAAGTGGAGGTGGTAGATGTGGTGCTGGTTGGTTGTGACAACAAGAAGAGACTAGATTGGCCTATGGGTCTGGTAGTAGAAGGGTTTCCAGGAAAGGACAATTCTGTTAGGAATGTAAAAGTAAAAAGTTGTATGGGAGAATTTATACGCCCTGCGAAACGGTTGTATTCGCTAGAACTTAACAGAAATAGTAAAATTTATAACAGTGAACTGTTTAAAAATGTTAAAAATATCACTCAAAAATTAATAATTGCAATAATCAAAAAGATAATACAAATTTAGGAAAAGTCAATAAAAAAATGATACCGAAATACTCAAAACTAAATGTGGTAGAAAGGTTATAAAACCCAAACGATATGATAATTGATGTTACACTTTTTATTCTTAACTTACATTTATTAATGTGAAAAAAAAGTTTTGATTTTATTGTATCTATGTAAAATCAAAAGGTGGGAGTGTCGCGACTTTAACAAATATCCATATGATTACCACGAGCAGTAATTGAAAATATATATTTAAACTAAAATAATTTCAAAGTTCTAAGAAGTTTATAATATTAAATGAAACAACTCAACTTTGTACTGAAACAATTTTTGTAACAAAAAAATGAAAGTTTTATGGAGCAGTGTGATATATAAATAAGAACAAGGAATTGAATGTTGAAGCTTATGAGAGTTGTGATTTATTTTAACTAACCTGTTTTATTATAATTTCGACAAAATACAAGGTTCAGTTGCCTTGTTTGGCGTACTGGGGGCGTACCCGATTGATTCGTTGCAGCAGACATTTCAGTATATCCGTGTACTTTGCAGCAGTTAACGTGGTCCCCTTGGGGAGGAATTCTTTATGGAGGAGACCCTCAGAGTCAAGGAACACCACGAGCATTGTCTTGATGCGGGATTTCTCACTTCTAGTCTTCTTGCTTTTCGGCGATCCTTGACCCCGCCACACCATACTCTGACGCTTGCCCTCGAGGTCGTACTTCAGACACCAGGTCTCGTCACCCGTGACAATGGTTTTCAGAAAATTTGGGTTTCGATCCGCCATGTCGAGGAAGTCTCCACAGGCGTAAAGCAGAATTTGCATTTGTTCCGGCGTCAAAGTGTGGGGCACAAGTCGGGAGCAAAGCTCACGTTTACCGAAATTCTGGGTCAGTATAAGGTGGGCCATCTAATGACCAATTCCTACTTTCTCCGCTATCATTCGCAATGTCGCAAGACGATCCTTGGTCAACGATTCCTACACTTTCTGTACGTTGTCCGGGTGCGTGCAGTTGCTGGCTGACCACTTCGGGGGGAGTCTTCAATGGTGTCCTGCCCTTCTCGGAAGCGTTTAAACCACTCATACAAGCACTTCAAGGTGAAAGCGCGTTCTTCGTAAACTTTTAGCAGCATTTCATGAGTCTCGCTGATTTTCGAAGTTTTAAACAGATCAGCATATTCATTTGCTGATCCATTTTGAATTTCGACCGATCGCACAACACCTTTACTATACAATTAACTATTTCCCCAAGATAAGCTAACTCGCAGCGCCGCCGCTCAGGAACTGGTTCAGACCAGTTTTCACCTGTCCGGCACGGTATCCGCCGGTTGCAAACTCTTACGACCGTGAGCACTATGACGTCATTCACCGAAATTTCTGGACAAAAGTTGTATATATATATATATATATATATATACTGTGTGACCATAATTCAAACACCCCTACTACGACCTCTCTATATATTGAACTAGTCAGTGTATAAGCTTCAAATTTTGTACATATACTATTCATATTTCAAATTTTGTACACATAGTATTCAAGTCATAGGAAAACGGATAACGTGAAAAAAATAGTTTCAGAAACTCCGATAGGTGGCGCTGTACAATTGCATATGACTGAAAAGACAAAAAACACATTTTAAACATATTTCATTTGAAGGTATCAAACATTCATGTGACATGAACCTTATTGACGGAGGGAATGCTCCTCAATATAATTCCCTTATAGAAGATGTAAAAACTGCAGTCTGTGCACAGCTTGTTCAACTGCGGATCGTAACTGGTCGACTGAAATGCTTCTCACACGCAGAGTGACACCTGCTTTCAAGTCTGCCCCGGTTACCAGATGCCCTCGATAAACAAGATTTTTTAAGTGTCCCCATAGCCAAAAATCACACGGATTAAGATCTGGAGAACAAGATGGCAAGGTTTTCGGAAGCCCACGACTGATTATACTGTCAGTGAAACGTTGCCAAAGAAACTGCTGTACACAGAGTCCTATGTGTGGAGGCGCTCCATTTTGCTTAAAAGTAATTGAGTCAAGACATTGTCGTTGTTGCAGATGGGGTACAACAAAAGTTTCGAGCATCATTTTGTACCTGTTGGTCGTCACGGTGCATGTATCAGGGACATTGTGAGCAGTCTCTTCGAAAAGAAAGGCCCAAGAGTGAATGTGGCTATGAATCCAGACCAGACTATAACTTTCGGTGAGTGGAGTAGAATCTCTTGCAAGGCACGGGGATTTTCCGTGTCCCAAATGCAACTGTTATGGGTGTTCACTGTTCCACTGCGGTGCAAATGGGCCTCGTCGCTCCGCAGAATCTGACAAAAATTTCATTTCGCTTAAGTTTTTTTTTTTAAATTTATTATTATTATTATTGTCTTTTTTCATATTTTCTGTTGTACAACGCCACCTATCTGAGTTTCTGAAACGCTTCTTTTTTGCGTAATCCGTTTCCTCATGTCTTGAATAGTATGTGTGCAAAATTTGAAGGTTATACACTGAGTAGTTCAATATATATTAGAGGTTGGAGTAGGGGTGTTTTAATTATGGTCACTCGGTATATATATATATATATATATATATATATATATATATATATATATATATATATATATATATATATATATATATATGGGTGGGGAATTTGATTTCGTACGCCTTTTGATGGACTGGAATCTCTATGGATGAGAGTACAATTTAGTTTCGTCTAAAACAATAACAGAAATTAAATACTTTTCCATAAAAACACGGTCAATAGCATGAATGAACATAATGATCATTTATTTCTATAAATAATCTATATGTATCATACGTATACGTATTCATTCAATTAAAAATCTAGTAAAAATCTTTTGGTAATTGTGATGATAGAAATTAGATCCAATTTACATAGAAGAACTATAATACTTTCTTACACACAGGATCATTGAATATAAAAATGTAATTGTTACTCTATATCAGGGGTTTCCAACTTACAAGTGTCCAAGGGCCGCAATCGAAAACACCTGTGTAGTGGCGGGCCGCAATTTAATCAGGACCATACCCAGGACTTTTTTTCTTGAGGGGGGAGGGGGATTTGGAGGTTTTGTGTATAGTATATACTATGAATTTTTTTAAAAATTCGAGGATGAACCTCCAACAACGACCTTGATTATAACTGCCCAACTTTCGGTAAATTACACAAACACACACAAAAAAGTCAAATAAGAAGTGGGTATTTAAATAAGAAGTGGGGGGGGGTATGAAATAAAATATGAGTGGACACCCTACTTTTCATGGAATTCGAGGAAAATCAATCTTTTTTGTAAATGAACAGCATTTGAAAACAATAAAGATTTTTACAAAAACATTTTTCATTAACTAAGAATATCTAAATTGATGCTGTAAATTATTTTCCTAGAAGTCTTCGCGGGCCGCCAGTTGGAAACCCCTGCTCTATATGCAACTATATTCTTATAACCAGTAGTTTATGAGCTTGGCAATCTTAAAAAAAATCACATCGTATATTGCCAACATAATTTTTACTTGAACGGAGATCTAGGTTCTGTGAACGCCACTCCTCTTGTATCAGCAAATGCCATATAACTACGTACCCGAGATGCTTACAAGAAGATCATAGAAGTTGTGAGGTCAAAGCATGAAGCTACAGAAGGAGGGGAAGCTAGTGTTAAAAATGTGTCTCCGATTTGGTCGCCACCACTAGATGGCGCGCGCGCCTGATCTGTTGCCGCTATAACACGGAAACCATAGGCTTTAATATGGATTTTTCGTATTTTTCAAAAGAAATAAGTTTTTTTTTAAAGTGCATTTTTAATATGAATTTATTTATTCAACTTAACAATTGTTTATCTTCATTCAAAATGTTTATTTGAACTGCCTTTTTTGCTAAACTTCATTAAAATTCTTAAGGGGGAGATCACCTTTGCATGCACAAAAATACACTGATTTTACTACGAAGCTTAATGTGTTGTTAAACAGTTAATTTGTAATTAATTTGAACCAATTTTTAAAGGTGAATTGTACAAAGTTTTATCTATTAGAAAAAAAAAACAGAATTGTTGGGAGATTATTATAAAATATTTTAAGAAAAAAATGTTTTATGAATAGTGAATCTTAGATCAATGCAATGTGCAGAGTATTTTTTAAAACTAAAAGAGATTTATATTAAATTATTTGTATATATTTTATCCATAGGTTATAATTTAATCTGCACCAAAAATAGTTACCATATTTCGCATAAAAATATTTTTTTTAGGCAAATGTATTATAATGTAAAAAAAAATATAAATTTAAAAAAAAAATTTCTGCAAAAAAATACCTTAATTTAGGTAGAAATTATAGAAACATGCAAGATATACATGTATACAAAAAATTTTAGCAATTTGTGATGATTAGTTTTGAAGAAATAGTGCGCACAACTTTCAAAATAACAGTTTTTAGAAAAAGCAATTTAAGTTTAAATTTCTGAGCTAAAGCCATCATTATTTTTTAAATTGTTCACAGAAATAAAATATTTCCACTATGAAAACTTCATAAAACTGGTGAATATGCTGAAACCTTAATATAGAATTTAATTACTGTTAAGTTAGTTTTGATAAGTAAATAAGTTTTCGTTGTATGATAAAAAATGTTGTCACTATATTTGCTTATGCAAAATCTGTTGTGTATAAGTAAAAAAAAAATTAATATTTTCCGATCTTTTTACTGTGAGTACAATAAAACCCATACTTTGTGTAACTAGCTCGCTCTAGAAAATAATGGATCATTATTTACTCATTTTCCTTAAGGGGAGTGGTCACTTTTACGTACCTTTAAAAGTATCATGTTTAGACCTATGTTCGATTGTATGTGCTACTCATGATTTTTGCTTGATTTACATGAAATTTTTTGAGTAACTGCCTATAATATTGTTTATTATAGATGCAATTTTTCAAGGTAATTAATAAAAATGACTTTTTATGCATAAAAAGTGAATATTTTTTTTTTTTTAAATCGAGCATTTTGCAGTCAACTACTGTGCGCATTCTGTCAAAATAAATTATTAAGTTACATTAATAATTTTTAACTATATGTGATTACAATACTTCAGGCAACAATATAAAGAAACATTATTCTAATATATATTAAAACATTTTAGTACGTGCTATTTTTAATTAGAAATTTCAAAAATGACTGAGTAAAAGCTTATAAAAAATTCTTTAAAAAATTAAAATATATTAAGGTTAAAAAATTTTGGTGGATTTTGTTGTCTAAAGTGTTGTAATCACATATAGTAAGCAATTATTAATGTAACTTAATAATTTATTTTGATAGAATGCGCACAGTAGTTGACTGCAAAATGCTCGATTTAAAAAAATATTCACATTTTATGCATAAAAAATTATTTTATTTTTTTATTAATTACCTTGAAATATTGCATATATAATAAATAGTATTATAGGCAGTTACTCAAAAAATTTCTTGTAAATGAAGCAAAAATCATGAGTAGTACATACAATCCAGCATAGGTCTAAAAATGATACTTTTAAAGGTACGTAAATGTGACCACTCCCCTTTTAAGGAGGGAGATCACCTTAAACATTCAAAAAACTCAATTTTTTATTATGATTTAATTTTGAAGAATGGAATATAAGGAATCTTATGAAAAAAAATTAAGTCGATACGACAATTAGAACCAAATTTATGGCCAAATGTATAAAGCTAATAGTAAAGTAATTTATAGAAAATTTAAACTTTAAATTGCTTTTTCTAAAAACTTATTTTGAAACTTGTGCGCACTATTTCTTGAAAACTAATCATCACAAATTGCTAAATTTTTTTTGTATAGATGTATAGTTTGCATGTTTCTACAATTTCTACCTAAATTAAGGTATTTTTTTGCAGAAAATTTTTTTAAAAATTTATATTTTTTTGTACATTACAATACATTTGCCTGAAAAAAATATTTTATGTGTAATATGGTAACAATTTTATGTGCTGATTAAATTATAACCTAGGAATAAAATATATACAAATAATTTAATATAAATCTCTTTTAGTTTTAAAAAATACTCTGCACATTGCGTTGATCTAAGATTTACTATTCATAAAACATTTTTTTCTTAAAATAATTTATAATAATCTCCCAACAATTCTGTTTATTTTCTAATAGATAAAACTTTGTACAATTCACCTTTAAAAATTGGTTCAAATTAATTACAAATTAACTGTTTGACAACACATTAAGCTTCGTAGTAAAATCAGTGTATTTTTGTTCATGCAAAGGTGATCTGCCCCTTAAGAATTTTAATGAAGTTTAGCAAAAAAGGCAGTTCAAATAAACATTTTGAATGAAGATAAACAATTGTTAAGTTGAATAAATAAATTCATATTAAAAATACACTTTAAAAAAAAACTTATTTCTTTTGAAAAATACGAAAAATCCATATTAAAGCGTATGGTTTCCGTGTTATAGCGGCAACAGATCAGGCGCGCGCGCCATCTGCCGGTGAGCGACCATAATCGGTCCATTTTTCGTGGAATTTCCCATTGAAGCTTACCCTCCTTCTGTAGCTTCATGGGTCAAAGTTTCTCAAATCCGCAATAATGCAAGGGGAAATTCATTGAGAATTCGTCATCTGAGGCCTTTTCAACTAATGCTAATGGCTTGACTCAAAAGGATCACACCTACTAGCCTCAAACTAGTTACCAATTCCATACATTACTATCAATTTAAGAAATTTTTATTTATACTTACTGGCAACCGGTCTTAAAATTTTCGTCTAAACAAGATGGTGATTCAGTAAGGCGTTTTCTATCCAGAACTACTTACAAGAATATGATGTTCCCGTAATTTTCCCAATTTTCTGAATATTCAAGATGGTGAGTCAATAAGACGTTTCCTATCCAGAATTACTTACCAGAATATGGTGTTCCAGTAACGTTGTCATCTTTAAACATATACAGGCGTCCCCTGGAATGTCTTTATTTCATACATAAATATAATAAAAGAGTTTGATTTTATTTATAAAAAAAGTAGTCGATATTTTACTTTATCCAAAGTTAATAAATCAGATAGTACTTCTCTAGAGTTTTATCCTTCGGATAAACACTTGAGGGATATCTTGCCAAACGTGGTTGTAACTACTGCCAGAATCAATCATACCACCGTTCAAAGGAGCTCGTCCAAACTCTCTTTTACGATTCATTGAACCGTAAACGGATGTAACGCCGTGGAACTAATCAAGATATCGCTGGAAAGGCTGCATTTTTCTATTTTTGGGAACATAAAGAAAACGCTTCCATGAAAGTACCGCCTTTTGTCTCAGTGTGTATTAAGTAAACAGAAAAGAGTATACGACCTATTTAACAGTGTTTTAGTTAGTATATGGAAATACTGGGATAATGATATTATTTTCAAATAAAATACAATCGGCATCCCGCTTTTGTAAATGTTAGGAAGGAAAGAGCCCGTAAAATGAGAACATAAAACCTCAAAATTGTTTCGCAACCATAACTGTTAACACATTGTTGACCGACACCCAGTATTTTATTTCATTGTGCAAATGTTGGAGACAATTTAGAATAAAGAAAAGTCATATTGCAGAAATTTTTCATCAGATTAACATTGCTTTACTTGAAAACTACCTTTACTATAGCCTGAATGCGTTTCAGGTAAATCCTCACATTGTACCCTTTATACTGTGAATCTCAGCCCCCCCCCACCCTCATATAAAGAAAACAGATTTCAGAAGATAAAAGTGCAGTACTTTTTTCCAAAACTTCAGTCTTTGTCCGTGACTTGCGTATATATTTAAATAAAATTTCCGGTCAACAATGTGTTAATCCAGTTGATCGTATTTTGACGCAATAAGAAAATGAAGCAGTACGCTGTACTGCAACAGAGTACAGGGTTGTCATAAAAAAACTTTGCCGATATATGGACCACTAGTAGCCGTTCCGTTCAACCTATCGAGATGAGATTTCAGATAGTTATTCAGAGGTATGAGTTCGAGATTCTGTGAACGGCAACAATGTGGCGCTCACGGTTACGGTTATAAATACAGAAACTCGAAATTTTCGAATGGCAACGGCCACTTTTTCTCGTCTCAAAATTCTCAGCGCATGCGAAAACTGTTAGCGTACATGTTAAAAACATGCACGTCAACAATTCTTATAATTTATATTTAAATAGCAGAGTTTAAAAATGTGCAGTAAAAGCTATGTTAAAAAAGGTATACGCTAAAACCATTAAAGTTGTTCAAAATCATGTATAGACGACAAGACTTTTTAACAATAACTAAAAGTTTATTCATTTGAAAAATCTGGTTAAGAATTAGATAAAAACAACAATATCAACATTTTTCTTCTTACTAATAATACTGGGGTTTTCTTTAAATCAGTTTTAAAACAAACATTATATTTTATCATACTGTGATGGACTATCACAAGAATTAATATATAACTAATACAAAACGTCTTACTCTAGACAGGCTTGATACTTCATCCCAATATCAGCTCAAGAAGCTTACGATAACTTGTGTATCCTTGATGTCGTGATGCCCTTTTCTCGAAAGTGTTCGCCGCTTATATACACTTAACAAAAACCGATATTCAAATATATTGTTGATTTACATCACTTCACTTGAAAAAAGCTATCGGCTGGTAACTGAAGATTTGTGTTTAATTATGACGTATGGAAGATTGCCAGACATGACGTAATCTAAACGAAACTTACGTCGTTGATTCGGTTTAATTGAATCGCCTTTAACCTGAATCGGCTTAAAAATGGAAATGTAGAATATGACGTCAAACTTCGGAAAGGCAAGTAATTTCATACTGGTTCATATTGCTAACAAAAACCCTAAAGAACATTAGAACTGCACGTGTATCACACAAAACGGCGCGTTATTTAAGCACAAAAAACAGCTCTGCGAACGGCCAACAAAAACACGATCGGGGCGGAGGAAATTTGCATATGACAGAGGAAAGTCCCCAATCACAGAACGCCGTTCACCATATATTCAGAATAGAAAACCGATAAAAACTCTGACATAGGCAAATTTCTCCCGTGCGCCCCGATCGTGTTTTTGTTGGCCGTTCGCAGAGCTGTTTTTTGTGCCTGTATAACGCTTCCGTTTTTTGTGATTCATGTACAGTTCGAACGCTCTTTACGGTATTCGCATGCGCTGAGCATTTTGCGATGGAAAAAACTGGGCGTTGCCTTTGGAAAATGTCGAGTTTCTGTACCTATAACCGTAACCGTGAGCGCCACTTTGTTTCCGTTCACAGAATCCAGAGCTCACACCTCTGAATAACTATATTGGAAATCTCAACTCGATAGGTTGGGTGGAACGGCCGATATATCGGTAGAGGTCGATATATCAGCAAAGAATTTTATGACCAAATATAATCCGTTAATACGTTAATCCTGTAAATATAATCCTGTATAATACGTTATCTTAAAATGGCAGTGCCAACAATACTGGCTAGCCCGCTTGCAGACACTTAAAGGAAGTAAGAAAGAGCCAATACAATACAAAAAACTGTATTGGATATACTGCATGTACAGTTTATCAAAAGCAGATATATAGATTATTTATGTGACGAATTTGGGCTTTAAAATTTTAACGCAGCTGTTAGCTGTTGGCCTCAAAGGCAAGAAAAAAAAGAATCCTACTTAATTATTGATAGAAAACTTGGTAACAAAGAAATTCGCAAAGAACTGTATTGTAAAAAAATATAATAAAATAGTATTTATTATATAATTGAAATTTTTTTTAAATACCATGCATTTGGAAAACTTGTTTGAGAGTAATGTTTATTTACACTACACCTTCATTTTTACAATATAAAAATATATTTGGAAATTTAAATACCTTATAATAAAATGAAGTCTTTCATTCCTTTAACATTCCGAAAGTGCATTTTATTCAACGAATTTTTAAAAATACGAATTGTTTATTTAGCAGTGATTTAAAATTATCATACTTTAACAAAAGTTAAATTTTTCAGTCAAGATTGCAATTTTCTTATAACTCTAAATTTTTCCTTTATTTGTAATAAAATCAAATAAGTGAAAATGTCTGTCCACAACATCAAAACCCTGACTCATATTCCTCTATTTTTTCAAGAAAAGTGAAGTGGGAAAACGGACAGCATTAATCGATTAAACCCATTTGAAGATATTAACAGACTAAAGGCCAGATCACAACCCTCACACTTATGCTGAAGTTCAAAGACTTTTAAAGAGGGTTAACCTAAATTTAATACAGAAGAGTGAAACAATATGCCCGAAATTTAAGGTATCCGACTATGTATAAAACGTCGATTTCAATGAAAAATTCGATAAATGTATTTTTAATTCCTGTTTTTTAAAGAATATGAATGTTTCATTCTAAATCTGCTTTTACTATTTCTGTACGATAGTTAGAAGTGAAATGAGGGAGATTTATAGAAAAGCAGCAGTTGTCCATTTCAATGTAAGGGAAAGTTTTAATTGTTCTTTCTGATGAACATGTTTTTTATTAAAATACTAGCTGAAAACCCTTACTTCGCTACAGAGTATATTCAAATTAAATACAACGGTCAATGTATACAATTAATGCCAAATATATATATATATATATATATATATATATATATATATATATATATATATTTATAAGAAATACGATGATCAATGTATACAATTGATGTAAAAAAAACAAAAAAATTTATTTATAAAAAATCGTAAGAGATATTTTTATAGACAAAATAATGTTGAAGAAACTATTCAAATTAAATGAAATACGAAATATTAAAGACTATAATACAGTTAATATAGTACAGTTTGAGGAACATAATATCTTTTACTGTATTTTAATATTTTTGTGGATAATGTCAAACCGTCTGCCGCATTAGCAACAAAAAAAAATATTTTTTTTTGTCTATTTAGTTGTTATGCACGTGACGATAAATTTATTTATTGTACCAGAAAAAGAAATCACGTAATCAGCAAATTATAAATTAAGTTCTAAAAATTAATCTTTAAAAATTCCCCAAAAATCAGAAAACAGAGGTAAAGATTCGAAAAAGATCTCAATAAATTTTATAACCCCCAAATTATTATTTTAAATGCAAAGTTAACAAAAGTTACTAAATCAGCTTAAAAATTTAATTTTAAAAAATCTAAGAATTTTTCAAAAATCTTTCTTAGTGCACCCCTACACTGTAAGAAGTATCGCCATGCCAAATTTCAGCCCTTTAGGTCCAGCGGTTTGGTCTGTGCGTTGTATGTCAGTGAGTCAATCAGTCAATTAGTCAGTTACGGAACTGTTTTATATATATAGATGAATATGACTATTGGGAAAACTCAAAATATAAACAAGATATGTCTGTGAAATTTTTCAGGCATTTTTTTCATAATACTATGAATGTAACGAACTACAGATTAGGCCCTAGGTATATAATTTGTTCATTTATAGCTGTAAAATGTGTCATTTATAGCTGTGTCTCATGAGATTTATAAAAAATCTCATGAGAAATGACTGAAATTTTACATGGCATTGCATATAATGACCTGTATTTTTTTTTTAGATTTCAAGATATCGATTAGTTTTTAGTTCATTACACTTACTCACGCGAACCCTACGTACATAGGATAAAAGTTTATTTATTTATTTATTTATTTATTTATTAGTAATTCCCAGAAAAATTGGCTATGACGCCATTAGTTCCCAAATAAGGGGCGACACTACTGGCAATTCATTTAAGAGGACACCGTATAAGGAGGCACCGTAGCCAGCATTAACTCCTACAAGCCGGTCCCAGCCTGTCCCGTAATTTAGAACCGAGTCAAGTGACGAGACCGGAACACTTGGCCCACATCTTCAGAGGAAATTATGAGAACTTGGAGGATAAAACTAAATAAATGTTATTTTTTCCTAGAGCTAAAGCTTTTTATGTAAAAATTTGCTACATTTTGATCAAAACTCTTCAATTTTGTAAAACGTTGTATAATCTATATATAAATATAAAACAGTTCCGTAGCTGACTCACTGACTGACATACAACGCACAGACCAAACCGATGGACCTAAAGGGCTGAAATTTTGCATGGCGATTCTTCTTATAGTGTAGGGGTGCACTAAGAAAGATTTTTGAAAAATTCTTCTTAGATTTTTTTAAATTAAATTTTTAAGCTGTTTTAGTAACTTATTTTAAGTTTGCATTTAAAATAATAATTTGAGGGTTATAAAATTTATATCACGAGAAAGATACTAAAAATTCCTTTAAAATGAAATCGTTTTCAAATCTTTACCTCCACTTTCTGATTTTTGGTGAATTTTGAACGATTAATTTTTTAATTTAATTTATTAAATGATGATCACGTGATTTCTTTTCCTGGTACTTTAAATAAATTTATCGTCACGTGCATAACAACTAAATAGAAAAAAAAAATTTACTTATTAATGCGGCAGACGATTGGACATTATCTAAAAAAATATTAAAATGCAGTAAAAGATATTATGTTCCTCAAACTGTACTATATTAACTGTATTATATTCTTTAGTATGTCCTATTACATTTAATTTGAATATTTTCTTCTACATTATTTTGTCTATAAAAATATCCCCTACGATTTTTTTTATAAATATATTTTTTTGTTTTTTTTACATTAATTGTATACATTGATCGTCGTATTTATTATACACACACACACACACACACATATATATATATATATATATATATATATGTAGGCATTAATTTCATACATTGACCGTTGTATTTAATTTGAATGTACTCCTTAGCGAAGTGCGGGTTTTCAGCTAGTTATGATATATTTTAATACAATTTTTCTTTATTGGTACTACATTATTGGTATTGTATATGCCCTCGAAAAATAGGATAGAAATTTTCGCATGTAAAGTTTTTGAAAAAAAGGGCTCCTATTGTAGTCACTTTAAAAACTATGTAACTAAGAATATACTTCAACAATCCTTCTACATATATAGTGAGGTAAAGTGACATTCTAAAAACATTGCTGAATTCAACAACAATTTGAAATAAGAGTAAAATATCCTTCTTGAAATCCTTATATAAAAGTTAAATCTTGTTTTAGGTTTATAATAGCTGATAAATAGTTTATTAATGATTTCCTTCATTCTTCAAAATTTTCTATTATCAAAAATTCATGGGCAAAAACACATCGCGTGTCTTCGTGATTTTATATGAAAATTTAGAAGGGAGCAAATATCACAGATGGCAGAGATGTTAGCTATGAGAATCCTGAAATCCAGAAAATGCATAGTCGATCGCAAAAGAGCCGACACGAGAGAAAATAACAGAACAAGTAACACTGAGCTTACCAATTTCTACATAAAAGATTGATTTCCTCTTAGAAAATACTAATATTACTAATAATACAAATTTCGATAGGCTAATAGGGTAAATCGTAAAAAGGTCAATGGGTTAAATTAAATATTATTTCTGTAATGTAATTTTAGCATCAGCGAGAGATTTAGCAAAGTTCCAATATCCTTTTCCAGAAATTTGTGAAATTAGAAGTATTCTGAAATATTTACATACACGAATTATGAAGATATATCTGGTGGTAGGACTTAATGTCTAAATACAAAATATACTTACTTTAATTTCGTATACCCCTTCTACAGAAGGTCGTAAGCATTTAAAACCATGCTTTTTACAGTTTTGATCGTGTGACAAAGTTTATTTACTCGTTTACTTGTGAGCAATAAGAAAGCAATACGGGCACCGTTGTTTAATTGGCATGAACACACTCATTTGCAAAATGTTACATACATGCGTTCTGCTGTCAAGTTCCTTCTGCACCTAATATCCGTGAAATATTGATAAAATTGAACACTCCCATTTCACATAGGGGTGCTTATAGCAATATCACCTTTTTCCATTTGGCATATTTGTTAACTGGAGTCCAATAAGTGAGGTCATATACAGGGTGAGTCTAAATTTGTTGTTACAAAATAAGAGGGATTATAGTACCCATCCAGACGAGCAATAATTACCATGGAACATGGTGTCGTATTCCACTTGAGAGGCAGAAAAGTGTAAAGTCGAAACGCGTTTTAGTGATGAGGCAACATTCAGCAGAGATGGCATTTTCAACCTGCGCAATCACCACGTTTGGTCTGATAGCAATCCTCACTGCACTACCCCTTGCAATCACCAGCAGAAATTTTTCGTGAACATATGGGCAGTATCCTTGGTGATTACGTGGCTCAACATATTGTATCTTCTTGGAACAAGTGCTTCCCAGTTTGTTGCAGGCTGTTCCACTCTCCATCCAGAGAGACAAGTGGTTGATGCACGATGGATGCCCAGTACACTTTTATGGCACGGTCCGGCACTTCTTGAATGCCACATATCCCACACGATGGATCGGACGTAGCGGACCTGGTACTTCGCCTCCTCGCTCTCTGGACCTTCAACCCCCTGGACTTTTTCTTCTGGGGACACATGAAATCTTTAGTGTACGAGACGCCTGTGGACTCAGCTGTAGATCTCGTAGCGAGAATCGGTGTTACCGCAGACAATATTAACACCAGGAATCTTGGAGAGGGTGTACCAGTTATTCTCCGGTGTGAATTGTGCAACGACACGCGTGGCTGCCACTTTGAGCATTTGCTGTGAGTTTTTCTCTGATCAATAAATCAGATCGTGCAACTTTTGGTTTCGATCATTCGCTTTCCCAACACTGTTGTAAGTTCATGTTGAAATTCTAATTTTACCCTTTTCTGCCTCTCAGAGTGGAATGCAATCCTATGTTCCATGCTAATTATTGCTCGTCTGGATGGATACTGTCACCCCTCTTATTTTGCAAAAACAATTTAGACTCACCCTGTATGGAGTATTTCGCTTTCGACATTATCTCGGCACTTTGGTTAAGGAATTGACCTCCTTTTATTAACAAATATTTTTCATATCGTATAAACCTGAGCAGTATAATTTACGATACAGGCACACAAATTTAAAAAGCAGAATTTAATCTAAAAGTCACCTTTTTATAGTTGGAGTTTTAAAATTATATAAACTCTTTCTTCCACGGATTTTCTCTTTGAAGTTGTAAAATCTTTTAAAGTTTTCTCTGAACAATAAAAAAGATTATACGGCACAATCCTTTTAAACCTTTATAGGTGACTTATATATAAAGCGAAAATTTTTATTTTAATATTTCATTTAGCATTCATTCTAGGTAATTCCCTAAAAGGATCTGAAAGCAGTTAAAATGCGAAAAAAAGGAAAATTATTTATAGACTTCTGGTGAGTTTTAAATCTTATTTCCTTTACTGGTGATATAGGAAACTGTAAAAAATATTCTGAATGCAGATGTGAAATCCGAGCAATTTTAACTTGATTTAAAATTTGGTTGTATTTTTGTTATGAGAGTAAAGAAATTGAGTTTAGTATTTTCAGTTCCACTTATACTGGAATGTATTTCATATGTTTGCACGAGATATTGGCATCTTCTGGAACTTCTCGGTCAATACTAATTAAATAATGTAAGAGCATGCTGTGCCTTTGCAGACACTTTTTATGAGAGCATAAGAGAAAGATTGAAACCAGGGATTCCCAACCTTTTTACGTTCGCGGCACCCTTGGGAATGAGATTAGAAACTCGTGTATCCATCCTTGTTAGAATTTTAGATTTTTAATTTTTTTAAATATTAAATCAAAGCGGAATTTATATAAGGCGCATGTCAAATTTAAGTTAAAAAAAACATTAAAACGTTAAAAAAAACATTAAACATTAAACATTTAAAAAAAACATGTGAAATGTTATACACATCTCAGAATTTTAGTAGATTCAGCCTTTCATTTTGCAAGTTTAAATTAAAAATGTCAAATTGTCTAATGTTTGTTAACAAAAAGTAATTTAAAAACTAAACACAGTATAAATAACATAGATTTAATAACAGTATAAATATCATAAAATATATACATTTATAATAAATCACTAAAAGCTTAAAAGTAAAAATGTCTAATTGTCCATATAAATACCTCCATAAATGCAGGATTCTGTAGCCAAAAAAATATATAAATAAAGTATTAAAGTATTTGTTAAAGGCACTGACTGATGAAAAAATTAACAGAAATCTGCAATTTGGGCTACACGCACCATAAATGCAAGATTCTGTAGCAATAATAGAAACATCCTGTCCTTATTAAACTCCATATAAATCTCTGTTAAATTAAACTGATCCAAATATTATCTCAAGTACCTTCATAAACTATGTTTCTCATTTCTTGATTCGGGGTTCAATATGAATGTTTGTTAACCAAAGTCAACTTAAAAACTAAACACAGTATAAATAACATAGGAAAAAAACATGTGAAATGTTATACACATCTCAGAATTTAGATAGATTCAGCCTTTCATCACTAAAAGCTGAAAAGTAAAAATGTCAAACTGTCTTTTGCCTTGTGAACTCTGTATGAAAAATTAAACATAGTATACATAACATAGTATAAAAAAGGGATGGGAAATGTCATACACATCAATACTAAAAAACAACAAATAAATTTTGGTTCTAATTTGACTCTTAATGTGCTTCACTCTTGAAAATATTTCTTCACAGATGTATGTGCTTCCAAACGTTGATGACCAGAATAACGCTTGACTATGCAGTGAAGGATATTTATATCTGGGCAGGTATGATTTATGAGTACAACTAAGAGAATTGAATTTCTCTTTAAGTTAGATGTCAGATTGCAACTCTATGCATTCCATTTGACAATTTGCTAGCATTATATCTATATCGACTGCAAATAGAGTAGAAAACATGCAAAAAAAAAATTGTTTATTTTCCCCAAAATCCTGAAATCAGTTTTAAATTCTTGTACTAAATCGGAAAGTAGGGCTGCATATTTTGTAACATTTTTAGAATTGTGCTTGGTCAGCGTCTCGAAACGCAAAAAAATTTTAACATTTAATTTGGCTTGCCATAATTTCAACTTCATGGATTTTGCACTGAAGTAAAATCCATGAAGTGACGGGTGTTTGAGCCATTTAAATGGGCATTCAGATCTATCAAAATCTGCAAGGCAGTTATAAAGTTCTGGCACAGATTACTTTTCAATGTCATAAACAATTTGATATCATCAAGTAGGATATAAAACCTTTTTAATATTTTCTCCACTGAGCTACCTTATTTCTTAAAAGTATTGCCATATTCAGCATCCAAGCTTTTAAGAAATTCCTAAAACTGGCTATGAATCAATCCCCAAGCCTTCATAAAATTCACCATTTTGAAGATGATTTGCATAACATGGTCCATTTTTTTCCTTTTCCGCATTACTTTTTATATCAAGGCAGGCTATTAATTTTTTTTTCGCTTTGAGCTCTCTCTCGCTAACACTCTGGGCCTTACTAACACTTGCTTTGGGCCGCATGCGACCCGCGGGCTGGACATCCCTGTATTAAAATATAGGTAAAAAACCCTGACAAATGTAAAAATTGATAAAAATCTGCAATTAGGGCTCCACACATCATAAATGCATGATTCTGGAGCAATAAACATATCCATAATTAATATCTGCATAATAAATGTCTCCATAAATGCAAGATTTTGTAGCAAAAATATTAAAGTATAGCTAGAAGGCATTGACAAACAAAAAAATTAATAGAAATCTGCAATTAATAGTTCCACGCACCATAAATGCAAGATTCTTTAGAAAAGAATAAAAAATTAAAGTATAGGTAGAAGCCATTGACAAACGTAAAAATTAATAGAAATCTGCAATTAGGGATCCACGCACCATAAATTCAAGATCAGTTGTTTTCAAACAACTAATATAACCAAACATGTTATTTTTCACACATTCATTAATATAATCGTTATGTTCAAAGGGTCAAAATATAGAGATGAAGCTAAACGTAAGAGCAACATATGGTTAAACATATATAAATATGGTGAGCAAAGTTTTTCAGTTTGTTTATTCTATTCTCTGCTTTTTTGAGGGGAAGATGCATTAATTTTAAATGTATTCAACTTGAATTTAAGTAAATGAAAAGTGAAACTAATAATATAAAAAATTAACTATATTTAGTTACATTAAAATGAAATATGTTAATCATTTGACAATATTAAACCAGTTAGGTATATTATAATGTAAAAAAATAGTTATTACATATTAAATATTATTTCCAGGAGGGTGGATATTGTTCCGAGTTCAAGACATTTACTGCAAAAAGCTATAGTACCAATAATGTATAACGAAATCTATAAGTTGGACACATTTCTAAAGAATTGGAAACATGAGGAGAATCTAACTTAAAAGGATTCGAATGTAAACATATTAATATTTTGAAAAATATATTTCCTTTGAAGCATTCAGCTTTTAACATATTTTTTTTAACAAAAAGGTCCAAAATAATACAATAAATATATTTCTATTTTACGGGGCAAAACATATTTCTATCTATATAAATAAAGCAAAGTGTCTATGTATGTATGTAACGTATACAAATCTACATTTCTTGACGAATCTGGTTGAAACTTGGTATACTTATGTTTTGAAGCCTTAAGATAATTAATTCTAAGATAAGTTTGGAAGCTTTAAAATAATTCTAAATAAATACAGTTTTTAAATAATATTTCTTCTCCAGACGATGGAATCAATCATTCATAAGAACTGCACATGCGCACCCACTATATGTTAATTCTAGATGTCCAAGGTAAGTGAACGCATGGATTTGTTATTTCGTAGTTATTTAAAGTTAATTTTCTAATATTACTCCTTTAGTTTTCTTTTTTTCATTAATCCTTTTCTACTGGGTTAATTCCCAATATGTGGATTACTGTTGAAACTCTGGAATATTTCTGTGATAGTCACACACTGTTTTCACTTTTGTTTGTTTTTGTATTGCTAAGGAAATTGTGTTATAATTGAATATTTCTGAAGGGCAGTGAAATATAATTATGTTATATTTACTTTTCTATTTTACATTTAGTCTACAACTCTTTGAAATATTTCTGTGATAATTGTAGTTTTTCTATTTTGGGCTATTTTTATAAGGAAAGGAATGACGAATTCGGGAAAATTTTCATATTAGAACATAAAATTGCGTGTATTATTTTTGCATTTTAAAATTTTCTCTTAAGATTGTAGGTCATTTTGAATATAACTGTCATATGTATCATGTGTGAGAAGGAAATTAAAATAGTAGCATTAAGATTTTTATGCAGTTATAGGCATTTTAGCTAAATTTCAATAAAAATTACTTCAAATTGACCAATTTATAGAAAAAGTATGCTATTTACAGGTAAGTTTTTGTTCCTTTTTTTAATTTTTAAGTGCTATTTTACCATAAAACACAAAAAAACCCTTTAAATAATCATTTTTAAAAACAAACAAACCGTAAATAAATCGCAAAACTGTGCTTAAGTTTAGACTGATTCTTTTTAGTTAAGTTATACTAATTTTTATGCTTTTAAAAGTACATCGTGAATTATAAAATTAAGAACAATATAAAATACAGTATACTAAACATTCTGAAGTACAAACACAATATGTAAAATACCTAATAACCAAATTTCAGAAAGTAAATAATCGTAAGTTAGCAACAATATTCAATGCGTTTATTTACTTGTAACATCTAGGTGCGCATGCGCAGTTTTTATGAATGATTGATTCCAACGCCTTGAGATGAAATATTTTTTAAAAACTGTATTTATATATAAGCATTTTAAAGCTTCCAAACTTATATTAGAATTATCTCCAGGCTTTAAAACATAAGTATACGAAGTTTCAATCAAATTCGTCAAGAAATGTAGATTTGTATACGTTACATACATACATACATACATAGAGACACTCTGCTTTATTTATATATATATATATATATATATATATATATATATATATATATATATATACAGGGTGTCCCAAAAGGTCGTTTACAAACTTAACATGCTGGTCTGTCATATCATGATGAACAAGATTTACATAGGAACTTGTGTCCGAAAATTCAAACTGCGATCACTAGAGGGCGATAATTGCACGAAAGAGGGAGAGTGGGAAAAACAATCATTTCAGGCGTGGACGTTGAAGGAGAAGGATGAATGAGTTTAGTAACGCAGAAATGACCGACATGCATTACGTATACGGCGCCGCTGATAGAAATAGACGAGCCGCGGCACGGACATACCTTGAGCGCTTCCCAAACAGACGTCAACCAAGTCATGTTTTGTTTGGACGATTAAACCGCAGATTATGTGAATCAGGTGCTTTCGTAGTACGTAGCCACATCGGTCAAGAACGTGCTACACGCACGCCTGTCGTAGAGGAAACCGTGCTACAGGAGTTTGCCATCAACCCGCAAACAAGTCTCCGAGAAGGCGAACGTGTCTTGGGTGTAGGTCGTTCCACCATAATGCGCATACTGCACGATGACATGAAACACCCTTACCACTTCCAAAAAGTACAGGCATTGTGCGCTGACGATTATCCCAAACGCATTGCATTCTCACGCTGGTATTTGCAACAGCGGGTCGCACAGCCAGATTTTCCGTCGTGGATTTTGTTTTCTGATGAATCCTGCTTTACACAGGATGGTGTCGTGAACCTGCACAACATGCACGTATGGGCGCATGAAAACCCAAGATGTACACGTGCCCATGCACATCAACAACGTTTCACCGTAAACGTTTGGGCTGGTATTATCGGTGACATGTTGATTGGCCCTTACCTTCTACCAGAACTGTTAGGAAAATGAACCTTAAAAGGGCTATCTAAACTTCAATTTATTAGATCATTTACTTGTATTACTTTCCGACATTCATGCTATCGTTTTAGACTAATGTAGCACTTATTATCTAACAAGTAATGGCGTCACAGCAACTTTGACGTCATACATCTGAGAAATGTTGTTTTTCGTTTATTTTCCCCATGGTTTGTTATTTTTCCTTTCCAGGGTATTTTATGCAAATATGTCAATGTTATGTTACTGGCTTGTATAAATACTGCTCGAGTTAGAGCAATGGTGCCGCTTGCAGCAGACACAGTTGAACTCACAAGCTAGTGAGATTCGTATGTTAGAAGTCTCTGTGTGAGATTGTTTTGATTATACAAATGTTTTAAGTTATTGCTTTTAATATTTTTAAATGTTTATTGAAGTTTAAAATAAACGTAATTATTTTAACTGAAGTCTTGCTGATTTCTAAACACACCTCATACCAGACCAGTGCGTGCTCTTATATTGTCACTCTGCGTGACACTTGGTTATGGGCCCAGACATGCATTCGGGTGTGTGGTGCAATTAAAGACAAGGAAGCCGCCTGACTCCTGTGGAAGTAGCTCCAGTGATGGCTGTTCCGTGTTTCCGGTACAGTACGTGTCCAGCGTGGATCCAGTGAACTGACTTCGTAGCAACAGTATGCTGAACTGTCTATGCATTTTTTCATCGTCAGCTGTAATTATGATGTGCTTCGACGGCGGGCCAGGTCTGTAAATTTTGTTTTGTTTTGTGCTGCTCTCCTTTACAATTATCAAAGATGGATCCTATGATGATAGATCCATTGGGGGCGGACAATTATGCCACGTGGGCAAATGATGTAAAAGTGTTGCTAATGAGTAAAAACTGTTGGAGTATAGTAAATAAAACAGAAATTAAACCAGAGGTGGTTAAGGATCAAGTTCCTGATCTTAAAGAAGTTAGGGATTTTGAGGCTAGGAAAGCAAAAGCTTTTAGTATAATTTATCTAAATATTACAAAACCCTATAGAGCCCTTTTGACAGGTATCGATGATGCTTGCAAGGCATGGAACAGGCTTGAAACCCACTTTAGGCCTGATTCTCGTGCCCGAATCATTGGGCTAACTGATGCTTTTTTTAAATGTAGGCCGAATGAGTCTGAAAACATAGGCCTCTTTGCCGCCCGTTTGACTGACATTGTTAATCAATTAAATGATGCCGGCAAGCCTATTGACGACTGGTTTGTTGCTTTCCAGCTTATCAGACATCTCCCGACCGAGTTTGCTGGCATAGTTCAGACGATCTATAGATACCCAGACCCCCAATTCACATCTGATAAAGTTTTGAGTGAACTTTTGGCCGAAGAGTCTCGTCTGTTACAGGCTCAAGGTGACCAAGAGGCAGTTGCACTCGAGGCTACCCGAGAAACGAATTTAAGAACTTTTGAAGATCGCAAATGTTTTCGGTGTGGCAAGAAAGGTCATCTTATCAAGAATTGTAGGGTCAACACAGTTAACCAGTCGAGGACACCCAAATTTGTCAAACCACCTGAAGCGGTACAAAAGTCAAATACCCGCAGAAAGTTTTTAAGAAAGAGAACACGGAGTAATTTTATTGTCGAGGCTTCCCTGGGCAATAGTAGTGATAGGAAAACAGCCTGGGTTTTTGACACCGCGGCTAGTTCCCACTTCTGTTGCAATAGGTCCCTTTTTGTCGACTATAAGAAAAAGTCCGGAACCTCTGTGGCTGTGGCCATTGATGGTATTGACTGTCCTATCGAAGGGATAGGGAAAATCAAAATGTTTTTCAGATATAAAAATAGGCAAGAATATGTAACTCTGTCGAATGTCCTTTATTCGCCAAGACTTCGGCGTAATTTAATAGCGGGGTCTCTGATAGAAGGAAATGGGACTACATTCGAGGGTAAGAATGGTCATATTAGAGTTCTTGGTAGAGATGGCCGATTAATTTTCTGTGCAAAGAAACATAGGGGGTTGTACTACGTGTACCCCCAGTACCCTAAGAAGGCCGAATCCCCCGAGGTCTTGAGTACTACTGACAATTCTCTCAGTAAGTGGCATCGTAGGTTCAGCCACATAAATAGCAAATATATTGTTAAAACAAGTAAGGAAAACTGTGTGCGAGGTTTACCAAAGTTTAAAAATACTGAGGATATGAAGTGCGAGCCTTGTCAAGTAGCAAAATCTAAACGTGTCTCGTTCAAACCTATTGCGAAGATCAGGTCAAATAAACCTCTAGAGCTAGTGCACATGGATCTGTGTGCAATGCCAGAGAAATCTAAGGGAGGGCACAAGTACTTTCTTAGTATTATAGATGACCACTCGCGTAAGGTAACGGTTTTTCCCCCTCAAAGAAAAAACAGAGGTCTTCGATGCTTTTAAGAAATGGCAAAAGAGGGCCGAGAGGTTCACCGGAAAAAAGGTGATTAATGTAAGAACTGACCAAGGGTTGGAATTTTGTCACCAACAGTTCGAAGATTACCTAGAAGACCAAGGTATACGAGCAGAGAGGACCAATACTTACTCCCCTGAACAAAGTGGGGTAAGTGAGAGGTTCAACTTCACAGCCGTAGACGGGGTAAGAGCCCTTCTAGAGGATAGTTCTTTGAAAAAGTCATTTTGGGACGAGGCAGTTTTATGTTTCACATACACCTGGAACAGAGTTTGCCATCACAACCAGGTAAAAACACCTTTTGAGATTTTTGGAGGTAAATCTCCCTCAGTGAAACATTTAAAATGTTTTGGAAGCACTGCTTTTGTTGGGACCCCCAAACAACTACGGAAAAAGTTAGATTCTCGGGCCAAAAAGGGCGTCATGGTTGGATACGCAATGCGTACCAAAGGGTACCGTATCTGGATACCGGAGGAACATAAGGTCGTTGAGACCATTAATGTTAGGTTTGTGGAGCCCAGTGGTCGCGTACTGGACCCAATTGTACCAAACCCTGATTTCATAGACTTCGAGAGCGACACTGAGTCAGAAATCGACGAATCAGATGTTGAGCACGATGTGGAGGATAGAGGGCCTTCCAGTCATGATGACCAAGCTGAACCTGTTGCAGGTCCATCCAGAGACCCAGAATCTCCCTTGAAAACCACCTCCTGGACCAGGCGAGCTGTACTTCGTGCAATCGGCAACAGACATGATATATACTATTACCCCGAAGGCAGTAAAGCACGTTTGAGGTCGCTTAATGATGTGGAGGAATACTGTCGGGCAAATAAAATTAAGTATAACAAAGCAGACTTTAATTTCAGTACAAAAAATAATTATTCTGGGCCAGCTGAAAAGATTGGCGAGAATATGGAATCACGTGGCGATGAATCTTGTCATTCTTCTGCATGACTAGATGAAATTAATATCCCATCAAGTTTTAATGCCGCCCTGAGAACCCCCAAGCAGATGAATGGTATAAATCTATGAAGGAGGAAATACAAGTGATGCATGATCGAGACGTCTGGGATCTAGTAGCCAAACCAGAGAAAGCCAAGATTGTTGGAAATCGTTGGGTTTTTAGCTTGAAGAAAAATTCGGAAGGTCAGGTGGTGAGATTTAAATCTCGCCTTGTTGCCCAGGGTTTTCTTCAGCGTAAAGGGGAATCTTATGATGAAACCTTCAGCCCTGTAGTAAATTTCCCTTTAATAAGGTTGTTTTTCACTGTTCTAGTTGCTTATAAGAAATGGTCCCATAGACAACTTGATATAAAATGTGCTTATTTATATGCCCCACTATCTTATACCGTATATATGAGTCAACCTCAATGTTTTGTTGAACCCCAAAAACCACACCTAGTTTGTCGCTTGAAAAAAGCATTATACGGTCTGCATCAAAGTCGCCGTGAGTGGTTCTTTGAGATTAGCAGTAAATTGCTTGAAATGGGATTTAATGAAATTTCTTGGGCTAATTGTGTTTTTACATATCAAAATAATATAGTTCTGTTGCTATACGTGGACGACATTGTAATTTTTGGTGAAAATGATAGTCGTATCGACCGCGTCATAAAAAATCTAAGTTCTAAATTTGATTTGAAAGAACTAGGCAGAACTAGAAACCTATTGGGAGTGGAAATCGAAGAATCTGATGGCAAAATTTTTATTCACCAGAAGGACTATATTAGAAGAGTGAAAACCCTTTTCTGCAAGTTTAAGCTCCCGGTGGTTTCACTACCAATTCCTAAGGGCTTAGTGCTGTCAAAAAACCAATGTCCTGATTCGGATGAAGAACGTAAACAGATGGAACAAATTCCTTATCGGAGTGCTATAGGGTGTTTAGCCTTTCTTGCTAACCGAACTAGGCCCGATATTTGTTTCGCCGTTAACATCCTATCACAATTTCAATCAGACCCTGGTATGACGCACTGGAATGCCCTTGTTAAACTTCTGGGGTATGTGTGTCAAACAGAAAATTACCGACTTGAGTTGTCAAGGGTAAATAAGTTAGAATTAGTTTGTTTTAGTGATGCCGACTATGCATCCAACCGGGATGATAGAATTTCTATGGGAGGAATGCTACTTTTAGTTGATAAGGCCCCTATTGCTTGGCGTACATTTAAGCAGAAATGTGTGAGCCTTTCATCAATGGAAAGTGAATACGTGTCTATTACTGAGGCATCAAAAGAACTGGTTTGGATAACAAGTATTTTAGATGAGTGCTATGATAAGAATATTCTTGATTTTAAACCATCTGAAATCACTTTATTTTCCGACAACCAGGCTGCTATCAGTTTTTGTAAATCCCCCATAGAAAATCATAAAACAAAACATATATCAGTCAAATTACATTTTATTAGAAATTTGATGAATGATAATCTATTTAATTTAAAGTATATACATACAAAGGAAAACCTTGCTGACTGCTTTACTAAAGCAGTGACAAAACTTCAACTTAAAAATTTTTTGGACTCTCTGTTTAAGTTATAGGAATTTTTATAAGTCGAGATGTGTTCTGGCACTTTTGTGTGTTTTATACCTTTTTGCAAGGTGTTTGGTTGTTTTTAAAAGTAAAAAATGTTATCTTGTATATATTTCTGTGTATGTATGTGGTTGTCTTAGAGGGAGAGAGTAACGGTCCCCGCGAGGGTACATTTTTTGCTAATCGTAATGTATTCGGATTGCTCGAGCAGCCCCAATACCGTTTCGGAGGGGTGAAACTGTAATTTGCCAGAGAGTTATGAAGAATATGTTATGGGTTAGTAAGTGTGTATCTTAGCTCCCAGTCACGGCAGTCGTTAAGTTTTTATTTCTGTAAGCCCCAGTTTTAAAATGGAACCTGTCATATACCCACTCTTACTCTAGATAACCACATGCACATATAATATTTCAATCTTACATACTTTTGATATTAATGTTTGATACTTTTTGCATTATCCCTTGTAATATTTTTCGGGGAGAGTGTGGCCACACTCATAATTTAATAGTAGTATTGTCTTTCAATTGTATCTGAAATGTGTACTTTTCACTTTCTTTAATTTAAGTGTCCTTTTTTTGTACACTTGTAAAATGTGATGTGTTCTTTCACAAAAATGTTTATTGCAATTATGTATGTAATCACGCATTACTGTGGTAGCTTTGTTTTAGCATTCCATGATATTTATGTCTTGCAATGTGTTTATCACCCTTTCATATGCTTGCATCTTGTCCATGAAGTGTATTACTTGAATCGTGATTGCTTTTATTTCCTTGAGTGTATTGTATGATAGTTATACCTTCCCGAACTTTTCTGGGAAATTTTTTCCTGCAAATTAAATATAAGTAAGTTCAATTTTTTTTGTAGGTATGAACTGTGTATATACAATTAATGATAATGCTTGTAAACTAAATTTAAAGTACTTAATCTTTTAAATTTTCAACATTACCGTAAACGTTTTAGTTCTGTGTGGACTTAGCATTTTCAGCTCGAATGAAAATTAAGGTGACTTGTTCTGGGTGAACATTTTTAAACTTAAAAGTTTTTCTTAGATATCAAGTTCTGTGTGAACGTAAAGCAATTTTTTTTAATGTCTTAAAAGTAATAGGCGGGCCACTTGTTAGGAAAATGAACCTTAAAAGGGCTATCTAAACTTCAATTTATTAGATCATTTACTTGTATTACTTTCCGACATTCATGCTATCGTTTTAGACTAATGTAGCACTTATTATCTAACAAGTAATGGCGTCACAGCAACTTTGACGTCATACATCTGAGAAATGTTGTTTTTCGTTTATTTTCCCCATGGTTTGTTATTTTTCCTTTCCAGGGTATTTTATGCAAATATGTCAATGTTATGTTACTGGCTTGTATAAATACTGCTCGAGTTAGAGCAATGGTGCCGCTTGCAGCAGACACAGTTGAACTCACAAGCTAGTGAGATTCGTATGTTAGAAGTCTCTGTGTGAGATTGTTTTGATTATACAAATGTTTTAAGTTATTGCTTTTAATATTTTTAAATGTTTATTGAAGTTTAAAATAAACGTAATTATTTTAACTGAAGTCTTGCTGATTTCTAAACACACCTCATACCAGACCAGTGCGTGCTCTTATATTGTCACTCTGCGTGACAAGAACGCCTCGACGGAAATACCTATCGCATTTTTTTAGAAAGAGTTTTGCCGGATCTGATGGGTGACGTTCCAGCCGCTACACGCCGAAACATCTGGTTTCAGCATGATGGAGCGCCTGCCCACTTTAGCTACGCTGTTCGATAATACCTCGATAGGACTTATCCTAATCGCTGGATCTATAGAAGCGGAACAGTCCAATGGCCGCCGCGATCCCCCGACCTGACTCCCCTGGATTTCTACCTGTGGGGACACATGAAGTCCATAGTGTACGAGACACCCGTAACATCGGACATGGATCTTATCGCCAGGATCTCGGAAGCGGCAGCACGTGTCCGTGACACTCCTGGCCAATTTGAACGGGTTCGTGAATCCATGCGCCGACGCTGTGAAACGTGCATTGTGGCGAATGGAAGGAATTTTGAATATTTGCTGTGATGTAATGATGTTTTGTAATAAAAATCATATTAACACTGTTGTCGATATCATTTTTTTTCTTCTCATCCAAACCTGCACTTATCGCCCTCTAGCGGTCTCAGTTTGAATTTTCGGACACAATTTCCTATGTAAATCTTGTTCATCATGATATGACGGACCAGCATGTTAAGTTTGTAAACGACCTTTTGGGACACCCTGTATATATATATATATATATATATATATATATATATATATATATATATTTATTTATTTATTTATTTATTTATTTATTTATTTATTTATTTATGTATGTGCAACGAAAACGTCTCCTCCTATTAAATTACATTAACGCGTATGCTAAATTATTATACTTTTGATAAAGCACGACCCCTCTTCCAAATTGCAACCTAAAAATTATGTAATTTAAAATTTATATTGGCCCTGCAGATCATTAAGGATGCATTTGAAATATCTGAATTCAATAACAACCCCATAATATCTGAGCCGAATCCTAAGGCCTCGTTTGTATACAATAAATAAGACATGTTTTCAAATTCTTCCTTTTTGATAAAACTCATAGCAGCGCGTGATCTAGTAATTAATTAATCCTCAAGAACCACGATGTGGACACGTGAACTCCACGAAACTAAATCGTCCAATTAAATAATAAGTAATTTCGGTCGCCTGGTGGCAAGATCAGCAAACAGAAATTTGATAGTAGCTTGAACGGAAGACTTCTCTCTCTTCTCTCTTAAATCTGTCAAATAAGCAGCTGCTGTTTTTCGCACCCCATCCTGTTGCATGGACGCCGCAAATCGAGTGGTCACTGCTGCTAATGTCTTCACATAAATAACATACGTTTTGGAATTTGTCTTTCTCTCCATAATTTACTAAATGCTTTCCCGGATCAACGACTGCCACCATTATAAGTTGCTCTACATTCTAGCATTTAAACACCCTTTCCTAAACCCAATCTCCTGTAATATTAATTTATCGCTTTAAAACTCTTAGCAACAGAAGTTCCCATGAATCGCATGACTTTGCATTTCTACACGTGTATATGTCCCAATTAAGGAGTGGGTTAGCATCGTGGGCCCCTAAATCTGCTGACCCTACAAATGATAGTCACATGTCTACCTCGCCCTCGCTTTGAATGTTGGAAGGTGATATTTATTCCGAGCCGTTCTTCTGAAATGAACGGATGTATTTTTGTCGCTCTAATAAACGATTTGACCCGACTGCTTCCAAATTTAATTTTATTACTTTCAGGCTGTGTCTAGTTCCAGCCATGTAAATATGGGCTAGTTTTTCCTTTCAGATTAGAATTTAAGGACGTGGTGTAATGGGTATATTACACACACACACACACACACACATATATATATATATATATATATATATATATATATATATAGAGAGAGAGAGAGAGAGAGAGAGAGATTGACTAATTGATAAATAAATAGATAGATAGATGGAAACACTGTCATTGAAAAGAATTTCGGGGCATTTCAGATATTTACTTAAGTTTAAAAAACGTTGTAAAGACTGTCTTGAAAAGGAAATTGCATGAAGCTAAAATGGGCTTAATTTCAGTGAATTTGATCTACTCTCCGAGCTCAAAAGTGGACTAGACCTAGGAAGTCATTTCCGTCAGGTTTTCCATGTTGTGCATTCAAAGCTATGATACAAACAGCAAAAGAGACTGCCAATAGCCTTGAGGGGATATGGGAAGCATGGCGCTGTAACCACAGTAAGAAAAGCACAAAGAAGAAGCACATCCCGACAGATCTCGACAGAATATCCACGGTTAAACTATCCCATTCCACCTATATCTTTTTGATCGTTACTGAGGTGCCCAAGCAAGTTCCATCACCATTCACAGAGAGTTGTTAGGTATTTATGATAGAGGAACAGGACGCATGTCACCCTCTTTCCTATTATGCTATAAAGTTGTTCCAGTTTTCTTTCACCCAGTCTGGTGAACATGTTTCTATCTTGCAGTATTTTGGAATTCCCGTTGTGAAGAACGCAATCGAGCTCCCGATAGAACAACGCAATCCGTTGGAGCAACGCAATCGATCTCCCTACCACCCAACAGGATGTGAGCGAGAAATTCCTTGAAAATGCTTAAAATGAGACTTATCTCATTTAAATCCCATAGGACTCTTCTTAGGTAAACTAGAGCAACCACAAATAATCGAACTTATCGGCCGTGTTCACCTCTGGCAGCGGCCGCTCTTTGACGATTTATGGTACATTCTAGCCCAGTACAATCAGGAATTGCTAGATAGTGTGCATCGATATATTGCGGTTGATATGCAAGAAATAATTGTTTGAGTTAATTAATTATCATTTTAAAACCATTTTCTCTAAACATTATGATGAACTATTCTTTTTCTTTAGCATAACGTATGTGTATACACATACGTAAAATGTAGGCAGACACTAAATACGAACCAGAATAATCTTTATCTGTTAGTTTTGAAGATAAACATTTTTAATTCGCAAACATACAAAAATAGTGGTTTAAAAATGAAAATATATAAAGCAAGAGAGGAAAATAATTTTAATTTAAAAAATTGATCAAATTCTCGACAGTATAAGAATATTCACAAACAGATTGACATACGTGTGCTGGCAAATGTAAATATCAATTATAAAACTTTACAACATAAACTTCAGACTAGAGGCATAACGGTTAAAAAATCACCCCAAAAAATGGGAAATTACCTGGGAATTACTAACGTTAATCCTTGATTCAGCAAAAACCCAGCTGGAATGACGCAATTGAGCCCCACGTTTAGATGTGTACCTTTAGAAACTAAAACGCACGCAAAAAACTTCTGCCCACTGTTTGATTAGGTAGTGTTATTAGATAGCAAAAGAAAGGGAGAGGTTTTTTTAGACCCATTTATTAAACTGAACCGACCACTTGCAACATCACTAATACATTATTTCGTGATGCATGTAAGGAAGAATAACATTCATTAATTAATTATATAAAAACCGATCTAACATTTTTTGTTTATTTCCCTGTTTTTTTTTGGAGCTCACCAAAGCTTTCCTAATAAAAATATATTTAATAATATATACGAAAATGTAGAAGTAATCACTTTAGATTTGCAAATTATTTTTAGCGGGAAAATACCGAACAATCTAACTACTAAGCAGGCACACTTACCATCAAACTACGAACAAAAGAAAAAGACCTCCGATTCTTCTATTTTTATATTGCTGTCTCCCCGAAAACAAAAAATCAAATGCAAATCATTTAAATGCATTATTTAATTATTTTTCCTTGGCTGGATTTTAAGCACGAAATGAAAAAGAGAAGAGATAGAGACAACGGTTGAAGGTAGACGAACGTACTGTTTCTTTCAATTTCAATTTGAATATATATAGCAATCTGTTTCTAAAACTATTGAAATTTTGACTGGAAAAGGACGAATAGGTTTAGTAGCAGAGTTTCTTTTTAAGACTTGTATTTTATTGTTTTATGTCACTGACAGAATAATTTGCCGACATATATCCTCCAGGTTTGGAATATTGTGAAGCAAAAACTGTAGTAAACTAAATAAATGCAGATCTAACATCATATGCTTCATTTTAATAAATAACATTGCTATACCAGAAGAAATATTAATCATAACTAGTTTGAAAATATTATAGTAGAAATATACATATTACGATAATTATTAAAATAGCAGTGTCGTTTTAGATTACATTTACTATTTTTATTTGTCAATTTATATATACAAATTAATCAAGCTACAAAAGAATGAATGTCAATTTAAAAAACAAAACTTATTCTTTTTCTTGAAATTCAATGCGGAAGTTATTTTGGAATCTTTTTTATATTTTAACGACAAATGTAATAAGATTTACGATATAAAAGAGAACCATCGGTCTTGTATATGATTAAAAAATAAAGGAAATATTTGGATCTCCTTCATGAACGTTTCATGCTAAACAGCTTTAATAACAAATTTGTGGGTAGTCCCAAAAGAAAGGTCTAATATTTCACTGTACGGGAGTTTTAATCCTATAATTAGGGTCACTGATTGACTGTTTACGTCTTCCTATGATAAAAAGTTCCATTTAGTCTCCTTGTAGCAAAAGAAGCTCTGCTATTTCCCTCGACAAATGTTGCCAACCAACCCTGTTATTACAAATTATTTTGACACTGCAGGGAAATTTCAAGTATTATAACACACACATACACACACACACACACACATATATATATATATATATATATATATATATATATATATATATATATCCGGATTGAACGCTCTTAAATAGACCATAAAGGTTCAATTACATTGATGTAAGGGATCTGTGTGGGCCAAGCAAGTTGTTTCACTTCATCCTCGTGTTCATCAAACCGTGATTGGAAAAGTGAACTGTATGAATAGGGGCGTTACCATCTTGGAAAAGTCCATCTCCTGCAGGAATCAAAGTTTGCATCATAGGATGGACCTGGTCAGCTAAAATTTCTCTATACTTCTCCCCAGTGAGCCTTCCTTTCAGGGTTAAGATTCGGCCAGCAGAAAACCACGCCACCATACCATGAAAGATCCACCTCCATGCTTGACAGCTGGAAGGGGAGAATCACGATCATACGCTTGTGCAGGTGTCCTCCAAACATGCACCCTTCTTGTTGTGGAGAAAATTGTGAAAGATGATTCGTCTGACCGTATAATTGTCTGCCACTTATCAATCGACCAGGTTTTTGTGGTTGCGGCACCACTGTGCACGACATTTGGCATTAACATTTATGACAAGTGACTTGGGAATTGATTCTCTGCCGTAAATGTTCTGTTTATAAAGGTTCCTCCTATCTGTAATTATTGACACTGGAGAATCCAGTTGCTGATTGACCTCTGCGGTCACTTTGGCTGCAGTTGCTTTCTTTTTAGACATTACAACCCGCTTCAATATCCGTTGGTCTGTTTCACCCAGCTTCTCCTTCCGTACACTATTTTGCTTTGCCGAGCTTGTCTAGCCACGCTGTGTACGCTGTCATGACTTTAGACACCGTACCTCTAGAAACGTCTAAAAACTGGGATGTTTTGGTTACAGTTGCTCCAGCTAGTCGGGCTCCAACAATTTGGCATCTTTGAAAGTCTGTGATGCCTGACATTTTACACTTTTGACAAAAATCCAAGACGTATACAACATTACTAAACCTACCTCATAGTACCGTGATATATATGTACTTTTTATATTTAAAAAACTGGCAGCTAGGACTATATTTTAACGCTTACGAAGCGCATTCTTAAATATCACTTTTATTCACAGGTGTTTCCATTATTTTGATAACTACCTGTATATATATATATATACATACTGGGTGCGGCAGAATCTGGTGCGGCGATCTGATTTTTAAAGTCAATAACAAAAATACAAAGCAAGATAGAGAAAGAAATCTTTTATACCTGAGAAGTACACAGTATGCCATTGTCATCCATTAAGTTTTAAAGATTACATCAATTGAATGGCGACCATCATTTTCGATGCAGTTTTGAAGTTTCTTTTAGAAATTTTGAATGGATCTGCGAACCATGTCCCACGGAATCGCCGTGATTTCTTGCGTAATTGTTGCCTTGAGTGCTTGCAAATTTGTTGGTCGGTGTTGGTACACTTTTGATTTCAGATAGCCCCACAGAAAAAAAATTTGCAAGCACTCAAGGCAACAATTATGTAAGAAATCACGGCGATTCCGCGGCTCATGTTCCTCAGATCCATGCAAAATTTCGGAAGAGACTTTAAAACTGCATAGAAAATGACGGTCGCCATATAACTGATGTAGTCTTTAAAACTTAATGGATGGCAATGGCATACTGTGTACTTCTCAAGTATAAAAGATTTTTCTCTATCTTGCTTTGTAGTTTTGTTATTGATGTTCAAAATCGAAACGTTCTTTCTGCCGCAACCAGTTTGTGTATATATATATATATATATTTGCAAGAAGAAAAACACGTAAATCTCTTCTATCTAAAAAAAGCAAAATGTTTAATATTTATAGTAAAATATTTTAAATTTTGATTTGGTCCTTTAAGGAAAAGAAAAATATTAAAATACTGGTTGAAATGGACTCTTTATAGGAAGGACTAAAGCGATCTCTTCTACGTAAATTATTATAACGGCTATTTAAAATCATTTTATGTTGAGAAAATTTTTAATACAGAATTTAATTAGTTAACATGCCATAAAACTCTACCGAACGTATAGATTTATTTCCATAATGACTGGTTGTTAGGGAAAAAGCGAGCCCTCTCCTTTCAAGAAGTTAATTTAAAAATAAAATGCTAAAGAATTCTATGCAGGAAGACTAGAGTTATTAGGCATGAAAAAAGTCGTGAATTGTATATATATTCTTCTCATATCAGAAACAAAAGATATCAGTCAGTCAGGAAATCTCATATGAAGCAATCATCGTAAAACAAAATAACATGACAGCGGAAAATGCCCTTTTTTATTATTCTTGTTAAGTTCACAGAGAGGAAAGTAAATAGAGATGCGTGTGTTAGAGAAACACATTTTTTTTTATCCCTCCTTCAATGCATTGTGACAAATTTCTTCAGAATATTGAAATTCCATCTTGGTTTGGAAATAAGATTTAGGGGAGAGGTTTTGTAATGCAGGGTGAATTTTTACATCGTTGAAAGTTCAGGTCAAATGATTCACAGAAAAGCTTTGTTTTGAGGTATACTCGTGATTGCGACAGCTAAAATTTAAGTTAAGTTCGGTAAACTAACTATATATTATACCAGTGTATAGCAGTATTGCATCAGAGTATTAATCAAATAATATTTTGAAGATTAATTTCGAAAAATATCACGAGATATATTCCTGATATTCGTCGTATAAATATATATAACTTTGTTATGTACAATGAAAGGCTAAAACGTATGACATGTAAAGATATTTTGTATAAGTATATTTTAGTATAATAACATGATACTGAGCGAATTATATTGAAAATGTTTCTTTCATAAAACACTTTCAATATAATTCGCATTATAATTTTCATTATAATGCGAAATTATACTGCGAATTATTATAGTATATTTCGCAGTAAAATTTTCATTTTTTTGGATAAAACGTAACCAAAAAAATTTATATCCTCTATAAATGCCTTAAGGCTATTTTATGTGATCGAACTATTCGTGAATACGAATGAAAATATTTAAATAAGACAGGAAAATATATTTTATACAATTAATTAGGGACATTGTGCCAAAATACAAATCAGATGGTATTTCGTTAAACATAGCAATGCATTTTTGAATGTTTGTTTATATAATTAATTTGCACTAACATTATATTTTCTAATACTCCAAAGAATGTAGTCGATATACCTTCTCCTTCAATACTAATTATTTAAACTTCAAGCAGAAGTACTTCCAAGAAAAAGACTCAAAGGATATCTCTAAATATCCTTGCAGATAACACCAGGGATTACATAAACGGAATTCCAGTCAATCGCCATAATTATGAACAATTAAGAAGTTATTTATCTATATAATTTCTGCTCACCATGCAAATTATCAAAGAATTCGCTGACTGCGAAGATTATTTTCACCACCATGTGTAATACACAATTTATTTTCTAACTGTAACAGACGTCTTGTGTTTTCTTTGTCCCCCCAAAAATAAAAATAAACATAAAACCTAGAATGAACGTTGTTCGACCAAACCCCATTTCTTAACACGTAAAGCCAAGTTAAACACTCGATAAACACACGTCTAATTGCTTTTTAACAGTAATTAATTACAGCCATCTATCACCTCAAAGAGTAATGAAAGTGATGAAAGCTATTTTATAGGATGCCTGGAAGAGATAACATAAGCTTTAATTGTAAACGTTAGTGAAAATTAAATGTCTGAGAACAAATAATTAAGCAAAATATATATATATATATATACTAGCGGACCCGACAGACGTTGTCCTGTTCAAACGTTGTAATTGTAGCTGAAGTACCCGGCGATGCCCGGAATTTTAAGAATATTTGTTAACCAAAATCAATTTAAAAACTAAACACAGTATAAGTAACATAGAAAAGATTTACCCTTTATCATTGGAGCAAAAAATTCTGAAAAGTAAAACATAAAATATATAAACTTATAATAAACCTATAAAAATCCATTAAAAAACTAAACGCAGTATAAATAACATAGAAAAAAAAGTATACGAAATGTTATACATATTAATAATATGAAAACCCAATTAAAAATGTATAAATGCATAATAAACTCCTCAGATTTCAGCTATATTCGGTATTTCATCATAAAAAAGCTGAAAAAAATAAAAATAAATAAAAATAATACTTTAAAAAATCATAAAATAAAATTAAAATTAAAAAATAATAAAATAAAATAAAATAATAATTAAAAAAATCATAAAATAAAATTAAAATTAAAAAATAATAAAATAAAATAAAATAATAATTAAAAAAATCATAAAATAAAATTAAAATTAAAAAATAATAAAATAAAATAAAATAATAATTAAAAAAATAATAAAATAAAAGCTGAAATAAAAAATTCTTAAAAAAAAGCCCGAAATAACAGGTCTAGCAAAAGTTACACAACTCTGGATTCGAACACTGGCCGAGAGCACGGTACTTTCCGAACGGGCGACCTTCCGAATGCGCCACGATTACACGGCGTTCTACTGAGTAAAGTGAAACATATTCGCTATTGGAAAGTTGTTGTGGGCTGGTGATTATAAATGTCAGAGGAGTTTTAGTCAGAAATAAGTTAGCAGGATAGAATCTTAGTCTTTAGCTCTTCAATAGGCACAAAGATATAGGCGAGGGGGACTGCAGTAGCGATTAAAAAAGATCTCGTGTCACTTAGCGTGGTTGATTCGAATTTTCCATCGCGTGTCGAGAATATCAATATGCCGTTGGATCTGATCTATTTTAGAGTATAAAATCTGACTTCAAAGATTATTATTTTCATTTATTATTCTGGTTTAATATATGACTTGAAACTTTTTGATTTTCTTTATTTTTATCTTTTCGCTCGCTGTTTACTAACTAAACCTAACGTGGAAGCCATTATCCAGAGGGGTGATTCCACAAACTGTAACAGTTTCCATTTACCGGACGCACCCCCTTATAAATTGTTGGATTTTTATTAATTAATTAAAAATATAAAAACATTTTCTATCGGATCAAATTGTGAATCTAAACCATTCTCGAATCAACTTAATCGCACACACAAAATTTCATAAAAATCAGTCCAGTCGTTTAGGAGGAGTTCAGTTACATACACACGGACAGAAGAAATATATATATAAGATGTGTATATATATATATACTAGCTGTACCCGTCCCGGCGTTGCTCGGGTAATGTAATTACCAATTTTTTAGTAGCCTTAACCCTTTGTTAATGGGCGTCGCTGTCATCCTTTTCCTCACCACGATACATTATTTTACCCATATAAATTTAATCCTTTCTGGCACATTTTGGCAAAATTTTTGACATAGGATTACTAATCGAATATCACTGTAATAGTAATCGATTTCCTTGAAAACGAATATATCACATCCTCCACATGCTGAAATTCTTTGAAATCTTCATAGATTTTTTCCACAAATACACCACAAATTATATGATATTAACTAAGTGCTGGCCAAAAAAATTACGGCATTACTAAATGTGATTTTTTAATCGATTATCACTGCAATAGTAATCGATTTCCTTTAACCACTCAATCCCTCATAGAAAACAAACGCCCCAACACATCACGTGCATTACGTCGAAAAACTGGTTTTTCTCCTATTTTCACCCGCTGTATCTTCGTCCGGAAATGAAGAACGAAATCTCCAAAATGAGATTTCTCGCAAGAGTTTCCGAATCATAAAATAAATTATTAAAAAATAACTAAAATTTGTAAATTAATTTTGGTTCTGGCTTTCGAAACTGTGATGTCTAGGGTCTCTGAGATAAAAATTTCGTAAAAATGTAACGATATTTACGTATCGATTCGAAAATTTGGAAAAAAGGGTCACAGACAAAATCGCGTTTTTTTCCGAAAAACGGGTGCGTACAGGCGATCGAAAAAAAATCACAATTAATCGATAAATTAAGACAGACAATTTTAATTGTGATTTCCGTATAGTGTCATCTTTCCCGTATAGGGTCGTCCGAAAAAAAAAATTCTTGGACGGATACATTAGGATTTACGGAGCTTTTACTCGTCCGGGAGCTCCAAATCGCGACTAAATATTTAATTACGGAAAATCTAATTAGAAAATCGAAAAAAGGGCTTCGAGGTGCATAATGAGACCTCGGGAGGTATCTTCGTGTCGAATCTCAAAACTGTCCGACCTACCGTCTTTGCGCTGCGCCGCGAGCAGACAAAAACTCGGTCACACACACACAGACTTTGCCTTTTATATATAAAGATATATATATATATATATATATATCTAATATATAAAAATGAATGTTTGTATCTCTGTAATTGTATAGAAATCCACAGTTTAGGAGCAACGATCGTGAAATTTTACATACAGGCGTCTTTAAAAACAGCCGAGGGTCTGAAGAACTTCAAAAATCGAAATTAATTACCGTTGATTTTTAATTAATAAAAAACCAAAAATTTTGAAACTAAATGTAAGATGTTACACTTTGTGGAAACACCTCTCTGAATATGGCGTCCACGTTAGGGTTAGCTGAAGCAAACAGCGAGCGAAAAGATAAAAATAAATAAAATCAAAAAGTTTCAAGTTACATATTAAACCAGAATAATAAATGAAAATAATAATCTTTCAAGTCAGATTTTATACTCTAAAATAAATCGGATCCAACGGCATATTGACACTATCACACGCGATGGAAAATTCGAATCAACCACGCTAAGTGTCACAAGATCATTTTTAATCGCTACTGCAACCCCCCTCGCTTATGTCTTTGTGTCTATTGAAGAGTTAAAGACTAAGCTTCTATCCTGCGAACTTATTTCTAACTTAAAACTCCTCTTACTCCATAAATACATGTATATTCACCAACCCATAGCAACTTTCCAGTAATTTTAATACAAATATTCTCCTATTTACACAATACACCAGCATGTTATTGTGGCGCATTCGGTAAGAGCGTTAATTTACTATACAACATGACGCGGGTTCGAATACGGATCGTACAGATTTTGCTAAACCTGTATTTTCAGCTTTTTTATGGAGGCTTTTTTGTTTCAGCTTTTATTTTATTATTTTTTAAATTATTATTATTATTATTTTTATTTATTATTTTTTTTAATTATTTTTATTTTATTTTATTATTTTTAAAAATTATTATTTTTATTTTATTTTATTTTTCATATTATTAATGTGTATAACATTTCGTATACTTTTTTTTCTATGTTATTTATACTGTGTTTATTTTTTTAATGGATTTTGGTAGGTTTATTATAAATTTATGTATTTTATGTTTTACTTTTCAGGAATTTTTGCTCCAATGATAAAGGCTAAATCTTTTCTATGTTATTTATACTGTATTTAGTTTTTAAATTGATTTTGGTTAACAAACATTCGACAATTTGACATTTTTACTTTTCAGCTTTACTTTCCTAAAGACAATTTGACATTTTTCCTTTTCAGCTTTTAGTGGTTTATTATAAATGTATATATTTTATGCTTTACTTTTCAGGGTTTTTTTGCTCCAATGATGAAACGCTAAATCTAGCTGAATTCTGAAGAAATTATTGTAAATTTATGGTTTTTTATGTTGGGTTTTCTTTTTATTCATGTGTATAACATTTCACATGCTTTTTATTCTATGATATTTATACTGTGTTTAGTTTTTAAATTGATTTTGGTTAACAAACATTCTTAAAATCCTGGGCAACGCCGGATAAATTATCACCTGTGTAGGTTGATAATTTATAAATTTTAAAACTGTTACCACATGTATATTTACAGATCCACAAGAACTTTCCAATATTTTTAATTAATAAATAACCAACAACTCTCGATTCACAAGCGTACAGTAGATGGCGCCACTATTTAATTTTTTTTTGTGTCTATTTCGTTGTTATGTGACGATAAATTTGTTAAAGTACCAGATAAAGAAATCACATGATCAGTGTTTAATAAATTAAATTGTAAAAATTCATCTTTAAAAATTCACCAAAAATTAGAAAATGGAGGTAAAGATGCGAAAAGAATTTCATTTTAAAGGAATTTTTATGATCTTTTTCGTGATTTAAATTTTACAACCCTCAAATTATTATTTTAAATGCAAACTTGAAAAAAGTTACAAAAACAGATTAAAAATTTAATTTAAAAAAATCTAAGAAGAATTTTTCAAAAATCTTTCTTAGTGCACCCCTACACTATTAGAAGAATCGCCATGCAAAATTTCAGCCCTTTAGGTCCAGCGGTTTGGTCTGTGCGTTGTATGTCAGTCAGTCAGTGAATGAATGAATGAATGAATAAGTCAGTTACGGAACTGTTTTATATATATAGATTTTTATTACTATCTCTATATCGTAACGTTAACTTCATGCGCACACATTATTTTTAACTGGCATTCAATTGGCTGTTAAAACTTTATATTTACATCCTATTTAAAAGAAGTAGGGTGGAAAGTTGGTAAAATTAAAATTTTGTGCAATGTATTTTAATTTCTCGATTAAAAGTAGTTTTTTTCTAAAAATCAATTTATTTCGCTTGAAAAGCTAAATATTTTATGCACGCGGTTTATATTATTATTACTATCTTTATATCGTAACGTTAACTTCATGCGCGAGCATTATTTTCTTATGCTTTTTTTATTATTATCATCTTTATAATAGCTTTATTTTCATATGGTTTTAAGCAACTATCGTTTTTATTCATATTATGTTGGTTTTTTATTAATTAAAAATTAAGGGTAATTAATTTCGATTCCGGAAGTTCTTATCTTTATTTTCATATGCTTTTTCATTTACGAATTATTCAAATGTTGGTTAAAAAACTTTTGCGTAATTTATATATTTGTGTGTGTTTAATTATTGAAATTAATAAATTTATATTTCTGGAGAGGATGTTTCAGATTTTAGTGGTACTATGATGAAAGGCTGAATATACCAAAATTCTGAGGAGTTTATTATGGAGAGAAAAGGAATTTAATATGTAGAGGATGTTTATAGAAGTTAAATGTGGAGAGGAGTTGAATGGTTTGCAGCCCTCAATCAAACACTTCATTTTTTTAAGAGGCAACGCTGCAGTCATATCATTGTTCTATTGGAAATTTCTGCTGAACCTGTAATTGCAGCTTTTTTTTTACCCCAATGATGAAAGGCTAATTCTAGCTGAATTCTGAGGAGTTTATTATAAATTTATATATTTATAGATTTCACAAGGTTTTTTTTCTATGTTATTTATACTGTGCTTAGTTTTAAATTAATTTTGGTTAACAAACATTAGAGAATTTGACATTTTTACTTTTCAGATTTTAGTATTAAAATGATGAAAGGCTGAAATTCTGAGACGTGTATAACATTTCACATATATTTTTTATGTTATTTATACTGTGTTAATTTTTAAATTGATTTTGGTTAACAACAAACATTCTTAAAATCCCGGGCATCGTCGGGTACTTCAGCTAGTATATATATATATATATGTGTATATATATATATATATATATATATATATATATATATATATATATATATATATATATATATATATATATATATATATATATATATATATATATATAAGAATTGAAAGGTGCTGTGTAGTTACTCTTGTCATGCAAAAAAATAAAACTAGACCTGAAAGATTGAAAGGATAATGTGTGTAGTATTTTTTATGTGTTTATTTCATACTGTCTTAAATCCTTTTGACGTATATATTCTGTACACATCTTTTCATATAATAATATACAGTTTCAGGTAAACTATTTGAAGAGGTTTTCAAAAGCAATTCAACAGATAGACAACAAAAAAAATAATGAAAAAGTTAAGTTAAATCTTTAAACACTAAAGCGTTTTTCTGCCCTTTTTCCAGGCTTTTCTGCTAGCATTTCGTACCAGAGTCTGTGGGCTCGAGTCTCACTATTGGCAGAGATATTTCTAGACTTTCGAAATAGGTTTTAAATCAGTAGGTCCCGACCTAATTAGCCCTCGTGTAAAAAAAAATTGACCGTAGAACTCTCATCCAAGCAACTTTTCCAGGCCTGGTAATCCAGGCCCTGATTCCTCGTTTGCAAGAGAGTTGTTCTAACCAATAAGCTTGCCGAGTTTAATAATAAGAATATTAATAATAGTAATAATAATAATAATAATAATAATAATAATATATACGAGTATTTGAGTGGTATAAAATTTTATAAGTAATTAGAAGAAATTTTATTAGGAGGTAACAAAAGCTCCTCCTGATAGGTCAATAGGAGGTAACAGGAAGTGATTTTAATTTTAATGATTTTGGCTACTTACTTATATAAGCTGTTATAAACCCTATCTGTATCCTCGTATAACTATAATCTCATAAGTTCTCTTTTTTTTCAGAAAAACAACAAACGGTATTCACCAAATATATTTATTTTTGTTTATTTTTTCAACGATAGAGGTTTTTTTCTGATTTTTGGTTTCACAACGGTCTGAAGGTGTTTTTCCATAAAGTTGGGGGCAGCTGCCTCGACTTCCTGCCACGTCTGATTTTTCCTTTCACTTGATGATGTGAGACATTCTTGTTCTTAGTTATTCTTTCTTTTTCTTACTCGATAAGAAAAGATGCCCTTTATATATTACCATACCCTCGTGGAATCACGCTCTTATAGTATTATGTATAATTAAACAAATCATTAACATTTTCTCACAATTAAATACAGTTGGTACATTTTTTTAAATTTTCTGTGGCTCAGCATAAACTTAATTTTAAAAAATAAGTAAATACTTCCTGAAACTGACACCTGTTTCAAACTGCAGATGTATGCTTTGAAAAAAATAGAGAAAATTTCCAGTTCGTCTGTCGAAGCAATTACCGTAAACAAAAGGGGGAAAAAGATAAGAAAATGTTTTTGTACGATTTTTGATGATTTCAGTTCAGTTCCTATTGAAGATACAATAGAAAAAAATTGTTATAGACAGATTTATACTTCCTTCGTTTCTTTTCTTCTAATTGGGCAGCATCTGAAGTTTTTTTAATTATAATTAATGGTGTTAATGAAAGCAAACAGATATTTTTTCTAAGGAAAATATCGATCCCCGGCAAAATTTGTTTTTACATTTCTCGAATTTTTATCGGAAAAAAAATTCAATAGAATCTGGGAAAAGAATTATTTGATCAGGTTCCTCAAAAAAGCACCATAGTATAGTTAAAATGAAAGGAAAAGAATGTTTATGAAGCCTGTCATTCAGGAAGAAAAGGAAAAAATGTTGGTAAATACTTTGTACGGATACGAGATATAGTGAATTTAGGGAATTATATACAGTTGAAAATTGCGTTTTGTAGCTCAATGGTGTCCAGATGGTGCAGGAATTTAACTTCGGTTAAATTGAGGTTCTCTGCCTAAGCAGTCTCGATTTTGGTTTCAGAGATTAAAATCAAGATTCTATGAACGTTTAGTGAAAATTTGAAAAAATGCATCTTCCTGAAATATATATATCGTTTTAAAAAGGGGCCAATGAAATATCGTTCCCCTCAATTATCATGTGATCTCAGTTTGCGTTGACTATTCCTCTAGTCTTGAGATCGTTCAGGCAAAATTTAAACAATTGGAATCACTTATAATCAGGAAAGTCCGTAATTAATTTTTAATTTATTATGGACTCTACCTACATCGCTTCCATGGTTGCTCATAAATATGCGTAAAGCCTTCGCTTGGTGTCCTGTACAGCTCACCCGTTGTAGAACTATTCTGCCTAGCACCAGTAAGAAACAAAAAAAAGAAATTTTTGTCGAGTAGTTATTTCTTAATTTTGGGGAAAACTCAGAATCTACAATGAGCAAGACCAGTAGATTAGAGGGATTTCACTACAAATTCGATACCCAAATCGCCAGTTTATTGTTGGATTATGATCGCATAGTCGTACAGATTAAATTTTTGTTTGGCTGCTTCAGGACGTTACAAGACTTATTTCCTTTCCCTCATGCACCCTGTTGTTCTTACAGTGTCATCGAGAAATCTGTCGGATATACGAGTATGATGTACCAGATAGTTATTCACGGAATGTGGCCTCCAGAGGATTCTGCCATCTCATGTACCCCAGCGTACGATCTATACTGGGGTGTATCTTTCAGACTGCCAGAGAGTTAGAATGGCCAGAGAGTTAGAAACTCTTTTGTTCCATTCAGACACTTATATTTGGGATATAGATTTCTCCGTGTATACTCTTCTTATAGTTTTGTTAGTTTCTGATGCTGTTTTCTGGACTTTCGTAACAGCTTTTAGTTTCAAATGCTTGGTGGACTTACAAAGCAGCATAAAAGACTGCGGTTGAAGACGCTGTGTCAACAAGCACCTGCTTTCAAGGTACAAAGTATGCCTCCATATGTCTTTACACTTCACAACTGCCCATAGACATTTAATCGCTACCGTCCAATGTATTACTTCGTAGACCCTAAAAATAAAATTTTGCTTAAAATCGAGGCGAATTCACTTTTAGTCAATAACTGATCACTTTTCTGTTGAATTTCGCTGACGAATACTGATGACATAAGTGGACTTCGTCTACACTCACTTATTTTGCTGTTTCAGTAGTTTATTTGGCTGTATCATAATCCGTATTCGGCATGCCTACAGCTTCTTGAGTTCTCGTTAATGGACTCCAGGGTGATCCAGTGATGCTTATTACAACGAAATGTACCTTGGAATGTCAACTGGAGAATAAATATAAAGAAAAACATTAAGAAAAGTTAAAAATAGAAAAATTATCATATAATTATTTACAAGTTTTACTTGAGTAAAACTGAAAAACGAATGTAAACAGGTTTGTGCTAGTAGAAAACTATCGTAGTTACTATATTATCTGGCCGAAAGTATCCGGGCGCCCAGTGGTACGGACTCGGAGAGTCCTGAGGCATATATTAATATGATGTTGGTCCTCTTTTTGCAGCGATGATAGCCTGCACACGTCTCGGGAGACTTTCCACCACTTTTTGATAGGTGTACATAGGAATTGACTTCCAGGCGTCCATCACAGCTGAAGTAAGTGCTGGCAGTGAGGATGGTCGATTCGGCTGGCTACGCAATCTACGTTCTAATTCGTCCCATAGGTGTTCAATGGGATTTTGATCGGGGCTCTGAGAAGGCTAGTACAGTGTTTGAACACCCATTTCGTCAAATCATGCCTGTGCAAGTCTCGGTGTGTGAATGGAGAAGTTATCCTGCTGGAAGAGAAATGGGCCTTCCCCGAAATATTGCCATAGAGTTGGGAGAGTAGCATTGTCCAGAATGTCCACATACATCTCAGAGTTCATGTTTCCAACCACAGGAACTAAGGATCCCAGGACAAACCATGAAAAACACTCCCACACCATGATGCTTCCACCACCAAACTTAACATTCGGCACAATGCAGTCACGTAAGAAGCACTCGCCGGACATCCGCCAAACCCAGACGCGTCCATCGGACTGCCAGATTGTAAAGCGAGATTCATCACTCCAAAGAACATTTTTCCACATGTCCACAGTCCAATGACGGTCAGCTTTGCACCATTGCAATCGACGCTTCACATTATGGGGAGGGATGTTCGGCTTGTGAGCGGCTGAACGACCATAGAATCCCAGGTTTTTTAACTCTTGACGAACAGTCTTGCTGCTAGCACTAACGCCTGATGAACTTTGGAACTTCTGAGTGATTTCAATCAACGAGGACTTGCTATTTTGTTTCACTATAACCTTTTCAGAGTTCGACGGCTGTGTTCACTAATTTTTTTCGGCCTGCCACTTTGTTTTTCTGCAGTTTCACTGCCTCAACGTTTCCACTTCACAATTACATCACTCACAGTGGATTTTGCCTTCTGTAGAATGCCCGAAATTTCACGAACTGATTTCCCAGAAAGCTGGCATCCCACTATAATGCCACGATCAAAGTCACTAAGCTCCTTTGCCTTATTCATTGTCTCACAAACGCATAAATATGACCTGACAAACCACTACCAACACTTTTATAGCTTTCTGTTATGTATCAAATTACGCCACCTGCCAGATCCACATCTTTTGGGGGATGTCCGGATACTTTTGGCCAGAGAGTGTATAACAATTATACTAACCTAAATTAAATAACATCCACTTTCCATCTTAAGTAACAAAATAGAAAAATAAATCTGGCAGTCTTTCGAAAATGGATTAGTATGTGCAGGAAAAAAAAGAGAGACAGCGGAAAGTTTTCTAGCGGTGCTTCCGATTCGCATTGAAGTGCAAAATTAAGAAATATTTGGGATACGTTGTAGGAAGAAAAGCATAACATTTTCCTTTGTTTTCCAATACGAATGCAGTAGAAACAATTTTCTTAGAAGTATTGAAATTTCGTTTATATAAGCAAGCTGGTTTTTTAGTGAGATTGCTTTCCAAAGCTCAGTATGTAGTTTAAATCTCTGAAGAATAAAGACCCTTTTTTTGTTTTCAAATGGAAATGTTTGGAAGAAAGTTACTTTTAAATATATAAAGCCTTGTGATATCCTACACCGTCCATGACAATCTATATCCAGGAAAAATGTTGCAATAAATCATTTAATTCGGGAAGTAAACAAAGAGAAAAGTTTTATATTAGATTAATTGGTACTCAGAATGAACTGGTGGGTGGAAAATAATATCATAAATTGAGTTTTCTCAAATTAAATCTTGTATATTATTAGGAATTAAAAAAAGTAAAACAAAATTATTATTTTTATATTTTTAGAAAGGTTAAAGTGATGATTAGTATTTTTATACTAGGTTACATTAATAACTAGATTCTAATCATATATATATATATATATATATATATATATATATATATATATCAGTTAAACGAAGTATACATATTTATATAGAGGTTAACATAGAAAGATCTTCAGAAAGCTATATATAAACCCCTTCTATGAAATAATTTCATAGAAGGATTTAAATAAAGCTTTCAAAGTAATTTGAATAATGTAATAATTTATATACATGCTACAACATAACTACATATTTCAGTTCTAAATTTAACCTGAAATAAATTGTTAAAGCATTAGGAAACGTTCATCTGTTGATTTGCATGGTTCATTTGTCTGAGAATTTTAATAATCTGATAAATACAGACATGAAGCATATTAAATTTTATAGAACCAACTAAATATCTGGAACTCTATATATCTGAAAAAGTCACTCTAATAATGCTCTAAATATCTGGAAAAAGGCATGATGTGAAGTATCATGACTTTTTCCAGATATTTAGAGTATTAATAGAGTCCTTTTTTATTGAATAATTGATCATACGAATATATTCTGCATGGGAAATACTGTATAAAAGATTATATGCATAAAGGAGGTTAACCTACTTAACGTGTTTGTCGCAAATATGTTATCCTACAACGACTTACTATGAAAGTAGCTCATCAGTCTGAAACGAGACGATTGAAATTATATTAACTCACTGTTATGTATCAACGTTGCAATTATAAGAGTAGTATTGCAATGTTCAGGGGGCTATCAAAATAACACTATTTTTAAAAAAAGGCACGTGCCTTCCTATCAGCTAACATGCAGGGTGAGTACAGTCGATTTTTTATCTTTTTTCTTTTCTTTTTTCAATGCAGCAGGCACTTGTGAAAAATTCTAGAATAACTCTAACCAAGAAATTAATATGAAGAATCAGGCTTTGAGCGTCATACTTTTATTTGTTCAAAAGTAACACTAACTACAAATATGCGCTTCAAGCAGC